>JANVCC010000011.1:8156861-8265331 GCA_025345505.1 Todiramphus chloris collaris
TGTATTGGCTGTGACTCACATAAATTCGTGAATCTAACTTATAACAACTGCCATGTCTGTTTTGAACACCAGTCCTCAGATCAAAACCAAAGATGAAAAGTGAAATAGCTGCTTACAGAACCAGGACATCACCCTGCTTCAGCCTCTTGCACTCTCCTTTGGCCAATGTGTAAAGAAAGTGGGCATAAGTATGAGGGACACACGTAAATGGCTCTCACTTTGCACTCCTTCCTATGTATATCAAATTAGGTGCATCACAGCTTCCTTTCTGATAACTGATTTTATGTGTTGGCTGCAACTAGATGACTTAAACTGCACCCCACCACCATGCTGCACCTTTCCATGAGGTAAACAGAGCAAGGGAAGAGCCCGTGGCACTGCAATTCAGATACAAATTTACAATCCAACAGGATCCTGTTAAAGAGCACACTGTCCTACTGTGAGACACAGTGATCCCAGTACTCTAATGCAATTTTGCATTTAAGCTTGCATATGTAGAGTAACCTTAGTATGGCCCTAGAGCCTGCTGAGCCAGGAGCTTGCTGATTACAGGATGTCATGCTGAAAAGTGATTAGACTTACCCATTGAAAAGTAGTTCTGCAACAAGGAGGAAACTCTCCCTTTGTGCATCCACATCACATGGTGACTGAAGAAAAGAAAATTATGTTACTTGGCTTGTCACTTACTCAGCCTACACAAGTGCAAGATTCCCCAGTCATTACCACATCCTAAATCCCCAACTGTGCAAAAACTTTTGATTATTTTTTTTTTTGCCATAGAAAAAAGACACCCACTCTCCTACCATGCACCATCCTACAGTACAAAGCAGTTTTGGGGAAGTTCTAGCATCCTTTCTTGTCATCCACTCATCCATGCAAGGTTTTCTTTTGGATTCAATCTTCCTTTGAAGGCTTCTTTTTTCTTTTTTTTTTTTTATTTTTTTTTTATTTTAAGGAAAAAAGTTATTTAAAGAAACAAATAAAAATCCCACAATCCTTTTAGATCAATACTCTCAAGGCTAGTGAAAGTCCTGTTAGATTTAGAGACACATTTGCTGCCCTTCTCTGCACACAGAAAATACAGAGAAGCTCGCTAATGTCAAAAGTTTTCTTCTGGAAAAAAACAAATGTCATTCACTGGGCCTCTGTAAGAGCCTGGATGTTGTGCGCCTCAAACCTTGTGTGGTGATAAGGTCTGGAAAGACCTGTCTGGAAGGGAGAGGTGTTGATTGCTTTTAATGTCTCTGTGCCCCCCTTTGGCTCCTTGCAGACATGCCTTAACAAAAGGAAGAGCTAGGTTCTGCATAGGTGGGACTCTGTCTTTTCTTTAGTTAAGTGCTCCTGCTGACTGCCATGGGGGAAGGTGGATGGCAGGCACCACACTACTTCCAGCTCATGGCGCTCATGCAAATCAGCAGCACTTCCTGTGGAAGTTGGGAATGCCACCCAGGTACCTCAAGGGGATAAAAGGGACAGAAAAATATTGATTGGTGTGCACCCACCACCGAAGAACTTAAGACTTGGTCTGATCCAGTAAGACTTGGCTGGATCCATGGGTGGTGAGAACCTTTTCTCTTTATCTTACTCTCTATCTCTCTTACTCACTCCCCCTCTCTTTTCCTCTTCTCTAATAACTTTCTTCCTCTTCCTCAAAATTTAGTCGCGCTGTAAAATAATCGCCTACAAAGATAAACACTTTTATCCCTACTGTTTGGTGGTTGTCCTGTTAGGGAGAACTAATAAACTGTCTTGTTACTGTTCCTCGGAGTCACTGTTGTGACTCTGCCGCCCCAGCTGCCCTGCCGCGCAGGACCAGCCTCTTTCAGGGGATCACAAAGATTCACCTCCCTCGTTGTCCACTGAGTGGGATGAGACAGTCTCATATTGCTCCATACATGTCTCTGTTTTTTACCTCCCAGGCTCCCTACCCAAATTACCCATTGGAGCAGCAGGAGTATTAAAATGCTGGGGTTTTGTATGTTCCCCAAATCCTGCCAGCTTAGAAAAACTCAGCACAGAGGCAAAATAAAAGCCAAATACAAAGCATACATCTGGCAGCTCACAGAAAAAATCAGCTTCTTGAGTTGCTATTTTTGTGTCCTCTTTGGAAAGTAATTTCTAAATTAAGTAGTTACTACATCACAATTAAAATCAGTTATAATAGCTCAGGAAAACAATAGGCTTACATGATACTGTTTGTTCAGAGGATGTTACAGTGCTAGTAACCTGGGATTTCTCTTCGTTCTCTCTTGATAAACTCTATGGTCTTTGATGTGTCCCTACCCTGCTGATAATTTCCACACACTATTTGGACTGTAAGTCCTCTTCTAAAAAGGTCCTATCCCATGGCAAATCTGCACAGGGTCCAGTCCAGCAGAACTCCGTCTCTGCAAAATGCTGATGATCACTCTTCTGACTGAAGAATTTAAGAATCTGCTTTTAAGGTACGTAAATCAGACTTCAAGTTTCATGCTACTGATGATGTCAGAGTGGAAGAACAGAGGTATTGTTTTAACACTAGTATATAATAGTGAAAGTCTGGTCTGAAACAAAGAGAAGGGATCCTAGCAGGCTTCCCACAGGAGGCATATTCCAATTAAGTTGTAGTACTGACATATGTCCCAATCAGTAGGAGTGATGGAGAATGAAAGAAGGCATAAGAGAAAGGAAAGAAGTACGGGGGTAAAGACAGGCGAATAGTCTCTCTCACTGAATGTATGACATTTAACAAGAGTCAGTGTAGTTGGTAGGCTGTGTGACATCAGATGCTCTAAAACTAGGACTACTGTTTTCACTAGCTTAGGCCAATATGGCTTGATTGAGCATGTATCACAAGCAGAGGATGTGACCTGACCTTACCTAACCAGATCAGAAAAAGAGCTGCAAGAAGAATGTAACTCACAAAGAATGAATTTTCGTATTTGCATGCATGACACAGGCACATCTTTGCACACATACAAATTCCTCACTTTCCTAAATTGTAAATATTGCAGCTGCACTTATATAAGGCACGTATAAGTAGAAATTGGAAGAACCAAACCCGTGATGTCCATTTTACAATTGTATTTCTTTTTTTTTTTTTTTTTTCCTCTCCCCCCCCCTCCCCGACTTCCTTGAAAGCAACGCGGCTCTGTCGAACTACGGTCTCGGGTCACAGGAGCAAAATAAATAGGAGTTGAATATGGTCAGATTGGTGGGCAGTCTGTGGTTGCCATCTGGTGGCTAACTGTAAACAGTACAGAAAAAAAGACAAATGTTCCCATCTCTCGATCATGCTTTCTTAACAGCATTCTTAAAGAACGTGTATGTATTTTCACTATTTTCTTTTGTTTTAGGATTAGTAACATGTATAAAATATTCCAAGATTCATTACTTATATATACAAGTTCTCTATAAATTTAGTTCTTTTACCTTCTGCTTCCAGAAATATTCACTTACTGCATTTTCCTTCACTTATTGCATTTTCCTTTACTCTCCCTCATATAACTTACTCTTCAGACTAGCTCTAAAAAGACTTGAAGTAGTTGCATGTAGAAGAGTAAGAGATTTGTATGTGGTCCTCAACTTTTTGTCTAGTAGAACACTAAACCTACAGTCATTGCCACCCTCACCATCCCTGTACCAGCACATTACTAGATTCTGTAGAATCTAGACTATGTTGTTAGACAATAACAGATGGTTTTGATTGACTGTGATGCCCAGGAGGATGATACTGAGGTGACTAAGAGCATCAGAGGAAGGACTGATGCAATTTAAGGTTGTCGCATTTATATTTTCAAAATAACACTATGCAAGCTTTCCATTCATTTTCCCCAGTTTCCCTTTTTCTACACTCTCTTTTCAAATAACTTAGGCTTGTTCAAACAGAAGAACAAGTTGCTATTGGCAACGTTTCTTTTTTAAACCCCCTCTGCAGGACTGTCTAAAGGATTCACCCTGTGGGTTCAGAATGTAGGATACAATTTCTCCAAGGACTAAATGAAAAGCTATAGTGCATCAGACTGCCTTTATTTAAGCTCTTCGGATGGGGAAGAAATTATTACACCTTTTGGTAAAATACTTATATAAAACCTCTAGTCAGGTATGTATGGTTACAGTGCCATATTTCACAGGTATCCCTACATACATGTAGCACCAGTCCCACCTGAGGCTGTAGATGTGCCTATAAAACAAATTATATGAAATGTCACATATGTTCTACGGAAAATTAATGTAGCTTTATTCAGACGGTCACATTTACACCTTCGGATGAAGAATACAGAAAAGATTTGCAGCTACTTCTTAGCAAGGGAAGATACTGTAAGTTCTCATCAATGTGTTTGATTTAGTAGTCTTGTAGTAAGAAAACTTAAAGTCTACATCAGTTTTACTGACCGTCAGCAGCTCCTGAAGAGAACCTGCAAGTTAAATGTGGTAAAACTAAATAATTTGACATATCTGTGTCACCAGTAAGATTCAGGCAGGACATACTCAATTGATCCCCATATGTACCTGCTGCCATACACCCTTTCATTTCAGTCTTGCAGTGTGGAGGTGCAGGAAATGTGTTTGATGTGCGTATCTTGCATAGCAATTGAAGAACGTGGGAGATCTTTTTTTTTTGTGATAATGACATTCATCAGTGAAAATAGACTAAGATATGGACCAGCCCTCTTGTGTCTGACAGTTACATACAAAAGGAAAAAAAAAAAAAAGTAGACCTAGCAGATCTCCTCAGAGTAACTAATTTCATTGAACTCAATCTCCAAGGTTGAGAGGAAGATGGTAATTTTAACTGAACCATAGCAGTGCTGGAATTATTAAGGTATCTCTTAACAAGAGAAGGAAATGTGTTTAGAACTGAAGTAATTAATCTTGTAGTGGCTGAGGGAAGAAATGGACCCCACAGATCCAGTTTCATTCCCCCTGCAATCTTCTAGACTCTCATTTCAATCAATTTAGTTTAGTGCTTGTTTCAAGCTCCGCTAGAATTGATGCATTTTCAACATAAAAAAGCTTAGCAGAAGAGGGGTCTCCTTACACTGCTGGGTAGAACAGCCACCATGACTGAATTCTTGAAGTGAATTTGTTTCTTCAAACAATATCAAAGTCACTGATTGAACGTGGGGAAACAGATGTTAGCACTTCCTTTTCACATAGAGTTTTAGTGAACTGACGACTTCTCTGTAGAGGTCAGGGCAGGAGAAAACATTTTCCCCTTACACTGCAGAACTTTCATAAGAATTATTTTAAAGAGTTGTTTATTTCTTGCTTCTGTCTTTAATCTGAACTCTGTCCTTTGCTCACATTTTTTTTATGGCTGCATATCCTTTTATTGCTTTCTCAATTGCTTTTTTTATCAGGAGGTCGAGTGTACTTCAATTTGTCCTTCTCATGGTGATCACACAAAGGTCAGGAGTCTGATTTACTTGTGTTTCATTCCAGTTTCTTTTTGAAGAGACTAGAGAGTAAGACTGCTGTGATTTAGGCCGCTACAGATTTGAATGCAGTACTGAAAATCAGTGAAGTCTTTATTTCTCAATCTGGGGGACAGTTCATTAGAGCCACTGGGATATTTTTCACAGAAAGACAATGCTTGAAATATGCAGACAAAAAGGGGTGGGGGGAGACCCCTCCCCACTTTTTACTAACAGTAGAAATTATTATACAGTTAGTGGAACTTTCCCTGGTAGCATTTTTTTCTACACGCATGCATAACTATCTTTCTCAAAACAAATTGTCTTTTAAGTAACAGCAGTTGCAAAGACTGAGAACTACTTAGCTCATCATCTGAAGGTCAAGTGTAGATTTAAGGAATACTGCAGGCTTTGGACTTGGGGAAGTTATTGTAGTCTTGTGGTCAGGACAGAGGGCTGAGAAATCAGAGACCTTTCTGTCTACTACAGCAACCTCAGAAAAGTCAGACTCTGTACTCCAGACTCAGTGATGAGTAAAAGAAGTGCCCTGTATAGAGTGCTTCAAACTACCCTGAAGAAATGGTGCTATCTAATGCCAAGTATTCTAATTTCTCCATATAAGAAAAGAAATAAAAAGAAGTAAAAGAGTACAAAATCTTCAACCACAGAATTATCCTGAATAGGACAAAAATTGAAACAGACATTATAAACTTCTGGAGCACATACTTATTTCTTACATCTGACCACAAAAAATCCCACTGAGAATTATTAGCCTCTCATTTCTGAGAAAATGAAATTCACAACAGGAAACTATTAAAAAAAAATAACCTTCATACTTTGCATTATGATGCAATCACACACAAACAGAAATATCTGTAACTGGTGCCTATTTTTAACTTGTTTTTAAAATTTAAAGCTGCTATGTTCACTAGTAGAATTGAAACGGATCCCAGCTTCTGAGTATGTATACTAAATCTCTTCTGGCTGCAGTAGAAGACCCTAAAGAATAAACAGCTAGGAGCAGACAAAATTGCCAAAACACATATAACAGTGATAACCACAACACCACCACTATTCCGTAAAATTCAAAGAATATGTGTTGGCTAACTGTGACTCACCATCAGTAAAGAGGGGTGTTTAACAGGCAGTCTTAAGTCTGTGTAGGTAAGCACAGAAAAAAACCCTCTCATCCATTGCTGCTGTAGCATGCAAAAACCAGGATATTAGTAGGCTTCCAAGCATTCTGGTGCAGCTATGAGGAAAGTAAAAATAGTCAGGATGCTCATCTTAAGGAAGCTGTATCATGACTAAATTACAGTTTATTTAGGCACATCCTGTTAAAGGCATATATTCTGATATCAACTGTAGCATAATACCAGAGAGGATTTCCATGTGTATTTCAGTAATTCTGCTCCATTCTCTTTGTTTTCCACATAGGCATCACAGTCTTTGTTAGAACAACCAGAAAAATCTGTGCTTGCTATATGAGGAAGATCATTGTCCTGAGGAGGCAAAAGCTGAAAACAGACACAGAAGAAATTGCCTTTCTGTAAAAACTTGTTCTCAATCCATAGAAAGATGCAAGTCAGTTCAGTTATGGTGAAGTTAATACTTCAGTAATAACAGGCCATTTATGTTCTCATGGTGACATTAACACAGGGCAGATTGATATGATTTAATATTCTGCTATCACAAAAGGGGCAAATACTCACTGTTTCACCTTTTGTGATGTCTGCAGCTTATCTGACTCCTCCATGGGACACTTCAACACCATAATCCAGCAGGCAACTGAAGTTGAGGGATGTAAATACTCCTCTGTGCCATACTACTGAAGCCCAGTGAATCAGTTCATGAGCAGTCCAGTGAGCATCACAACTGTGAGAGAAACAACTTGTGAAGCCAACAGCAGCAGTAAGCATCAAAACCTCCTTCATTCAGTATGGCAAGGTACTAAATCAGTGGAGGCATCTTTACCCTTCTGCATCTTGCAACACTGGGGCTGATTTCCGTTACAATTCAGAATTACCTCAGGTCTTTTTCTGTGTGGCACAGATCCTTAGAGGCCTTTATACTTGTTCACAGTACCTTCCTCTTCCTTCTGTTACAATGTACTGCCCCAAAATACTGTACTATTTGAATAACCAGAGTCCCTTCTGCAAATAGGTGGATATTCACCTCTATGGCTTCTGTAGAAGCTAAAGTGTTCCAGTATCTCATTTAGCATGCCTCAGAACATGGGAGCATAATTATTTCTGACAGACTAACGAATATCACCATTCAAGACAGAAGGGAGTTAGCAGAAGAGCACACCCGAGCAGCTAGTTACTATGGCCAATTCATTACCATTTTCACTAGGGCATAAGAATGGATTCCCCTGCAGAATTTTCATAGCTGAGAGGGAAGAGGATGCAAAAGGAAATCAAAAGAGAAAAGGAGAAAAAAAGAGTGAGCCATTACAGCAGGAAAGCTGCCCTGCCACTGCTTTTTTTAATTGTCACCAGAGCCTCAGCAAAAGTGATGTAAATACTCCACACATCTCTAAGGACACAGCATAGGGACGGCACATACCCAACACAGAAAGCTAATAATTAGGGAAGTGCTGTTTACATTGACTTTTATCATCGCTTAGTGCTTCACATAGGCACAGAGGTAGTATGCCGACTTCTTTATACAGAGACCTATTGGGAGAAAGATATTAAAAAAAAGCTCAAGTTTTGTTTCCAGTACATAGGCATATGTGGCACCTTGCAGGATGGGATGCTTCAGAAGAACTACAGTGATGTGAAAATCAAAAGCAGCATGATTTCAAGGCCCTTGAGAAAGTTTTATTTATGCAACTTCTATTTCAAATAAAATGAGAGCAGTATATAGACGGGGAAAGGAAAACTCAAGTTATAAATCTACTTATTATTTGCATACTTTATATTATATGTGTAAAAAGTGTGAAGCTGGTATTTTGAATAGTTTCACAGAATCACAGAATGTTAGGGGTCGGAAGGGACCTCCAACCTAGTTTGAAAATATGAAGCTAAAATAAAGTGCCAGAAAAGTTTTCTAGGTTTCATTTCCTATTCTTCTATTGACACTTCACAACAGTACATCTAATTCAATTCAATCATGAAGCATATAACAATAACTTCAATCAGAAACACTTCAAATGGAATTAGTGAGCGGTTCTATAGCATAAAAGAGACTTGGAACTCATGAATTTCTTTACTTTTTTTTTTCAAAATAAATGATTTAATTCTACAGAACCCTTAGGAGCTAGCCAAGTCATTTCATTTCAGTATCTGTATTGCAAATTTGTAATAGAGAAATACAGGCTTTGACATTTATAAAACAGACCGCATATTAATCCATAAGCAGTTCTCCATTTAAATCATAGAATCATATAAAAATGTTAGAAGGGATCCCGGTAGGTCAATTCAGACCAACTCCAGCTCAAAACAGAGCTTATGTCCGAGTCGTATCATGTTGCACAGGTTTCTGTTCAGGTGTTTTGAAAAACTCCAAGAATTCATACACCACATCTTTGGGCAGCCACTGCTAGTGCTTACCCAATCCCATAGTGAAGGACCTGTAATCATGAGGCTTCTTCTAGTCTTTTAAAGATGACTTCATCCATTTTCTCAACCTGACAGAGCCGTCAGTAATAGACGACCCACATGTCCTCTTGTTGGCCTCCCCTTGAACCCTGGCACATAAGCTGCCTGTCACCAATTCCACAGCAGAACTCCATGCATTTGAGCATCCACTCTTTCACAGTTAAAACTGTAACAAAGACAGGCAGCTATAAGCTGCTTTATTTGACAAGCTACAAAAGCTGTCCTCGCACTACAGTAGTGTTATCTCCACACTAAACTGGCTGTTCCTCCAGTGGATTACAAGTGACATAACTGGTTTCACCTTCTTCACTTTATGCTCTAACTAGAAGAGTTTGGAAGCTCCTGTCCCAGTCACCCATCAAAGTAGTTTTGTGACTCAGAGGAATGACAGACTACTGCAGAAACTACCCCTGAGACAACAATTCCATACCGATCCCCAAATCCCAAACTTAAGTAAACCAACAGCATGCATTTAGTAGGTACATATAGAACTCTCCCCAAAAATATTTCTAAGCCTTATCTGCAGCAAATTAATGTGACATTTTCACATGCTGGAGGGCTAGCAAAGAATAAAGTAGTAATCCTGCAGGTATATCAAAAGAAAGTAGCACACAGGTAGATCTTATTGGATCTGTGTTTAAACTTGTCCTTAATATACAACTAGGTTCGATAACTTGTAAGTACAGATACTACCTAAAATAGTCATATAAAAGTAGTTTTAATTGGACCTAGTGAAAACTGCGTCATGATAAATGATAGGTAAAAGAATATTTCTGATAAAATATTGCCTAAAACTTGCATCTCAAAAAAACCCAAACAAACCAAAAAAAAAACAAAACAAAAAAAAAAGTTTCTTCAGGTGGATGAATTGAAATAAAGGGGCTATTTTATATATTCCTCAGAGCTCAGACATAAAAAAAAATAATTTCTAGTACTTTGCTAAGTAGATTTTCCACTAAAGAATAGAGATAGGAGAAGCATTATCTTTTCCTACTTTTGGTTTATTGAACATTTTTGGTTTAGTAAAAGGGCTTTGCCTGCAAAATGACCTATATGATTCTATATAGGAACAAGTGTAACATTTTATGCATTTATAATAACTGTAATTTGTTCTTGAATAAAGCTTTCCTATGCCCTTTGGCTGCTTCTATTGTGTATTTAAGGGTCATAATGTCCTGTCCAAGCTGCAGGCACACTGGAAGACTATACATAAAATGTCTCAAAGCAGCATTTTAGAGCTTCTAAGTGATGTGGGCAGGTCAATTAGTTTCAGGGTACTGAAAAGCACCAAACTTCTGACAATATTGCCACCTCAGTTCCTTTCTATCTTATTTTACTTAAGTGTGGCCATAAACGACTGGGATTGATTAAATCCCCCTGGAATACTGAGAGATACTCTTTTGCTCAACGCCTTCCCCAGTCCATGAAGACATGGTGCTTCATTAATTTCCAAGTGCTTCAAACAGAAATTATCTTATACAGGAGCTCTTCCAAAGGTGCTGTGGCCATGTTAATCTTAATTCTTAAATCTAAATTCTTTAGTGGGAATTCTTCAGCTCAGTTAAATTAAACATTGCATTGGTTTCACTATCCACCAGTGAGTAGTGGTGCAGTAGTGAATACAGGCACATTATGCTCCTCCAGGTACAGAATGGGGAAGGAAAGTAGACTGACAGATAGGGGTGCAACTTCCCGCTGTGCTCATTTCCAAACCCAGGTTCCCTATATATTGTAGGGGAGAGATGGACATTCCAGATTGGTACCTACAACAGCCAACATGCTGAGGGCAACCTGGCAGTCATCAGGGTTTGACTTGACAATGTGACAAGAGTACTGTGCTCAGAGTAGCATTAAAAGCAGGGCTTTTGCACCACAGGACCAGACTGTAGGATAATATAAAGCAAGAAGACGGGACTAATATCACAAATACTGGCTTGGGTTTTTCTTAGTATCCAACTGGTCATTTGGAGTTTTTTGTGTCTTATAAAATTTCAAAGCATGCTACTGCTATGTCACTGGCGTATCGCTTTTTGCAACCAAAACTTCTGTTTTCCACTGGGCCTCTCTAGTGTACTGAGATTTCCTAGTGCAATGGGCTCAGCAGATGAGGTCAGTCTAAGTCCATCACATGGAATTCATCCTAGACTTAGGTTTGGTCTGCATAAGCAAATAGTGTGGTGCAGTTAGGAGGGGCCCTGTTGTGTGCTTGCACCTGATATTGAGAACAGGCTGCCCGTACTGTATGCGGACATGGGTACAGCACAGATACAGGCTTTATGTCTTAAAACATCAGCCGTCTCCCTGGCTGGCACCTGAGCAAGGGTTCTGACAATGAAAATCTGTGCAGAGCTCAGGAGGTCACCTCTGCATGCAAAGTTCCTTTGTTCATGGACCTACATGTGCAGCCTCATCCCAAATGCAATGACTGAACTGAATGGAGAGGTTTTTCCAAAACCATACTGTGGAGATTTTAAGAGGTGAAAAAAAAGACTCTAACAAAGTCAAGTGTGTACAAAGTTTACTTAAACCAGCAGTTGGGGTGCACCCGTACTCTTTAAGGTTGTACCTCCATAAACTGGAAAAGCATACAGTGCAGAGGTATGTATGTCTGGTAGCCAACCTAGCTCCTGGTAAATGAATCCACACAGGACCACAGAGATCTCTGAAGAGCCTTCATAGCCTTTCAGAGAGTGCTGGTTATTGGGATACAATATTTCTTGAAAGAAATCTCTTCAAATAACGGCTTGTACCTTCCTTTGCGACCCCCCCCCCGGTTTTGTCGTGCCGGTGCTGCCCGCTCTGTGTCGGCCAGCACAGCCCAGCCCTCTGCAGGGCAGCCACGGCCAACCGGCTGTCAAAACATCTCTTCACCTCCTCATCGCACTTTGCGGCAAGTTCAAATAAACACGGGGCGGCAGGATACCTAGGGACTTGCAGGTAGAGAAGGGGAGGACAGAGCGGAGGGGAGGGGAGTCGAGTCGAGGCGACCACGTCTGGACCGACAGACAGCGAGAGATTCGTAAGCGCCCGGGCAGCGACTTCAGCAGCAGGGCGGGCTCCGACATCTCCAGCCTCTCCCGGGAGGGATGGCGGCAGGGCCTTGCCCCTGGACGGCGCGGGAGAGCGGAGCCCTCATGGACGGCCCTAAGGTTGCGTGTGAGGCGGTCGGGCTGAGAGCGGAGTCGCTGCCGGGACCGCGACCAACGGCCGGCGCTTGCCCGCCCCCTGCCTCCTCCGGGGCGGGCCGGGCCGGGCCGCGGTAGGACTTGGGTCGGCGAGGCGAATGCTGGCGGGAGCGGCGCGGAGCGGCCGGGAACGATGTGGACGCCACTCGGCGCCGTTACGGAAACGGCCGGCTCCAGGGCAGCCAGCGGCCGCTTCTGGGCTGTCCTCCTAGGAGCAGCGGCGGGGGTCTTCCTCCTCGGGTTCCTCATCGGTACAGTGCAGACTAACCCCTCTTCGGATCGTGGGGCTCTCCCGGCCACCCCTGGCCCTTCTAGCCGGGGGAGGTGGCTCGGAGGCGGCCCGAGAAAGGGCCGTTGGGGGGGAGACAGGAGCGGGCGGGTTTCCAGCGCCCGGGGCTTTGTGCCAGGGGTGCCCGAGGTGAGCCCGTGTTGGGCCGGCCGACACTTCCTTCCCTCCCTTTCAGTCCAGGCGGGTGCAGTCACGGACTCCGCCTGGGATTTCCAGCTCCTCTGCAGGGTCTTTGTCCTTTTTTACTTGTTTTTAGATTTCCTTTTAAATAAAGTAGTTGTGCTTTGGGCAAGAGAAGCGGCACCAGGTCTGTGAGAAGGGGACAGAAGATAGGCCCCTTGACCCTGCTGTTAAAACTGCACCAGCCCAAACCAGAAAGGCGGGAAGGTAACTAGGAGGCTGTAGGAGTGTTGTCAGGAGGGCTGAAATAGTCTGTATTTTAATGTCCCACCCCCCCTCCCCCCCCTCAGCCCCCTCAGCCCCCTCAGCCCCCTCAGCCCCCTCAGCCCATGCCTTCGGGTTGGTGCAGCAAGAGTTTTTCTCTCCCTACTTCCCCTTTGGTTCATAAATGGATCGGGGTCAGTTAGGGGGAGGAAGGAAAACAAAAGAGTCCCTTGTGTTTTGAAATTCCTCTTGGCACGTAGTTGAAGTTCGTGCTGTTGGGAAGCCCTGACTGAATTCCTCTATCATGTGCAAAGAGCCTTTCCCTGTACCAGTTACCAGTGCCTCCCTGGTGCCAGCTTGTTACCTGCTCTTTGCTCCCCACTGGTATCTCTCATTTTCACTACCCATGTAACTGCTGCTGCTGCATTTGCACTGAACATGTCCAGTCTCTGACTTAGAAACAGATGTCAGAAACAGTTTCTTCATAACCAGGTGTTCCTCTCATCACTTACTCTGGTAATGCCTGTACAATAAGGGAAGGATTCCAGAATAAGAACCAGGCAGACCAGAGAGTGAGAAAGGCATTAGAAGACATCTGTTCCTTACAAAGGCTGTCTGTGTTTCTGTGCATTTTTGTAAAGCTGCTGCCTTATTGCTGAGGTGACTAATAGGACTGACATGACTGACAGCATGATGTTCTGGTGCTGAAGGAAGATAGATAAGTCTCCTTAGTATCTACAGTAAAATAATTATGGTGAAATAAGTATAGTATTTTATTCCCCTCAATATCTACCTAGATAAATAAGTTCTCTAACTGTGTGGGAAACTGCCACTGCCATCACTCTGCAGCCTGCATTACGTTCTGTCTTCTTGTCTGTGCCGAGGTAGAAACAGTTGTAAAATACACACTGAAAATCTTATGGCAGTACTAAAGAGAAATGGTGTGTGTCATGGGAGTATTGCTCTGGTAATTTTACTGTTGAATTTTGTGTGTTGTACAGGCTGGTTTGCAAAACCAACAGAACAGAAGACATCTGTGAGTCCTCATGAGGACATGAAGGCAGAATTTATGGCTGAAATGAAAGCTGAAAACATCAAGCAGTTTCTTTTGTAAGCAATGTGTAGACTAATCAGTCCAAAAATGAGAAAAAAAAACCCCAAAACATTTCAAGCAGGAACTAGCCCAAGGATGCAAACAGACAGAGGATAGTGTGCAGGTTCTCGAACACAGATTTTTATCAAACCTGTCCCAGTGAGCTGTGATTTGACAAAACAGTCCATCTCAGCTCCTCTCATTCCTGTTTGTGTTGGAAACGGTGGAGGAGTTGTCAGTAATCTCACTACTTAAAGTAACTGAAAATTGGCCAGGCTCTTGCTCGGCATTTGGTGAATGCTTGTACAGTGATGTAGATGTTCAGCCTTTCTCCTAAGTCTTTTTTCAGTCTACAACGTTTATCTTACATTGTTTTTTACGGGAAAATAGTTCACTTTAAATTAGGCTGTATGAATGAACTTCAATCAGGATAATTAAATGGAAAATAGTGGAGTATATCAATGCAAAAGAGAAGAAAATTGTATCAGTGTTTGAGCCTTTTAGCTCTTCCTACATCTTAGGCCTTAATACCTTGTTGCTACTCTCCCTTCACACTTTGTCATGCTGTGACCTTATTTATGTGCTAACCTGTCACCATTCCCACCTTGTTCTCACTTTGATGAAGAAAGATAACATTTCCAAGCCCTCTGCACACTGAATAGCTGCAACAGGCATAGTAGATACCAGCTAGTCAGCTGATGGTACATTGGACTGTTCTTAATAAATCTAAGCGTTCTAAAGCTTTAGAGTGTTTTTTAAGACCATGTTTTTCTCACAATATTTTTTCATTTTATCTACCCTTTGAATTTGGTGATTTTAAATATAGTCATTCTTTTATTAAATCCTAGAAACAAAGCTGCTAATATTTCTTCCTGAAAATTCAAACAATGGAAGATAACAGTATAAATATTTTACAAATCTATTACAGTTTAATTACTGCAATTAATTTCCTAATTTCTGTAATTTAGAAGCTTTAACTACAAGGAAGCTGATGTAGTATTATTTGTTTATTTTAGGAGTCTTGTAGACAGATTATTTTTGTTTTAGGAAAATTTAGTAAAAGTGTATATTTATTCCAGTCAGTAATAGAGCAGAAGTCATAGTTTATTGATGGAAATTTACTGCCTGTGTAAAGAAAGTGTTAAGAGTATCAGTTATTTTAGAAGTAATTGACAAATTTGGATTTTCCTTAAATTCCAAGCCTGATTACATAGCATGATGTTGTATCTTGCTGCAAAACAAAATTATTGAAAGATCATTTTCAGTTTATAAGATCATGGCAATTCCACTGATTCAATTTGAAATGCACTTGACACAATCTATTGCAAATAAATTAGCTGGAAAGGACTTTCTCTTACTACATAACAGTCATGTCCTGGACTATATAAACATTGAAAAATGAAGATTTGTGAATTTTTATGGTCTTGGCCTGTGTTTTGGCTCCTACTGTTGTTAAACTGCTCTGTAAAAGGACTTCATTCTGACCTCTAAACTCCTCGTCTCTATGACAACTGGAAATACTGTACCTCATTTACTGTCTTGAGGTCAGTTCTGTGGTGAAATACAGCAGATATTTAGTCACTGCTCAGAACTACAAGTAATTTTTGACTACGGTCAACAGATCAGAAGAGGAAATGAAGAAAAACACAATATTCAGTTAAATGGGAATATAATACAGGAGAATGTTATTGCCAAAGTCAAATTTTAATGAAAACATGAGGCTTAAATATTCCTAACTCTTACAGAAAACCACTGTTGTCTCTGATAGTAGCACGTAACTGTTCTCTTGGTTCAGTATGTCAGCCAGAAAATGGTACTTTTGCTGTAACAGGGTCTTTAAGTACAGTATTGATACTAGATGTTGACATTATCAGAGGAACATGGTTTTATCTAGCAGCATTTGGCTTCTAAGGACTTTAGGTCCTTAGAAAGCAGTTTGCTTTGGAGAAAAGGAAGCTGAGAGGCGACCTCATTGCTCTCTGCAGCTTCCTGAGGGGAAGAGCAGAGGGAAGTTCTGATCTCATCTCCCAGGTATGCAGTGATAGGACCCATGGGAATGATGCAAAGCTGTACCAGGGGAGGGGAAGTTACTAGGAAGTATTTCTTTAATGAGAGGGTGGTAAAGCACTGGAACGGGCCTCCTAGAAGGCATGGTCAATGCCTCAAGTCTGTCAGTGTTTAAGACCCTTAAGAACATACTTTAACCTTTGGCCAGCCCTGAATTGGTCAGTTGGACGAGATGATCATTGTAGGTCCCTTCCAGCTGAACTCTCCTCTCCCTCTCCCTTTCCCTCTCCCTCTCCTCGACAGGATGAGGGCATCATGATGACAACCTCCTTCATCTGAGAGGTTCTTCAGCTCACTTCACCATTGGGCTTTCTCAATGGTCTGGACATTGTATTTTTCATACACTGGGTTGCTCACTATTTACAGTATCTTTCACTTATGACTTTTAAGTCACAGGCTGTTGAGTTTTTCTGTTCCTTGTTTGTAAGCCACTGTGAACTCTTATTTGCCAACAAGACACACTCAGAGTGAACTTTTAGATAAATCAGTATTTGTGACAAATTAATTAAAATACTGGGATCCAGTGAGAATATCCAGTTAATTAAAAATAGGGTTCAGAGTAATTATGCACATTTCTAAATTGAATACACAAAGATAATTATACTCAATTCTTTTATCACTTCAGTAGGAAGATCAGTCTCATTATGCATAGGAGTGATTGTCCTAAGGTCTTTCAGAAGACAAGGAGTAAAGCAAGGCCAAGTCTCCACAGCTGATGTGAACATGCCAATCTTGTTAAGCCAAACTGTGAGGAAGATACAAACACCTGTGTTAGCTCAGGACAGGCTGAAATCCTTTACCTCAACTTATGTATATGACAGGCAAAAGCATAGACACAGAGGAGTCTGGGTCCTCATTTAACCTGGTTACATTTGGTCATCTCTAGGGGGTTTATTTCTGTCTAGTCTAAGAGGACTTCTGATTATGAACTGCAGTGCCTGATCCTGACTCATTGCTTCTTTTTCTCTAGCAATTTTACACAGCTTCCTCACCTAGCAGGAACAAAGGAGAATCTTCATCTGGCAGAGCAAATCCGAGCTGAGTGGAAGGAGTTTGGTTTGGATTCTGTTAAGTTGGTTCATTATGATGTCTTACTTTCTTACCCCGATGACACTAAGCCCAACTACATCTCAATAATGGATGAGCATGGAAATGAGGTACAGAAAATACCAGTTTTTTGAAACAAGGGACCAAAATCACCTTCATACACCTGGGAAGCCTGGGGTGGAAAGCTGTCCTCTGCTCTGTTAATAGTGTTGGGTCTGATCCAAAGTGCACAGAAATCAGGGGTTCCAATTTGCTTTTATATTTTGTATCTTTTTTTTTTGCGCTAATGTGTGTGCTAGGAATAGTAATAATTACCCAGATTAATTTAGCATACTGACATGTATGGATTAAAGGAGAATTATGTAAGAGAATTAAATTATGTAATTCAATTGTTTTAAAATTATTCTGTTGTTTAGAAAGAGGAAAGTAACCGTGGTCAGCAGTGTTATTTGTGTTGATTCATTACACACTATTAGTGATGTGCTAAATTCAGTTTCTCGAAAATTAGAGTTTAGGCCTTGAGATGTGCTATCACAAGTAACATCAGTTCATTGCAGAGCAGCACTACGTGCCCGTAGAAGCTCCAGGGATGAGCTGAATTTTGTAAGCATTTTTTACTGTTATGACCTAACCTGATCTTATCTGCTGTACTGAGACCATCTTAAGGGACCCTGTGTTCATTTAAGCAGGATTCTGTGTGAAGAGTGGAGATGTGATTTGCAAGATCACTCATTGAACCTGCATACTGAAAAGGATGCCCAGTGCTTGAAGTTTTGAACGTTTTGGCCACTCTTTGTTTAGAATTTTAAAGCTTGAGTCCTTTAAACTGCAAAAGAATATGAAGTGTTCCTGAATAGACAATACTTATTTTCCATATTGCCTGGTTTACTTTTTTTCTTTTCTTTTTTCCCCACTAGATTTTCAACACATCATTATCTGAGCCTCCTCCTCCAGGATATGAGGCTGTTAGAGATGTGGTGCCGCCCTACAGTGCGTTTTCAGCCCAAGGAACGCCTGAGGTAACACAGTAGAATAATAAAATAAAGTAGACGTAGAAACAGAAATAGAAGTAGGAACAGAAGTCAAAATAGGAATAGAGAAAGAAATAGAAATAATAGAAGAGATGGAATACCACAGTGTAGTGCACTGTACTGTAGCATAGCACAGAGTAGCATAGAGTAGTACAGAATAATGTGAAATTTCTGGGTGTTAGACCAGTTCAAAACCTGACATATCACCAGTAGAAACGACATCCTAGCTCATGTTCTTGGGAGTTTTGTGATGCAGCAATGTTCAAATTGAGCAGTCATATATATATATATATGCTGATTTTTTTTTTTCTCTAGTTTGAGGCAGAACTGGATATTATTTTTATATTTTCCTTAAAAATGTGGTAATAAATCTTTAATGCTGTTACATTTATGTACCCAACTGAACAATATAATTTAAAAAATGCTGCTTGTCCAGGGCTCACACTGACAGGTCTAACTGCACAGTGTACAGTATGCTTGAAAATTCCTTTTGCTAGCATTTCTAGCTGTCAATAAAAGTGTTGATGTGATCCGATCTTAACACTAATCCTTTCTATCTTACTGTACAGATGGTACCAGCTGACAGGCCTTCTTTTATAAAGCTGGCCTATGTAACACGAGATTTCTATCCTATGATCATTAGTGGTTTCAATTAATGTTTTTTAATATTGACATTTTTTTGTTGTTCTCAGTTTCTTTCCTTTCTATACATAAAATAATGGAGGTTGAGAAGGCCCTCTGGAGGTTCCCATCTCTGCTTTAAAGTTGGATCTGACTTTGAAATCTGCTAACAATGGTCTTACTCACACAGCCCAGTATTAGAATCAAGTACTTCCTGAAGTTCATTAATAAGCTGTTCAAGTCCAGAAAACAAAAGGTGTCCTGTATTCATTGCCCTCAGATATTCAAAAAAAGCTGAAGAACCAACCAGACAGATAGTCTGTACCCTAGGATATGAGAGCTTTGAGTGTCTCAGGAATTACAGTGGGAGTTTTGGAACATAGTGTAGGATAAAACTCAGGGGTTCTCTCTTCTATTGTAACATCGTATTCTCAAAGAAAGACAAAATAACTTCACTTCTTAGTTGGTTTGCGAACAGCTACAGTAAGTGATGGGACATGGGAAATAATAAAAACAAGTTTAAGAAGCTGCACCTTCCTTCCTTAGAAAATCATTTTAATTATATACAAGAGCCTTGTTTGTGAAAAAAACTCAACATCTAGAAGACAGAATTATGATGCTTATGTTCACCTTATAACACAATACTTTGATGAAAGCTCCAGGTACCTGGCTAGCACTGTTACTGTAACATTCTCCAGTGAGTAGCAGTTCTCTGCACCTGTACTGCAAACAGCATAAGAGAGAGCATATATATAGCTCAGCAGTGGGAGCACTCAGTGGGTTCAGGGCTCTTCTCTGAGGCCTGTTTATATATTTTATTTAAAAACATTATATTAAAAACAAGAGCTGAGATGAGGAGAGGGATATTTGGAACTTGCCAAGTGCAGTCATCAGTCGTAGGTTCTCTTTCTGCTCGTTAATTTTGCGAAGGGAGAAGGCTGTAAATTACCTGCATCCCACACTAACCGTAGTCTCACAAGTAGGCCACCTTTCTGGAAGGTGGGAGAAATGGTCAGAGTTGTTCATGCTGAAAGTATCGTTCTGAAACCTCAGGAAAAAGGCTATGAATACAGATTATATACTTTATATCAGATATGAGAGCTTCTTCTAAAGGTCAGAACTGTTCTTTTCTTCGTGTGATGACATCTACTTAATCAAATACATTATTTAAAAAAACCCTGTGAAGTATGAACAGATTTTCACCATAAAATGTTACTCTCTTGTTAACTTTTTTGCACTTTATTGTAGAACAAGGGCCCTGAATGTGAGAACCCTGCAGGTTGCTACTAATTGTAATCACAGCTCAGCAATTATGTAAGCCAAACTGTTGAAATCATCATTTTTGTGTCTGTCTAAAACACAATAGTCTACAAATGTTGGTATTCTGTACAAGATATTCTAAAGAAATTATGTTAAAATGGAGTCTAAATTCATGAGAAGTCACTTGTCTCCCTGACTGTCTAATGATCAAAGCAGAATTCATACCAGAGCCAGTCCCAAACCTCATTGTTCCCAGCTTATTCTCTTACCATGTCACATCCTCCTTTTGACACGCTCATTGACATTCTTGTTTCAAATCCTACCTCTTTCTATCAGGGTGAGTTACTGTATGTGAATTATGGTCGCACCGAGGACTTCTTTAAGATACAACGTGAAATGGGAATTAACTGCACAGGAAAGATCGTTATTGCCAGATATGGGAAGATCTTCAGAGGAAATAAGGTAATGCCTCTATGTAAAAATGTTACTTGTGCTGTCCTTCTGTTGATTTCAAGAGACTGAAACACTTACCTAAAATGTTGTGGAGATTTTAGCATAACTGAGTTTTCACAGAGCTGTGTTCAAAGATGATTTTTAGTAAAAGATATAAAATATATATTTGATATGTATATAATACTATATACATAGGATAAAAGTAGTAGGTTGGAAAATGTTACATATTTTTATAATCACTTGGATACTACTTTAAATTTTTCCAAAATATTAGTAAGATTCTTGGGTAATACACTCTAACTCTGAACTATACTATTCTTTCTTGTTGGTTAAGCTGTGATTTAAGATGCCTATATTGTGTTTCTTTATAATGGTTTCTGTACACCAGGCAGAGACTATAACTACAGAAGGGTTGTTTAAAATTATAAACTTCTGTACTCAGTGTCCCTGTCATTTAAATATTTTTAAACTACAGATTTCTGCAGATTTCCCTGGCCTGACAGGAAAAAACAAAATCATGTGCATGCTTCAGGCATACACTCAAGTTCTTATTTCCTCAATAGGAATGTAAGAAGGCAGTCTGTTTTAATTGTGTTTGGCTCTTGAACAAAAATTAGTTTGACTCTAATTTGGGCAGGCAATAATTTGTATTTCTCGGTTACCTAAGGGTATCAAACACTGAATCTCTTCACTAGAATGCCAACTCTTACTCTGTGCTGTTGACTAATCTTCTGTGAGCTTTTAAGTTTGTAATCCCTGGTTTGCATACATACCATCTTCACCAGTGACAAGTGACCTGTGGCTCACATTCTGGGTCAGATAATATTTTTGCTATGTGGTTCTTCACTCTTAAAAACACTACCTGAATATAAAAGACTTATACATTGAAAAAGGTATTGCTGTCTATGAATCTCTTCTTAAAATGAAGTATAAACACCTCTGAGTTCCTAGTATCTAGAGGAGCAGTTGCTCTGTGGTTTGGAAATTACATGCCCTCATTGGCAGAAAGGGATGATATGTTCATGCTGATGGTAGTATTTCTAATGACTGTTTAAGTACTGAAGAATTTGGTAGCCTGTATAAAATCTGCAGAACTGTACTGTCATTTTCTAACTTCCTAATTATGTTCAAGAATAGGACAGAGGATGAAGACCAGTACTGTATTTCCTGAAAAAAGCAATGATGTTTCTGAATTAAAATACCCAAATTTAGAACTGTTGAGGATTAGTTGTCAGTCACTGTACTTCCCTGTCATTAACTAGTAGCAAAACAGATTGGGATGTCAGAATAACATGTATTTTTTATCGTTCTCACTTTCTGCCAACCAATATAATACAATAACAAAGTCATAAAAGAACACTTTTTTCAATCAAACCAGCATACAGGTCAGGCCTTCTGGTGTAATAAGCCTCAGATACACACTTTTTGAAGTTAGTCTTGTTCACAGCCAAAGACAGTTTCAAGCTCTTCAATAACAATCTTCCTGTGTAGTCCGAACTCTGAGAAACATTCCAAAGGTCATTTAGGTAAAGAAGGTAAATACATGTCTAACTGAAAGATAAGGTGGAATCTGTGTGATACAGTCTTTTCCGTCCATGATGTGGACATTTCAATAGTAGGTTGATGGTATTGGTCTACATGACAAAATACAAACTCAGGTTACATAGTGATACTGTAAAGGATGTTTTCCATCTTACTGCAGTTATCACCTAACAAAATTCAAGGCAACAGCAAACCTCTTACTTTCATGGGAACGTAGTATCTGCATATATATTTTCAGGTAATTTTATGATATGAGGCAGTTGTAGGCCCTTTACTTCGCCCAAACCCTGTAAAAGGCCCTGAGGAGTAATCCCTGTCATTTAAAATACTTCTTTTGGCCCTTGAACTCTGATGTCAAGCTACAAAGGACCAGATAGGGACTGGAGATGTGCTTTGCAGGTGAAGAATGCTGAATTGGCAGGTGCCAAGGGAATTATTCTGTACTCTGACCCTGCTGACTACTGCGCCCCAGGAGCAGATCCCTATCCAAATGGCTGGAATCTTCCAGGTGGAGGAGCCCAGCGTGGAAATGTATTAAACCTGAATGGGGCAGGAGATCCTCTGACACCAGGTTATCCTGCAAAAGGTGAGTGATGCTAGAGAAGTCGTGCTCTGAGGGTCTGGTTTCAGGAAAGAGAGGGGAAGGTAATGGAGATGTTCTTTCCCTTGGAACAAAACACATTTTGTCTTAGTCTTTCTGTTGCTCAAATGAAGCAGTCTTGTGCTTCATGTCAGTCAGCCACTTCTGTAAATGGTGCATGAGAAAATGTGAGGGGATGACAAGGGACACAGTGCAGCATTGGGCTGCTTAGCTTCACACGCACCCTGGGGGAGCACACACATACCCAAGTTAGCCTGGAGATCATGACACAAGTGTTTAACAGCTGAAGCACTAGTATTTTCTTTCTGTTTCTCATCAGTAAGTCAGCAAGGAGCCAGTCTGAAGAGCTCACAGGTTTCTTTGCTTTTGCAGTTCTCCTTTCTGCTGGATTTGGTCTCCTTTCCCTCCACAAGAGCCCCTACTGGCAGTGCTGAGATCTTTCATGCCAGGGCTTATGTCACTTGGCTGCAGTTGAGGCTCTTGAGAAGATGACCATTCCCCTCTGGTTCATCGCATACATTCCATGCTTTCTCAGTGGCTTATTTGAGCTCTGCCTAAGCTGTTTCATTTAGCACCTAACCCAGATCATTTTGACTGAAATGCATTAAGAACCATTCATGCCAGCACTTGAGCCAGCGTATCTGAGGGAGGCAGTCACCTCAAGAAGAGCAATCCCTAAGCAGTGGGGAAAGTTACCGCTAGCCAGCACCACCAACTTGATGTGGAAGAGGGTACGTGTTCACAACAGCAGCATTGTAGGAGGCAGACCATGAGGACAATCTCTGTTTCCTCATACTAGAGTCACTGATCTCATAGATGAATCCCTGTCTGCTTCCCCCAAGAAAGGTCCCTCTGAATGTTGTACTAAGAAGGAAACTGTTCTTTTCCATACCTGCTGGCTTGCAAACATCAAATTTTGTCCACATTGTGAAAATTAAGATTCTAAGTTGTAAAGAAAAGCATGATTTGTATTTGAGCTTCATCTGAACAAAACCTAGACTTCATTTTGTTAACAAAAACAGCAAAACAAAATATTCAGTAGTAGATTTTATCTGCATCTCTTCTCAACTGGCAAAATTTTTTTAGTTCCCAGCTGAATGTTCCAAGTGTCAGACTGTGGGCTCCTTCTTTGCTCTTATTCTTTCTCTGTGGCTTAGTCTGAAGTTCTTTCCCATAGAGAGAAATATTTCTATCTAAAATCATTTCAACACAAAAATTGTCAAAAATTTTTAAAATTTGTATCCAGCTCTAAATGCATGACTGAAGACACTACGGGAACCTTTGTTAGTGTCTCTCTGAAAATGTAAAGAATGAAATCACTGAAGAAATGTCAGCCCGACTTTAAGGGAAGTGAAATGATTATTGCTGACTCCAGTATTAGAGCTGTGCTGTGAACTGTACAGATTCCTTCTGGGAGCTGTAAATATGAAAGTATCTGTCTTTTACTTTCAGAATACATCTACCGACTAGACAAAGCCAATGGTGTAGGTCTTCCAAAGATTCCAGTTCATCCCATTGGCTATCATGATGCTGAGTCACTACTGCGGTAAGTGTATGGGGGACATGAGGAGTTTTAAGCAGAATATTTTTTAAAAGTTACTAGAGTATTTGAAAAGGAAGGGAAAAGACCTTTGCACTGTGCTCATAACATAGTTGTTGAAATACTATATGTTTGCCATTAGGTTCTCTGTAGGAGGTAAACATGTTATCTGTTACTACATATCAGATATGTCCAGAGTGATCTGGAAAGGATCATTTGTAATATATCATGATCAGTCAAGTATTTTGAAGTTATAAAGTGCCTCTCAGTTTGAATAAAGACAAAATTTTTTTCAGGATGGCATAATAACCTCTATTGTGAAAAAGACCACGAATGATGCCAGGGAAGTGCCATGCATGTTTGATGGGACAGTATCTGTATTGTCCTCTGTTAAATGAAAGTGTGTGCTTTCTTTCATCATGTGTATTATGTTGCATAAACATAAAATGGTGCTAGCGAAGTAATATAAGGTTGCTGAGGAAACTGGAGTATTTATAGGGTATTTAATATACATCTACATGTAAGTGTGCTTACTAAATGTGCAAGCGACATGAAGAAAAGCTACCAGCTTGCCAGAGGACAGCATTAAAATTCATGATTATTTTAACAAACCTAATAACTTCTCTGAAAAAGCTAAGATGTGACAGAGTTGCCAAGTGTATCATTCCCCTAAAAATGTACCAGTAATCATCCATATCAGCTGTAGAGATACAGAGCAGGAAATGCCAAGGCTGACACCAGTGCCACGAAGAAGTGTTCGGGGCACTAAGTGAACATGATCTTGGGTGTGTATTTGTGTACGGATTTTACATCTAAATCACATGAGTAATCATTCTGCTCTGTCTGATGCCCCTGTTTGAAAACTGAGTCAAGAAGACCCAGTTCTATTTTGGTTCTTTAAGCAGGTTTCCCCTGAAGTATTGAATCTATTTATTTTTATATGAGGCAGAATTTTACTGTCTTTGGTGGTTTTGCATACCTGTTGTTCATTAACAGTATTCTGGTGTTTTTCCTATTTCCTCCCAAGCTTCCATGGACTTAATACATTTCCAAACTCTCTTTTCTTTAAAATTTTCAGGTCATTACTGTTATGAAGATTACTACTCCTAATGATAATGACAGAGGTTAAAATCCCTCTTTTTTCCACTGCCAGTTATTAATGGTTGAGCAGATTAATATGTTTAAATATGATTTTAATAAATATCTCTTGAGTAAGTTGTAAATAATTCCAGAACTTCATTTTAATAATTACAAATTAAATATAAACCCTTTAAAAATAGTGTCCTTGTTTTCACTTTTGTCTTGAGAAATCAAACCTTCTAGTTATTCCTGCTATCAATTTTTTATCAAAAATGTACTGAGGTCTTGAAGAGATGCTGAAGTGTTTCGTGGAGTAAAGCTTAACTGAAGTATGCATTTACATTAAAGAACATGCTTTCATTTACAGTAAATACATTTTGCCTAATAAGAATCAGAACATCCAGCATACTCTTCATTATTTTTTCATGTTTCTCACAAGTTCATGTCAAAATTATAAATCCTTTAGAATAGGTGGATAAGTATGGGTGATTGTGATCCCTGGAATTACTGCATTTCTAGTTTTGTTAACTGAGATATATCTCACCTTTGACAAGGGAACAAGAAAAGGTGACTCAAACTGATCGTGTTTCTCCAATTTTAGACATCTTTGAAACACATTAATTCTGTCTGTGCTACAAGATTAAACAGTGTCCAGGGACAGGCACTAGAAGACAACTGCCCATGCTGTTAAACTGTTAGAAGGGTCCAAGTTACACTCTGCTAATTCAAATGCAAATTCAGTTCAAGGCAGTAGAAAGTTCCAGGGACCATTTACAACAGGGAGTTTGTATTCAGAACCTTTGGAGGCCAACACAGTTTCCAGGATAGCTGTAGGCCATTCCAAGCTGATACCAATGTCCAGGACTATTCTTTTGTGTTAATTTGGTAGTCTTTATGTAGCTAAAAAGACAGATTATTCTTCTGTGGAAGCTTGCATTATAAAATTTTATAAGACGGAGACCATCACTGTGGTCCTTGTGTGCATAGGACTTAAAGTGTGGTTCCTGGTTCCTCATTTTTTCTTGGTGCTATTGGAAGATGTCTGTAACTGTTAATTATTTTTTCTTTTTTTTTTCTTTTTTAATAATAGTAATATGGGAGGATATGCACCACCACACAGTAGCTGGAAAGGAAATTTGAATGTATCTTACAACATTGGTCCTGGTTTCATAACAAGATATTCTACAAGGTCAGTTTTGTTTCATAAGGAAAGCATGCTTGAGATCCAGTTTTATTTGAAAAACATCTAGCCTTTGACAAACTCTTTGATGAGACTGGTTATTTTTTTGAGAACTGAATACTTTGATTGTCCTTTTAAAATTAATGTGGGTCCAACTTCTAGTCTTACCTGTTGCCTTATATAAAGCAGTATTAACCTACAAGTCAAGTTTTCCAGAAAAAAAAGAGCTGTAACTACAATGTCATTTTTATAGCTTCAAATGTTTTTTAAACTGATTTAGTAATGACAGTTTAGGACTAAGTTCTGGGTGTTTCGATATTGGCTGAGCTATCATAATGACTTCATATGAACTGTTTGACCTTTTCTCCATGTCTTAGTCATACTACATAAAAAATTCTTTCTGAAAATACACAGACAACTCTTGAGGATGAGTTGTTGCACCTCCAGCTGTGTTGTAGATAAACAAACCAAGTCTCTTGATGCAACTCAATTTGTCTGATTTTCTGCTGCCTGAGGTGCCACATCAGTGTTGACTGTGCTGGAGTCAGATCTGATTTGCAGCAACCTCTAGATGATTAGAACAATTTACCTTTTTAAAATTAGATGGTTTCAATTTTTCCTTCACTCTTCCAAATTTAAAAGCTAGCTGCTAGCAAAAAATCTTTGAATTTGGAATTCTGAGCCTGTTATCCACATGAATCTTACTAACTTGAATACCAGTACATACTTTTTAAGGCCTAAATGCTGTCCTCAGTTGCACAAGTATAAATGCAGTAAAAACTGCATTGAAATATTTTCAGATATATTTTGATTTAATGTGGGCTAAATTTGGCAGAAATGCTTTCCTTACAATCTATATTGTACACTTTTGAAAGATGTCGAGGCATTTTATTATCTAATCTGGTGGATTTTCTCTGTATTTTCTTCCCTATACACTAGAAAGGTGAAAATGCACATTCATAGCAAGAATGAAGTAAGAAGGATTTACAATGTGATTGGTACCATCAGAGGCACAGTGGAACCAGGTAGTCATTTGTCTTCGGTGTGATGTGAGTGTTCACTGACCTCTGCATGCACTTCATAGGTACAACGGGGAAATGAGGAATATAGTTTTCTCTGAAATATTGCACTACATAATCATTGTTGTTGTAATATTTATTGCACCAGCTTTCATATAGTTCAGGGTATGTCAGCACTTTCACTGCCAGTGCTCATTTTCAAGGGGGAGTCATAACCAAGACAGAAATACATGTCTTCAGGCAAGTAACTTTGCAATTAAAAGAATATTCTTAGGTGGATGTTTTTCCCT
Source organism: Todiramphus chloris collaris (assembly GCA_025345505.1). NCBI lineage: Eukaryota > Metazoa > Chordata > Aves > Coraciiformes > Alcedinidae > Todiramphus > Todiramphus chloris. The sequence continues at coordinate 8,184,545 of JANVCC010000011.1, forward strand.
ACTAACACAGGAAAGGATTTTACATTCCATCTGAAGACATCATATCCACTATTGACTTTTTGGCTATCTTACAATCTCTTGTAAGCAATGTGATTTTACAGTCTAAAAAATCAGATAAATAGACATCCTTAGAAAGATGATAACATCATTTAACTCATAACTGCAGCACTTCCCTGTTGCCTGAAACACAACTGTTAATCATATTGTAATAGCACTATGATCTTTTCAGTCACATCTCTGTCATGATTTGGACAACACATTTTATGGTTGACTATGTATACATTCAGAGATGTACTGCATTCAGTGCACCTTTAGTGTTGTGGTTTGGCATGCTGTACAAATAGAGTCAGTGAGTCAGCTTTACCATGAACTACACTGTTGTAAAATATGGAAAGATACCTCTGTGTTTAGAGGAAAGCTGCAGTATTTCTAGTAATAGAAGTAACATGGAGTTTAAGAGGTTTTATTATGGGATCAAGGTATTGTGTTTGACAAATTCTTGAGCACTGGCTGAAGATGCAGAAAAGCATCTTTGAAGATTTAAGATGGCTTTTGCTTTTCTATCATGCATAGTATAAACTATTAAGCTTTGATGCCTGATGCGTACATGGAAAATTAGAAATTACTTAACATCTCTCTGGCAGTAAACATTTTTTTTTTTTTTAGTAAACCTCCATAATGAATTTCTCCAGACAGATACGTCATTCTGGGAGGCCACCGTGACTCATGGGTATTTGGTGGCATTGATCCTCAGAGTGGTGCAGCTGTGGTTCACGAGATTGTGAGGAGCTTTGGAAAACTGAAAAGGAAAGGTAATACAATGATGGAATGAAGCACACCAAAATTGCTGCTCTCGGCATTGCCCGTTTTTTTTTTCTCTGTGATTGAAATACATACTTAAAATTAAACACACGTATCTCTACTGATCTCTTGAATAAGCACACTGCTTTGCAGCTGTTAAGTAGTTCCAGTTACAGCGTTGGTATATGTGGGGTACTTCAACTCAAGGGCAAATACACCTAAAGGAAAACGAAACACAAAATGGTGGATACTGAAGTATGACATTTAAGCACAGTTGATTATTGTGTATTTGAGGCTGGATGTTTCAGTGATCCTGTAAAATTCCTACAGTGATGAACTGATCAAGGCTTCATCAGGGCACCATCAAGAGCCTTCTCAGCACTTAACTAGTTTGGAGACAGACCCAAGAATAAATAAAGCATGTCTGTGTAATGCAGAGAATGAGCTATGCAAATGTAGTAGGAGGTAATGGTTAAAAATACCTCATGCCTAGTTACATTAGAATAGGAACAAATGTCAACTGTACCAAGTTTCTGCTGCTGTCAGAGCAAATGCCAGCTCCCTATCTGACATCCCATAGAAAGAAGCTCTGACATAACTCAGATGATGTGCTAGAGAAGCTTTCTTTGCCTACGCATTACACTTAAAACCTATTGACATTTAGTTTTCTTTCCATTCCCTCACAGTGATTGGATATTATAGGAAACTGTCTTTGGAATGAAGATCAGAAAAACAAAAAAAAAGGTGTGAAAAAGGAAGGGAACAAAAGAAGAAAAAGTTCTAGTAGCCTCAAGGAAAACTTTGGACGGAGATACAGAGACAGGGCAGTAGAGCGTGTTCCATTTGGCCTGGATTTAAATCGAATGCAGAACTTCAAATGAAAGATCTTTATTTTGAAGGTGATCTCTCAAAGTTACAGGGAATTTCTTAGGTTTTGAAATCCGGTATCTGGGAGACAGGTGAAAGAAATTTAGTAATAGATAGGAAAATATTCAAAACACTTCTTTGTTAAAGTCTTTATTTCTGTAGTATAGTATTCATGGTCTTTTATTGCAGGATGGAGGCCAAGGCGAACAGTGATATTTGCAAGCTGGGATGCAGAGGAATTTGGTTTATTAGGATCAACAGAGTGGGCTGAGGTAAACCAATAGTGTTCAAAGAGAAATTTGCACAGTGGAAGATCTTTGTACTAGAAAGCAGCACTTCTTGCTTGCCTGCCTGCTTCCCTCCCTGCCTTCCTCATTTCCTTTTTAACTACCAAGAATATATGTCTCCATGCAATATATGGTGTCTTTCCCTGAAACAGCTGCTACTTCTGTGGATGGGAAAATAGTTCTGAGGAAAAAAAATAAGAGTTCAGCAGCATTTTCTTCTTTCCCATAGGAAAATGCCAAAGTACTGCAATCACGAGGAGTGGCTTATATCAATGCAGATTCCTCCATTGAAGGTACATAGTTCTGACTTGTGTTTTCCAGGAACAGTGGTGGTATATACAGATGACTGGGAGGCATTTTGGCTTGGAGATCCATGAAAGATTTGATGTGATAATTTTGTTGCATTAATTCGGGAGCAGATCTGTGGGGCATCCATGACCAGAATCATATTATAGTGTCCTTCAGATATTCCTGTTGCTACAGGGAAGAAGTCCATTACAGTAGCTACACGATTTGGGATGACATGGGGAGGGACAAGAAGTGTTGTGCTCCTGTCATCAGTTCTATGTCAGAGTCAGCTTCTCCTCTTGTAATATGGATAATAAACATAGGGGCATAGAAAAGCTCTTAAAGGTTGCTTCAAAAGCTGGGCTGTAATTCAACCTAACCAATAAGAATGCACTGACAAGATCACAAAAGAACTCTTCTACAGGGAGAATCAGCTTGTTCCATGTAGAGAGTGTTTCTTTATAGTCCCTTTTCTCTGGAGTAGAACTTGCTTCTTCAAATAAACATTTTTGTCCGTTTTTTAGGAAACTACACGCTACGAGTGGATTGCACACCGCTGATGTACAGACTGGTGTACAGTCTGACTAAAGAGGTAATGTTGCTTGAAATCTTTAGCCAGCATCTTCAGGGGATATCCTTACTAGATAGGGCTCTGTATATAAAATAAGGTGTCAGATGTTTCTTTCTTTTCTGACTGCAGTACCCTTTAAGTCAATAGCTAGGTAACTGAATCTTTTTCCCAGGAGTGTCAAAGGGATTTCAAGTTTATACCTTTAAATTATCAGCTATTCAGGATTAGGGGATTTTTCCACTCCTCCTGTGAAAGTATTCCTTCTAAGAACAAATTGAAAAAATGCTGTGTGACAGAGCACAAAACAAGCACAAACCTGTCTGCCTAGTCCAACTACTAAGGTGCCCATGGTAGTGAGAGGCTCTGGCTCCATTTAGACAGGGGAAGAAATTAGGCTTGCTACAGTGTTGGCTTTAGCATGATGTGACAGGTTTCATCAATGTGCTCAGCTTCAATATACTCTGTTAGATATTCATTGTCTCTGACCATGATGTTCTTACACATATTTGTGTGGTACACAAAATTAGAAGGTAGGGATGTTTCTCAGGAAATAGCCTCACCATCTTAGATGTATGATGTTCCTTGCTTTGAGAGTGGGTCTTAGAGGCTGGCACTAAGGGCTTTATATTTCTGGTTTTCTATTGTTCATCTGTATTAAAGCATGAACATTTAATTAGTCTTCTCTCTGTGTGTTTTGTATACATATGTACATTCAACTACCGTATATATTCTTTGACTCTACTATATCTGTCTTCATCTAGCTGTATATATTCAGTTATCTGTCTTTTCCAGAGTCAATAATTTGTTATTTCTTGGAAGTTGACATTAGACTGATAAAAAAGTAAAGGAAATGTAATAATTCAGTGTAATAATTCTCTGACACTTGGAAGACAACAAATAAAATTTAACTTTGTTAAAATTAGGTGCCCAGATAAAGATATTTCTGTCCTGAACTTCAGAAGAACCTGCAGTTCCCATGGTAACCTGTGCTAAGTGCAGGTGTTCAGAGCAGTCAGAAAATCAGGTCAGCAGAATCTCGGTTTGGACACCAAGAGCCACTGTTAAAATGTTGACCTACATACCAGTAAACATAGTTGCATAGCCCTTCCTCAAGCTGGGAAGCAGCAACAAAGGCTGATGAATGCATGTAACCACAGCGTGTTGGTAGCTGTTGTCTGAAGAGAATGCTGATCAGGAAGCAGGTTGTGTGTGATACCATCCAAAGTTAGTCTGTGGTGAGAAGTGTTAACATATGAACAATTTGCTTAATGACCAAAAGAACGAATATATTAGTTTGCTTCCTATTGTGGAGTAATTCTTAGTAGATATATATATTAATAACAGAATAAAGATTAATAATCTTTAAAAGATTAAAGATAATGAAACCTCAGCGGCCCACCAATCAAAAGGAAGATGAAAAAATGCCCAGAGTGTTCAGCTTGCTCAGTAATCTGAAAAGTAGTCAGAGTGATAGAAGTGAACTTTAGGGTGATCATAATTCATATACCTCCGTAGTAACTATGGTGATGTAAACACCAAGTACACTTTGCCCTTCTAAGGTTACTGCTGCATCCCAGAAAATAGTTCAGAAAACAGTTTCAATATAAACCAATACAAAATTGAAATTTCCTGTCAGAGGGAAACAAAAAGTTTTGGTTTTGTGAGGGACTTTTATGATGAGTATTTAAATTAAGTGGCTGAAGATCTTCTGTAGAAATATTAGAACTTAAATACTGACTTGGAATGTTTTTCTTTCCATGTGTTTTCTTCCATCTAAAATTACCTATTTTTAGCAAATAAACTATTCCACTGGAAAATGCCATGCATTTGAAATGTTAAAATGGAAATGAAGAAAGGTTGAGGGACTTAAAACTGTCACTTTTTCCTTGCCCTAAGCCATAGGCTTTACATGATGACAGGTTGTAGATTTTTTGCTTGGTAACAGTTAAAATTGTACCTTTTGTCTTATTTTACAATATACTTTTTCTAGATACCAAGTCCTGATGAGGGGTTTGAAGGAAAATCTCTTTATGAGAGCTGGTATAAAAAAAATCCGTCAAGAGAATATAAAGAGGTCCCAAGGTCAGTGACAAAAGAAAATAAACAATATACCAGAAGTTATTAGAACTTGTAGAGTGTGGGTTTTCAAGAAATGCCCACTTGAAAAACTGAGCACCTAAAGGAAATGGTGTGATTCTCATCTGGCATAAATTTCTGAGTTTTATTGATCGCAGCTGATACGCTATTGGCCAACAGTTTTGTGAACTCATCTTTGTAGCACGAACAGGAGGCTTTATATATGAAAAGTAAAGTGTTTGTGTAGTTTATAGAGATTTAGACAAATAAGGATAGTATGCAAAAGCCAGTGGCAGGCACACACAAGATGCTAACACGGCCTCTTTCCCTTGCACCTGCTTCCAGTCTCCTGGAATCTTCTCAATGATTAAAGACAGTGAGTTAAATTCTGTTGAGAATTTGATTTCTCTGACTCTCAGAAAGGCAACTCTGCTCCTCTGAGAATGCAATTTCTGAGGTGCATGTAATGCAGGGGTCACAAGCAATCCATGGTATATTGACAGAAGGAGGGTACTAGGCAAAGACTATGTGGTGACTGTAGTTGCAGAATAAATAATTGCCACTGTACTTGGAAGCAAACTAAAATTATACTTTACATATTGTTGCTCAAGGTATTTTCCTTTTTTCTTGTTAAAAGAATAAATAAATTGGGTTCTGGCAATGACTTCGAAGTCTTTTTTCAACGTCTTGGCATTGCTTCAGGCAGAGCACGTTACAGTAAAAATTGGGTAAGTCTGTGTCTTTATAATTTTGTCTCTCCTGTAACTTCTTGAATAATACCACCTGTAACTGAGCCATTTAGACTGCCAGCTTTTTGGAGTAGTTCAATTTGGTGTGTCAGAATGGAGTCCCAGTTCATTACTAGAACTCTGTGTGCTGCTGTGGTACAAATATTTAATAAAAGGAATGATCAACTTGGTGTCAGTCAGACAAAAGGACTTTTGCTCAGGGTAGATGGATGTGCTCAAAATTACTTGTGGCTGATGAAGGTTTATGAGTGGCTTATGATGACTTCTGAACATTTTATAATAATTTATGAAGTTTTGAATTCAAAATGGTTTATGTTTTATGGAAAATAGAGGTTTGACTCTGGAGCATACTGTGAGATGAGACCAATTAAAAAATGTTCAAGGGGCAACCTGTTCAATGTGGTCTTCTCTGAAAAAGCATATCTAAAGACACAAACAGAAATGACTGTTGAGATCCAAGCAGCAAGAGGAAGGGAAATCTCACCTTAATTTAGCCAACTAAAAGTTATTTTCCTGTTCTTAGCTACCTTCTTTAGTCCCTGCATGTGGTCAGTAGAAACAGGTATCTCTTCTCATTGTAGGTTGATGTCTAAGAGAGCCACCACTGAGCAGTTCTTCTCACCAAACTGTCTATAGTGGCTACATAGGATTAGCATGACCTGAACACTTAACTGTCCAGTGCCTTGAATTCCACAGCAAAGGTTTTCAAGTAAAGATGAATTATCCACAGGTGAATAATGGTTTTGTTTGGGTTTGTTTGTTTGTTTCAGAATGTAGAAAAATATAGCAGCTATCCCGTTTACCACAGTGTCTATGAAACCTATGATATTGTGGAGAGATTTTATGATCCCACTTTCAAGAATCACCTGACAGTAGCTCAGGTACGGGGAGGACTAGTGTTTGAACTGGCCAACTCCATTGTGCTTCCTTTCAACTGTAGAGATTATGCATCAGCTGTGAGAAACTATGCTAACATCATCTATAATTTGTCAAGGAATCATGAAGAGGAACTGGCAAAATACAATGTATCCTTTGGTATGTACAGTCTTCATTGCACTGCTCATTCAGTGCTAGTAGTGCCTTATCTTAATGTGTGTCTTAGCCATGACCCGGTATTTACCGTGTGCTGTATGTACAGTAAATAACACAAGAGCCACACTGTCCAATAATTTGAAATTTGGATATTTTTGAATATTTTGCCACTAGTCTGCCTAGACTATGCCACTGCTAAGTAGAGCTAGCACTTAAAGTTGCATGTTCTTTGACCTATGTGTGGTTTACTGATGGTGGCAACAAGAAGTCTTTGTCTTGGTTCCTAAAAAAAAATCTTACTGTTTTGCAGCTTTTGGTGTTGGATAATTCTCTGTCCAACGCTGATCATAGGATAATTCATGTTAGAAGGAACCTCCGAAGGTCTCTAGGTGAACCTGCCCAAGGCAGGGTCAGCTCTGAGGTCAGAACAGGTTGCTCAGAGATTTATCCCCCCTGGTCTTGAAAGATAAAACCATAGTGCTTGTCTGTCCTCAGGATAAAAAGATTCTCCTTGTATCCAGTCAGAACTTCTCTTGTTTCAGTTTATGGGCACATGATGGCAAGTGCAAGCACCATGAGAAGTTTGCCTCAGGGCTTGGTCAGGCAGGACTGGTTCATCTCTATGCCACAACAAGGATATTGTGCTGGCCTGTGAAATGTTATTTCATGTTACAGGAATTCACAGTATGCCTCCTGCCTGAGAAGCTTTTATGTTTTTGTCAACATTATGTAGTATTCAGTTTAGGACTTGGCTGCTAATGACCAATATCAGGTACATCTGCATACACACACACACACATGAATACACAGACATGAACACACACACTTTCAGTCTTTCTCGGAACCCTGTATGTGTGGAGGGATGTATCAGTAAAACACAAGTTGTTTGGATTTATAAAATCCCAGACCTGCCTGAAGAGTCTGGTTCTGGCAATCTGTGCTCTTGGTTTTGGTATTTCTGTACATTCTACAAGTAGCAAATAATAATATTCACAAAAATTCTGATTTCTAGCATCTCAAAGGCAAGTTTTCACACAGAATTCCATAGTCTTCAATGTAGGAATATGGGTTATCTGGTTTTTGTTCAGTGAGAACTTTCAGATCATGATCACAGTGTAAGATACATCTTTAATTTGAAATATTTGGTTTGTTAAATGATTCAGTCAGAACTGGAAGTTAAATACTTCCTTCCTGCTCCTTTCAGATGCTCTCTTTTCAGCTGTGAAGAATTTTACAGAAATTGCTGCTAGCTTTCATGAAAGACTGCAACAAATAGATACCAACAAGTAAGTTTAACTCTCTTTTTCCTTCGAGTCAAATACTCCACATAGCCCTCTGGGCTCAGGGGCCATAGTCTGCACTTGCATTTAGTCCCCTGAATAACCTTGATGACAAATGGCTGTCAGTCATTTGTTTCATTAGAAGTCTTTATGTACTCCTGTCTTTAAGAATCTGGTTACTCTAGAAAACAAAGTATAGAAATGTTGTATTAGTGGACATCAGAGACACTGCAGAGCCTGGAAATCTATCCATGTTAGCTTCAAAAAGTGTCCAAGCTGATTGGTGTCAGTTCTTGAAGAGGTTTTAGTTGAGGAGCAGTCCTAGGGTGCTATGTGAAAGTGACTAGAATGTTGGTTAACATAAGCAGAGCCAGCTCAGGTGTGTAACTCCCTCTAAGTAGAGTCACAGCCTAAGATTTTATTACTGCATTATCATTAAAATACAAATGTTGACTCGTGGTCTTTTGTTGCCAGCAGTCTAGTTTTCAAGATATTGGTGCAACTTAATAAAATAAAAAAAAAGTTGCTGTACCATGATTGTAGTTGTGGCAAGCTTTTTTATGAGCTTTCAAAAAATTATACGTACCATCTATGCCAAAAGGCCTAATCTGCACTTGACTTAATTCTTGATTTATTCTTTATAGGCCATGCCTGGAATAAGAAAACAAACTTCTTTTTATATATACATATGTGTATGTTAAATTTCTTGGGAAGAATCTCATTTAGCCATATGCTTACCCTTATGGAAGACAAAATGAGAATAAAAGCCATCTTTTTAATGGCAGCAACTTTCAAGATAAATGAGCTAACAATAATTTCATATGTAAAATGTGACATTTATAACATATGACATGTATGTCACATTTTCAAAACGGTTTTATAGATAGGTGGCCTAAATCTGAGGATTAATTCAACAGAACAGTTTCAGTTTCCATTTACACCAATGTAAAGTTGAAACAATTTCATTGGTGGTAGTAGGGTTACTCCAGGATTACTCTGATATAAATTTTACCATTTTTTAATTGGCGAATACCACTGAGGCTCTGCAATGAGTTACTATCATACCTGCATATATTTGGTATAATCTTCTTCACAGTTCTTCTATTTGTTAAGCATCAGTAGTATGCTCAGAGCTATTCAAAGCAGACAGACACAGATGATCTCTTCACTAGGGAATTTATAGTCTGCCATCAGAAAAACATAGTTCTTGGATGATTCAAATGATGATTTGAACAGCACAGGGTTCCTGTTTCTCAGATGTTGTGGTTTTACATAAAAATAAATGTGATTTTATTGAAGTAATTTGCAGATGAGTGGCTTTTTGGACTTTAGAAAAGTGTCATACAAAAGAAGAGAATTCTCTGCCTAAGCATCCTAATGAAAAGGAGATAAAGGAGGAAGATGTAACATACAGGAAAATACCTGAAAGTCTCTGTCTTCTTTGACACTGTTCCTTGGCCTTTAAAAACAGCTTTAAGAGACTTTCGGATTATTAACTAGACTGTCTCACAACACAGATCAGCATAATTCTGCTTGTGCATGTTATCTGTCATGGGCTGTCATGTGGGCTACACATTAAGTTCAACATCTTGGCTCTCCTGTCCTTCAAAATCCAGAGCTGGGTACTTTGGGGCACAGCTTGACAGCAAGACAAAAATTCTTTGCTAACATATTTCTCTTGTTTTCTTTTTAGTCTACTTGCTGTCAGGTCACTAAATGATCAGCTCATGTTTCTAGAAAGGGCTTTCATCGATCCTCTTGGATTACCTGGCAGGCCATTCTATAGGTAAGAAAAGCTTGGTTTACATTTTCTGCCTGCAGTACCCTATGAGAATTCCTTTAAGATTTACAGATCTGTAAATTCAATTGTAATGATTTTGTTAAACATGGTAAAAGTAGATTAAACAGGACAAATAAGATTGAAAATGGAAAACAGCATTAGGGAAAACTTCAGTGAGATGCACTATACAGAATGAGTAATAGTTGTGTTGGAAGGCTATTCCAGATCAGTAAACCCATTTCCATTGATTTTCATGGACTTCTAAACAGATTTGAAAGCTTAGCCCTGGCCTCAGTTAAAGTAATTTCAGTTATAAAGGAGCTATAGAAAGTTACTGTGATTTGAACGTGAAATAGGGAATAATTGAAGTATCAACAATTGGATTGATTACAACAGAACAGTCGTGCTACCAAATCCAGAGTAGAGGGCAGTACTTACCATAGCAGTGAAATTAATTTAATGGTTCCTTCATAAAGTTCAAAAAGTATATCTTGTTTGAAAGGATAGTCAGTTTCAGCTTTTTGCTCCTTCTACCAGTCTGCATACTTCAGAACAGTAGTCTTTCCACTAAAAAGTAACTGTAGAAAGACAACTTAAGATCTACAATCATTTTACTGCTCAGAGCTTCTGTTTGAGAATCTGTTGAGAACAGTCTCTTGTTAAAGCATCAGCTTTCCCACCTCAAAGTATGCTTGTATCTATTGGAGATTGTGTATGTCTGTGAGAAAAGAAGATGACTTCTTTTTTTATCTTTCTCTTTCATCTAAAATGAGGGAAAGGAAAATAGTCCACTTTATCTCAAGTTTTCTTAGCTACAAAGCTCTGGAATTGACATGGAATAATGTAGTTTATGTACTTCTCTTGCTTCATTGATTATAGGTACTATTGCTGCAATAATCTTATTTATCTATGTCTTCAGTGTCAAGAACTTAACACGTGATATAAAAACAGATGAATTTTACTCAGAAAATGTTATGGTTTATTTTCATAATACAGTATATTGTGTGTTTTTTCCCCCAAATTCTCTACAGACATGTTATCTTTGCTCCAAGCAGCCATAACAAGTATGCAGGAGAATCATTCCCGGGGATCTATGATGCCATGTTTGACATTAAAAACAAAGCTGATCAACATGAAGCCTGGGAAGAAGTTAAGAGGCAGATTTCCATTGCAGCCTTCACTGTACAGGCAGCGGCAGAAACACTGAAAGAAGTAGCATAAATATCAACAACATAATCATCAATGAAGACTATGTATGACAGTTTGCAGAAGCCTTAAAAATGGAGCATTTGAAACACTAGGAGGACTATTACAGAGAACACAATATCAAAAAAACAACAACTTGTTCTTTGCAAATAATATATTCAAGCGGAACATATTTAACAATACTAACAAGGTAATGTACTCCATTTGGAAAGCTCAGGCTTTAGATAACTTCTGAAGTGAGAATCAAAAAGTTTCAGTTTTCATATTTTAGGAATTGCTAACAACTGGATTTATTTCCAGAGCTTTGAATTTTTCTATCTTGATTGTTACAGTACTACCCATGGTGCATTAGGAAACGTTAAGTCATTTCATGTTTCTGTCAGGTTCTAATTTTGTTACTGACTTTTTATTACTTGCTTTGAAGTTGCAAAATTATACTCCAAGATAGCCATTCCAGATCTCTTTTTGCACAAAGAATCATGTATGAAGACGCGAAAACCGTCATATACTGTGTGAGGGATGTATAATAATCATAAGAAGTTTTGGGCAGCCAGCCCAGAATAACTCATCCATGATGTTCTCATCACATGCTGAGTCTTGCAGCTGTTTGCAAATAAAATTAAGCAAGAAGCTTTCTAGTCACCAGAGTAAAAACAAGGCAATACATGTTGTCAGACATATAATCATCTTGCAAAACATGTCTTCTAAGATGAAGACCTACTTCTATTCTTTTATGCAAAATCTACCCCTCCTATGCCTTGTCCATATCAAGGTATTTTTAATATGAAGACAATTAGAAGCAAGGAAAATTCATCATGTCCTTAGTTTGAAAGGCAACCAAATGATTACCATCTTTGTAAAGTCTCTATTTCTGATTTTGGTGTGTGGCTTACTCTTACGACAGGCTTGTCAAAAGACTACAGTGCGGCAACTGAGATCAGACAAAGAAGACTCAGAAAATCAGGTCCCTTCAGTTCCACAAAGACTATTCCAGGCAGAAGTGGTTGGTGTCATTACTAGACAGCAAAGGGTAAAGCCTATGTAGCTAATTACTGAAGCTGATTTGTAGTCAGCTGTTCAAGCCATACAGCAAAGTACTTATATGGATGCATATGCAACCGACCATTTCCTATATGTGTCACTAGGATTATGAATTCTAAACAAAAAGAAAAAAAAAGAAAGAACAGTTATGTATGCACTGAGAAATGTCGTTTCACATGACTCATTTAATAGGATGATACAAAGAAGCAATGGTCACATTTCCCATTTATTAAAAAAATCAGGCCAACTGACATGTGACAGCAATGACATGTTCCTACCAGAAAAGTGGGTAATAGTTAAGTATATAAGCAATGTACATTAAAATCACTGTCTGTTAATATGCCCTTGCAAACATTGTAGCTGCACTGAGAAACATTTCCAGTCCATTGATTCTTAGTACTCAAAAAACTGTCTGAACCAGACACATGAGCAAAGAGATGTATGTTATGAAGCAGCCTACTAAGGAAAGGCAGACAGTGAGAAGCCACATACAAGAATAACTACTTTTTAAGCATCTGTGGACTTTGTTAGATCTGTCAGGATATCTCAGAGGCATAACTATTAGCTAACACAAGCCCTGATGTGAAAACCTTTTCTATATAACAAGACAAGATAAGGCTTGTGTGCTGATTCTCATTGAGCAAAGTAGAACTCCAAGAAATGTAAGTCTTTTTACTTCTAGACTTCTACAAGGAGTTGAAATTCACTCGTAACACTGCCAAGTTCTGTCGACCAGATTAGCTATTTTGGCTCTCACATTTGATATTGCATTGTAATTAGCCAATAAAGACTGTTGAAATAAGTAAAAAAACCCAAACAAAACAAAACCCCAAAAATAACCCCAAACCTGTTGTTAACAGGAACAAAACCCAAAATCAGCTAAGTATGTTAAATTCATAGTATATTGATGACCTAACATGAGACAGTTTTTTATGTTATCTACAGATGCTTTCAGCTAAAGATGGCCATCAGTTGTTTACTACAATGCACTTTCAGTTCTTTAATTTTCTAAATATGCCCATAATTAATACTTGTAAGAACTAACAATGTAATTCCAGTCAGCTCCTTGCAAACAGTTGTTTGGCTTTTGCAGTTACTGCACACAAACTCTCCTGAGTCATTGATTAGTACACAGCAGCAGACGACTTAATTACAAGACAAGAGCTTTAGATGTATTTGGTAAGCAGAGGGAGGAACTTATCTGGTATTGTGGCATTATTGAGAGCATCCTTTCCAATTTGAGTAATTACATTAAAGTATCTGAAGGTGAAATGAAAAAATTAATAGTATTTTTTGAAGAACGTACTTTCTGTCATATGATCACAAATCAGATGCTGTCAAAATTTTCCAAAGAACTTGAAAGTATAAACTATACTTATACTAAAATGAGTCCTTGCTTTCATGAAACCAGTAATGTCAGTGTTACTTTGTCTGGGAAGTCTGTCGACCTGGCAGCATAATTTCTAAATTCAGATGCTGTTGACACAGATTTTACTTCATGTGTTGGTTTAGCTGAGACAGACCAGTCAATGGTAGTGAAGATATTTGAGATGGGACCTGTCCCTGGAGGCATTCAAAAAGCATATTGCTGTGGTGCTTAAGGACATGGTTTGGTGGTTATGGTAATGTTGGGTAGATGGTTGGACTTGATGATCTCAGAGGTCTTTTCCAACCTTAATGATTCTGTGATTCTATGCTCATATCTGCTTGCATGAGCAGTTTGAAGTGTGCTGCTGGACTACAGACAATACCACGGTGGAGCACAGCAGCCAACTCCTGCAGCTGGGAGTCAGAGTAAATTGCATTCTTCCACTTGGTGGACAGCAACTCCCCAGGGAAGGGAATTTTAATGAATGGAAGAATATGATACAAACATAGGATCACAGGGTTGGAAGAGAGCTCAGGAGGTCTCCAGTCTAAAACTTGTGTTCAAAGCTGGGAAAGCTGCAAGGTCAGACCAGGTTACACAGAGTTTTATTGAGTCCAGTCTTGAAAATCTCCAAGGATGGAGACTGCATAACCTCTCTGTGCCACATATGCCAGTACTTCACAGCTCCCATGATGGAAAAGCTTTTTCTTATATCCAGACAGAACCTCTTGTTTAATTTGTAACTTGTTTTTCATCCTCCTGTCATTCACCCCTAAAGAGGCTGGTTCTGACTTCCTGTACATGATGGAAGATATCATTTGGTTTATGTTCAGTGGACAGTCCTTTACTCTTTCTGTGTCAGTCAGTACATTCCTCTTGTAGAAGAAAGGGTCAAAGTTTGCAAGCTGAACTTGTCAGCTGCCAGCAATGTAAACTTTGTTTTAGCTGGAATCTGATAATGGACTCCTGAAGTTGAAGGTAAGAGACTTGACTCAAAGCACCAAAATCTACTACAGTTTTAATCTGGAAGTCAGACTTCAGAGGCTGTGAGAGAGTTCTGGGGCACTGTGCGATTGGCAGAGTCAGAAGGAAACTACCGATTTTAAGTTGTGGTTGAGCATTCCCCTGTTGCCATTTTTCCTGCATGAGCTTTCCCACAAACCAGGGCCCTTTGATCCTCAGGCCAGAAGTTCAACCTTTAGTCAAACAGCAGGTCCAGCAGCACAACAGCAGCAGAACTTTCTTGCTGCAGATATTAACCTTTGGGGCCCCATTGCTGAACAGCTACAACATACAATTTATAAACTTTGGCATTAATTCTGTGAATTACTTATATTTATGTACTGTTGCTGTTTTTGCTGATTGGCTGGATAGCATAATTATGCATTAAAGAAACAAATGCATGCTAGTTTTGTATTTGGCATGTGTAACTTTGCTAGTTTTGGAGCTTTTCTATTTTACCATGGAGATATATATATATTTTATTAATTTTTTTTGCTAAGTAGAATATGTTTATCTGCAAGTTCTTCTGACTTCAGCTGAACCTCACTCTTGTTTTCACTCTCAACATGTGAAATTCTCACCACTCCTGAGCTCAATATGAGGCCTATGGGTTTTCTTGCTAGTTTTAAAAGTGATATTAATTTGGAGAAATACTGTGTGTTCTGTAGTCTGTCTGTGTTTTGCACCTTTTTCACCTGATCAGTGAAAAAAAAGTCTTTTCCTAGTTAGTAATCTTTTCACAGCACTTGTCTTGCAGAATTTTTGTGACTATTTAGGACAGGTTTTATCTCCCATCAGCCTCAAGTCTTAACTTTGGTTAAACTTAGACTGAAGTGGGTATTTTCAATATCGAATAAAATACCCACTATTAGAGAAGCAGTCTTAGCAGTATCTCTCACTGGTAGTATCATAGCTCTAGCTGGAAAAATTCCATGTAAAAGAATAAAGTGGCTGATAGATTTTGATTTGATCAGGAAGAGACTCAAAGAGACATGAGTCCTATGATATACAGATTGTCTTAACACCTCTGAGTTCTCTCCTTGGCTGCTGAGATGCTCAGTAGCAGCTAAGAGTGTGATGAGCTTTGGTTTGGACCAGCTTCCTCCACCTCTCACAGATGTATCTTTGCATTCCAGGCATGCTACACTTCAGATCTCACCATGGCAGGCTCATTTGAGTCTGGCTTCAATTGCTCTGAGAAGCATTTGTAAGACATACTACAACTTTGGCTGGGTGATGTAGTGGTGTGTATAGTGGTTTATTTAGGCCATGTCCCAAGACTCAGGAAACATTGAGCATGCAGGATAGATAGGGGCATTCCTTATGCTCCACATCCTGGAACTGGTAGCACCAGCAAAGAGGAGAAAGTAAAGAAGGTACAGAAGCAAAAAGAGTGGGAAAAGAAAGGAGCAGCAAAACAGTGCTAAAGAGAACCCTCTCTTCCAGCCCAGGCACTGATTAAAATGAAAGCTGGTACAGAAGGAGGTAGATTTATTCCCCCTTACTTCTATTGGAAAACTTAGTTCTAGCTGCTCTCTGCTCTCTCCCCACATTCTTTAAGAAGCGTCTGGATTGTTGCACCCTGTTCCCCCTTCCAAAAGGGAAGCCAGCAGCATCTGTGAACTCTGTTTCACCTGGGTGAATGGTATTTATTCAGCCTTTATGCTGTTTTTTTCATCTTCCCAGGAAGTATGTAGGTAAGATAGCTCAGGGATACTTTTCAAATATCTATGGAGAAAGCAGATGTGGTCCAAGAGGGACAGTTAAAATACTGCGGTAGTGATGTCACTCTTTACATTACCCTCACAGCATACCAAGCTATTTAATAGAATGGAATGGAATGGAATAGAATAAGAATAAAAATAAAAATAAAAATAGAATAGAATAATAGAAAGAATAGAATGGAATAGAATAGTTCGGGTTCTACCCACTCAATATTGCCAGCTCAAACTTCAAAAACTGGTAGTCTTTGTCATCAGTGTAAGGCAGGACCCCAAAGCACAAAATTAAGAACAGGTCTGCAGAACAGTGGGATTTTCTGCCTGCTCCTTTTAATACCATCTTAGACAGTTTATTGTACAGATTCTCACTCTCGTAAGCACACTTTGCAAGCTGCTTTTGCCTCATGTACTGCAATTTCACCTGGCCACAGGAAGATGACATCTCCAGAGCTTTTATTCAGGCCACAGCATAACAATGTGATTTCTCAGTCATCCCACACCCAGGAACCCTTTATGAACTTAACCTGATCCCACAGCAACTCCTTTTTCCTGCCGTACAACACATCCCTTTCCTCTTGCCACACCTACAGCTTTTTAGCTTTTTCTATCTGGTCCAAGTAGAGACACAAATTGTAGCAAAGGTTGCTTCTGGATAGTTTCTCTCCTCTTTTGGTCCAAGAAGGATATAGAAGATGACATGGCAAAGCAGCAATATTAGTCAGAGGGGAGGTGAGAGGGAAGCTTGCATCTGACATGGTTTTGTCCTGAAGAGACCTCGGAGGTTGGACCCGGTTCCAGAGAGCTCCATGACAGACCCACCACAGGCACTGCTGAGCTCATCAACCATCAGTTTGTGGTGCCTCTGTGAAAACATGTTTAAGAAAGGGCAAATAAGCTGAAAGAACAAATGAATGAGTTAAAATTTAAAAAAAAAAAAAAAAAAAAGGTGAGAAACAGCAGTGTGAGCACCAAAGTGAGGGGAGGTGGGGAAGGAGGTGCTCCAGGTGCCAGAGAGGGTTTTCCAAGAAGCATGGGGACAAGACCATGGATGAGCAGATCTCCACACTGCAGCTTGCGGAGGATTCCACACCAGAGCACCTGCATATTTCCTGAGTGAATTTTGCAGCCTGTGAAGAGCCCTGACAGCAACAGGGGAACAATGCAACAAGGAAGGAGCAGCAGAGAAGGATGGTTAAGTACTGTCTGTAACCCCCATTCCCCATCACCCTCCTGGGTGAGGGTGGAAGGGTCAGGAGTGAAAGAGTGAAGTTCAGTCTGGGAAAAAAGGGAGGGGAAGCTTTTGTTTTAATTTTTGCCTTTGTTTCTTACTACCCAAATCTATTTTAATTGGCAATAAATTAAATTAATTTTCCCCAAGCCAAGTCTGTTTTGCCCATGATGGTTACTGGTCAGCAATCACCATGTCTTTATCTCAACCCTCCAGCTTTTTCATCCTATATTCTCCCCTGTTCCACTGTTGAGGAGGGAGAGTGAGTGAGCAGCATGGTAAGGCTGCGACCCTTAACCAAGATTAACCCACCACAACTATGAATACAGCTCATTATTTCTAAACCTTGTTTATGACCATCACAGAGATCTTCAACAGCAGCACAGTATTTTATATCTGCATCACGTTTTGAAGACTGCATATGCAGAGAGATCATGACAAATTCTGAGCAGCCACTCACTTCTTTTAGTGGACTTAACTATTAAATTTGTCAGCAATTCATTAAGATCAGCTCTAGTTCAGCATAAAACAATGTGTTGATCTGAACTGCAATAAAAACATGGATAGTACAGGATGACTTAAGCATATGCAACATAGGGTACCTTATATTGATCATAGTCTGCTAGAATGGGTTTCATTTCACTGAATTCACCCTTGCATGCTTATATCTAAGTTACGTTCAAGAGTCACTCTATAAAAAGCAGAGGAAATTAAAAAACCACTTCTGAGGTATAACTTAGAATCATCAAGGTTGGAAAAAACCTTTAAGATCATCAAGTCCACCCATTAACCCTACTCTTATCAAGTCCACTGCTAAGCCATATTCCCAAGCACCACATCTACACACAGTTTTTAAACACATCCAGGGATGGTGACTCAACCACTCCCCTGGGCAGCCTGTTCCAATGCCTGACAACCCTTTCAGTGAAAAAAATTTTCCTAAGATCCAGTTTAAATCTGCCCTTGTGCAGCTTGAGGCCATTCCCTCTTGTTCTGTCACTAGTTACTTGTGAGAAGAGACCAGTGCCTATCTCTCCACAACCTAACATAACTTGTTTAATTCTAAATAAATGTCTGAAGCAGGTCAAATGATTTGTGCCTAAAAAGTACCTGTTTCTCACCCCTGATTTCTGAAATACAAGGCCTACTTCAGAAGGTGAGATATTGTATGTATGTATCTAAAAGAAAGGATACAAGTCTCACTTCTTATGCCTGATTGGCGCATCCTGTGCTGCTTTACCAGTAATTTTAACAGACTTAACACATGATGCAACCTATTCCAGGTCTAGCAAAACCCACAACATGTAATACTCAGGGTCGTAATGGATGTGGTGCATGGAAATGCACAAAATACAGGCTTTAGAGTTTATGATAATTTGGATAGTAATGCCCTGTGAAGAGACCCTGCGCATCTGTCCGTGTGAGTAGTGCAAACAGGATACGAAAATACTGATCTGCAATAAGGGAAAATAGGTTCACCAGTTATACAAGAACTGCAAAACCTCAGCTTGGTATCACAAAAATATGAGGCATCAGCTTCACAGACCATGCTAGAAATGAAACAGAATGAGCACGCATTCCTGGTATGATTGCATGACTTGATTTCTTATGTTTTAAAAAGTAATCAAGTCAAAATATTTTACTGGGTTTGCATCATAGGTGATAATATCACTCATGAGACGTACCTTAACCTTGAACTGAATAAATCTGACTCAAGTTTCTGAGGTAAGACTTCGCATCAAACTGAATTCAGAAGTCTCTTCTTTGCTCATTTTGTGTCCTTGGATGACAGACTGGAAAAAGGCAGCTTTCCTCTTGCCTTAGCCCAGCCATACTCACTGAGCCATTCACTGCACCTGTCCTGGTATTACTTTGACCCCTCCAAGTGTTACATGTTACAACAGGACTAACATTTATCATGACAGAACTTTTAATAATATTCTTCCTATTGTAAACCATGATTTTTTCTCAACACTTTCTGATTAGCATGAGAATGTCACACTCAACACTGCGAAACATGAATTTTATATCCACTGACATTTCTGGCACAGATCTGGCTGAAAATCGGAACAGAAGGAGAGGAAACAACATAGATGTTAAATTGCCAGTGAGTTTAAAGCTCTGACTCTCATCTAGATAGTATTCTAAGTCTGTACCTTAGTTACACAGTGTTATGTAATTAACAATTTCATTGATTGAAGTAATAATAAAAAGAATCAAAGAAAGGCAGCAAGATTCCCTTACATAGGAATTAAAAGCGTGCTGTGCCAGCTCTCACAGCATAGTCTACCCAGAGACATCTGAATCACAAAAATTGGCTTATATACTTAGGTAAAACTTATATTCTGCTGTGATTTTGAGAAGTTAGTAAGATATTAATAAGATACCAGTGTTGTTGTATTATTGACAGAGACTTAGATTTTATAATTTTTTGAGAATGTGAGGGTTTTTTTTAAAATCTGCCTGATGAAAGATTGGAAAAAAAACTTCAGTAAAAGTCTGCTCTGGATCTGATGAGATGTGTGATAATATTTCAATCAAGAAATTCAGAGTA
Source organism: Todiramphus chloris collaris (assembly GCA_025345505.1). Lineage (NCBI taxonomy): Eukaryota > Metazoa > Chordata > Aves > Coraciiformes > Alcedinidae > Todiramphus > Todiramphus chloris. The sequence continues at coordinate 8,204,397 of JANVCC010000011.1, forward strand.
TCGGTCGTTTGCATCTGCATGTGAATCTATAAGGAATTCCATGGTTAATGGAGGTTTTCTGAGACAGAATAGCTAAGATAGTGAAAAGTTTTCCTTTAATGGCCTCAAATTAAAATTGACAGAGATTAAGTGCAAAACACCCTACTTGTGCACTTGACAGTAGCCAACCTTGCAGTGAGGTCTGTGTGGAGCTCATAAAACATAGAATGCCCTCAATGTCCTTCCTTGTCAAATTGACTGAAGGACATGACTCTGAGCTCATGCCCAATGTGTTTCCATACTGCTCTGTTATTGACAGGTCAGTATGTTTTGAAACCATCATATTACATTATCCCAGAGCACCCTCTGATAGGCTTCCCACTTCCTTTAAGGTGAGTGTACAAATGTGTATACATATGTATTTATTTATACATAAATACACTTTACATGTATAAATAGATGTGTATTTATATATGTGTATACATTGCAGATTATATATTACATAAACTTGGGGGGGTGGGGGGGTGGGTACCAAGTCCTTCCTGTGTAAAATAGCACCACCTCTCCACCCTTCCTGTAAACTGGGGGATGCCACCCATATCCCAAGTGTATAAAGGGACAGCAGTATATTGATCGGTGTTCATCCACCACCAAAGAACTCAAGATCTGGACCAGTCCCTGGAGAAATCACTGAAACAAGGGTGATGATATCTTGCACTCTCTCTCTTCCCCTCTTTTCCTCTCTTCTCTCTTTCTTCTATTCCTACAAACTATTTCACCTTCAAGCATTAATTACCAAGTCTTTCCTAGAGCACATATAACACTTCCTGGTTCAAATACAATTAACAAATTGATTAGTCGTTCGGTGTCATTTCACCTTAATTTACTCCAAGGGAATTTTAAATCTTGAATGACTCTCTGCGCTACCCAGGATAGTTTGGCAATTGAGTCATGACAGACAGAGAAAGTGGGTGTTGCAGAGCTCCTCTGGTCCATGGCTGTGCGGAGCTTCCAGCTGCTTGTGAGGCCGTGTTGTGTAGCAGACTGGGGATGTGTGGGCTTCCTTGTCCTCGCATCAAGGGCTTTGCAGAAAGCTGCAAAAATCTCCAGCTGTGAGTAGCTGAGGAGGGAGGGGACAAGAGTGCACAAGGGTCTAGTTGTGCCCTGTCTTGGCGTGAGACTGTGACAAACATGACAATATGTACAAAAAAGGGGAGCAGCCACCTTCAGTCACCATGGGCAACCCCTGCCCAGAGCTGTCCCAGCCTCAGGCCCAGGATGTCAGTCCCATGTTTCCCCAGCAACCTGGACACATCCGTCCTGGGTTGGCCATGTCACCAAACCCATAACCAGCCTGCTGCCCTCTATAAAATGGCCACTACATTGCTGGGGCTGGTGCCAGTAGCAGATAGCTCAAAAATGGCACTGGCCAAGTATTACTTTGATTCCTTATCTTCACACTGATGTCCTTGAAGAAAGTTGCAAAACTCTCCAGCTGAGTGGCTGAGGATGGGGTGTGCTATGATCTGTTAATGCCCTCTTTGGGTTCTCTGGCCCTAGAAAGCAAAAGATCACCCACTAACTGTTGCTTCACAGGCAACCCCTGCATCCCTGTGTGTGGCCCAGCTGTTCCCTTTCCTGCCCTCTTCTCTTGTCCTCTCATGTCATCTTTTGCTCACCCACTAAGTCACGTCCAGCCTAGGCTGGCTCACTGTGCAGCCCTTTGTACACCCTTCCTGGGCCAGCTGTGTCACCAACCCCCCTGTGACATGGCCCCAGCCCATGGCCCCTGCCAACATGGACAGCTGCTGTTCTGTCTGAGTGGGCACAACCTCTTGGCTGAAGCTGCAGTCACATCACATCCCCTCATCTTCTTCAGCCCATCCCACCTCCCCTTGGTCTTCTCCTTGCTGTTAGGACTGGGGCAGGGACAGGTGAAGCCCAAATAAATCTGATGTCTAAATGCTGGGAAGCAATTCAGGTGTTTAACATACTGACCTAGAGCTACTTGGGCTGTCTGAAAGCCTCATATCCTATGGATATACATGAAATTGGCAGAATACCAGACCTGGGAGAAATGCATACCCGGGGGGGCTACACTAAGGCACCTGAAATTGCACTGAAAACTTACTCTAATTCCAGTTGTAGTGCCTGGAACTCTACTAGCTCCATCTATGTACAGTTAGCTCACAGCTGGCTGCACAAAGCAGGATTCAGTCATCTGAAAACAGGCTCTGCAATGTCACTTTAGGTGTTGTGAGACATCTCACCTCAGTTGTAGCTGTATCAGAATACTGATAATACTAAACGATGCCCTGTACTGGTTTGCTCTGTTTGGAGGTCCAGACACACCATGAGTTCCCAGATGGCACTGGGTATTTTTCTGTTAGGAACTGAACACACTGTGCAGGACAAGCTAAATGCTTAAAGTTAGATAATGCATCTGAGGGTATGTGGCCTGATCCCAAGAAGCCTCCTGTATTGTATATGGCAGCTCTGTGGCATAGAGGATGTGGGAGTGGAGAAGTAAAGTTAAGCTGTAAAATCGGGTGTGGTGTGGGAAAAGATGTTTCAATTTTGTTTTTCTTTCTCACTACTCAAGTCTATTTAATTTGCAAAAAAATTATTTTTCCCTAGGTTGAGTCTGTTTTGCCTATGATGGTAATTGGTAAGTGATGTCCCTGTCTTTATCTTAACCCATGAGCTTTTTCATATTATTTCCTGTCCTTGCCCTCTTGTGGATGGTGTGTGATTCATGGCATAGATTTGTACTGTATATTATACTTCCATATAAGTGGAACATTATAGACTCCGCTGGTGGCCAATCCATGGAATGTAAGAATATGCTAGAACTAATAACTAATAGTATTACGACTGTATTTTAAGAGGTAGAAGTCACTTGGTTCTGATACTGTTCAACTCAACGTTGCTGATGTCCTTATCACTTTAAAAAGATGTAGGTATAAAAATAAATACATTTCATACTTTATCACTGTTGCTATTCTTACCTTCTTCCTCCACTGATGTTATCATCATGTGAGGTCTAATTTAGATAGTAATCTCCAAAAGCCCTTGTCACTTTACTGTCTATTATGTGCCAGTCCTACACCTGTGGTGCTATATAAATGCTAATAATACATCAATATGCTCATTCTTTATAAGTCCTGTAGGTGGAATGCCATCTGGTCTGTATATGTCAAGTGAGATGTTGGTGTGAAAAGTCTTTGCTGTACAGAATTTGTGATGGTTTATGAGCAGTTGGGAAATGATAGAAAAAAAAGATCACAAAACTGGACGTGCTTATCATTTGAACAAAGACATCAGCATGTATGCTTAAGACAGTGTAGGCGGTGCAGAATACCCAAGTGGTATAATTCTTCTGTAATCTCTGAAAAGCCTTAATGAAGTAATTAGGACTTTAAACCAGTCTTTTCAGCTGTTTCTGAATATTTTCAGCTCAACCTGGTGTATTTAAGAAAGTTTCAATAATTGGGGGATTGTAATTTCTTTCACAGTTGTCATTTTTTTCACAAAAATATCTACTTTGAACTCCTGGGAGTGAGTGGTAATAACTCAGATCATTTCCAGGCTCCCAGTAAAGCTTTCCTATCTTCAGAGAGATAACTGGTCTCAGATAGGCAAGTCCTCAGTTCCAGAAAGATCAGTCTTGGCTTTCATGTAGTCTTGGCTTTCATGTATCTGTGCAGAAACTCACCAGCAGGGAGTAATGTCTAGGGCCAGGGTAAGTTTGTACAAAATATGAAAATATCTTGAGTATTCCCTAGGCTTCCCATGAAGTACTAATAGATTTGCCTGAATTAGACAGGAAAACCTGATCCTAAGAACCTTGGAATCCAAAATGTAAAAAGATAAAGAATATAGTAAATAATTCTGCAAATTTTCCCAGTTGCAAATTGGATGACATCTGGAAGTGGCTAATTGGCTAATCTAAATTGTATTCTGAGCTGCTCTAAGCATTCATCACTTGCCAAGGATTAATGTCACCACAGATTACAACAGGGAGCAATTCAGTGCTTTCTTGGTAAAGAGTGAACAAGTTTTCCATTCCTCAATTTCATCTCTTGTCCATTTCCACTGGAACAAATTCTGATTGTGTTTAAACCTACAACAGCAACTTTCAAAACCAGACAGCCCTGATAATTAATAGCAGTTAGCCTTTGAAATAGTACTTATGAATTGCTTGGTGCACAGTTTAGATTCATACTTGTTACAGAGATACAGAAGCTGTCTTGTTGGGTGAAGCTAAGAAATATAAGTGTTTTATTGCACTCAGAAATTTGTATCATCATCATCCAGGGACTAAGGCTGGTTAGGTAGAATGAGAGCTGAAAAACACAGAAGCCAGGGGCAGCCCCGGGTCTGAGGGCGGGAAGAGGAGGAGGAGAGAGAGGAGGAGAGAGAGGAGGAGGAGGAGGAGGAGGAGGAAGGTGCCTGCTTGCCTGCCCTCCTCACAGTCTGCAAAGCTGCCGGACATCATTGCCTGTATGGCCAGGAGCAAGGCCACCCTTCAAAGATGGCTAGTCTGCCCTGCACTGCTGGGCTGCTTCTTGATGGGCTTTCTTGCAGGTAAGTACAGAGATGCATGGGCTTAGCCCACAGCCTTTGCCCTCTACAGATAATTATGTGCAAGCCTGTCATGATTAAGTCCCCATCATGGAGCTTTTACTGCTTTTTAGGGATGTTATAAAATACTTGTCCCACTGCTTTTCTGAGATTGTTCTAACAGTTTTGGTCTTTAGAGAGTGAGGGATATAATGGCTGTTTGCTTCAGTCCAAAATGAGCCCTGGTGAATTGGTATCTTCCTGTAACAGGCATTGAGATGTTGGAAAACGACGGATTAGTAGAAGAGTTTGGGAATTCTGCTGATTGCAAGACCTCCAGGATTATTTTTGTGTACGTGTGTGTTTCACAATTTTTACTGAAGATCTGTTTAAATGCAACTATTCAGTTGTTACTTTAGATATTAAGGGAAGAATGTAGAGGAGGAGGAATTTTGAATGACAGCCAAGAGTGGAGTTGCTGAATTGTTCTTGTACTGGAACATTAGATTCTTTTCTGCAGTCATTTGCAGCATTTGATTTTAAGTCTAAAATTGCATGTCTGCATCTGTTCTTTTTAAATTTCTGTTTTAGCACACACCTCAGGCTAAAGCATGAAAGAAAAATCCATGAAGGCTACTAAATATAAAAAAAATTACTTTTATTTAGGACATCCCTGAGCTACACATTTCTGGACCTCATGCTATTCTTAAACATTTTCCTGAACATCATCTTTTGGCAATTCTCCAAAACAGGATACTGAGCAAGATGAACCTTTGGCCTGATCCAGTTTCACTGTTATGTTCATAGTGTTCATTCAATTGCATTTCAGTCTAACAGGTCATATACATTGTACATGTGACAGCACATATACTTGGCTTTATTATGATAGTTTTCCCAGTGTAAGATTTTGTAGCTATAAAAGGATTTTTTTTTTTTTTTTAAGACAAATTCTTATCGTTGATATACATTCTCCTTTCAGATATATGGCTACTGGAAAATCTTAAACTTTTTAAAACTGACTTGAGTCACAGTTAACTTTATTCCATTAATTACTTAATAGTCTAACCCCACCCTTCCCCAAATCTATAATGATTATAATTCTGTCAAGGTGACCCTGGAGTCCTAGAACTTCACTTTGAATATGTTTATACACATATTTTTAAATATATGTATAAATTAAATAAGGGAATTTCATCATGAGGATCAGGAGTTCAATCTTCATGCTGTAAACAGTTAATTGAGAATTTAAACTGTAGCATTAAATTAATGAGAGACTGTATTTACCAGAGATTTAAGGTGTGCTCTTTTAATTCCATCACTTTTCTGGTAATTCAGTCAATAAAGTATATTTTACTTTTCTGCTTCACCTCTATGTCTGAGCCAGCAAAGACTTACATAGGGTGCTGCAAGCCCTGTTCATCCTCTTGGTTTTAATGAGACTGTTCAATACTTCAGGTTGCACATGGGCTCAAATATTTGAGATCTGGGGTTCTTGCTAAGTAAAATGCTTATCAAATGTTTCAGGATGGTTTACAAAACCAATTGAAAAAAAACCCAACTCTTCAGATGTCTATCAAAATGTGCGACAGAGATTTGTGGCTGAAATGAAAGCAGAAAACATCAAGCATTTCCTTCGGTAAGCCCTGCATATCTTGTTTTTTGAATAATTTTACCAGTCACAAAAGCCAGAAAGTGATAATATCAGCTCCAAGGAGCAGCCGCTGAAAGCAGAGCTGTTAAGATGCTTTGGAAGTCTTTGGTCTGTACAGAATGTCTAAGGGAAGGAGAAGGGAGAGAGTCACAACCCTTCTGTTTCTCCCCTCCCCAATTTTGAAGTTATCTCTTTGAAGTGGTTGTACTGTTAAATGTATTTCCCCTAAGTTGCATTACCGCCAGTGCTTATCATGCTTTTTTAATTATATTTTTCTATAGTCTTGATTTAATGAAGTGTCTGGTTTTTTTCCACACAAGTGTGTGAAGCTCTAACGTTGCTTTGTCTCAGACTGAGATCATATTACTGTATTAAGAATACACTGATGGCTGTTAATGACATGTAATTGATTATCTATTTGTCCAGTGTCTCCTTAAACTTCCAATTTGAGCAGCTAGTCTAAGTGGAAGATTAATATATTAAAAGTGTAGTATTTAAAATGCTGTAAAGTTTGCACGGCACTAAGTTGCATGTGTAGATAAAACTGATAATTCCTTTAGAGTGGCCATGTTGGATAATGTGCTGTTAGCTGGATACTTGAGATTCCATTATACCCTGTCTTCTGTTTCAGAAGATGAAGGGCCCATGTCCATGTACAGTGTGTGTATGGTTGGTTAATTCTTGCATGATGTAGTTGTTATTAAGTATAATTTTTAGCATCCTAGTGCATTTGTGTGGTTCTTTCAAAACATCTAAAATGATAGGGATATAGAAATACCCTCTTGTTCTGCTATGTATTCCACTGGAAATGAAAAAAAAAAGATCATTATTGTACATATTTGTATCTTCTACAGAGGAACAAATACATTCACACACAAAAAAATTAACAAATATAACCTCTGGTTAGTACCATGTTGGTATTCATCATGTAAGTCAGCAGCTGCATCATTATAAACTTCAAAGGATTACTGACAAATTTAGTTTATGTATATTTATTCCAAAAGCTAAAGGTTTCGATTCTAACATAAAGCAGCTTTTAAGTTTAAGGGCCTTATCTTATCTTCTATTTGTTGCTCTCAGTAGATTGGAGAGTTACTGAAGATTATGTTTGAGCGAGAGTTGAGACAACATAGAGGTTGGTGACAGCATGAAATAGCTCTGCAGTTATGCTAAAGATTCTTGGCCATAGGGTATTAATAGTATCTGGTTTGTCTGCTTCCTTTGATGATGAGCCAAATGCTTCATACTGTTTTGTACTTTTTTCCCCTAAATTTAAATGAAACGTAGGAACTGCAGAAAAATTATACTAATACATTATCCAAGTAAGTTTTTTAAAAGCATAAATAAATGTGAACTTGTGTATTTTGATCCTTATTCTTAACTTCTTAGTCCCCTATATCTGTTTCTATCAAGTCAGGAAAACAAACTATGAGGATCAGAAAATGCAGACACTTTGACCTTAGCATTGAATCAGTTCTGGAAAGGATGAAACTGTTTCAAAGAGAAAAAATTAAAACAAGACATCATGTGTTGTTCAGTATATTTTTCCTTATGGCATATGTAGAATTTAAACTAGAGTATTTAAGGAATTAAAAGGTGCTTAAAATACTCTAGAGAATTAAAGTTCAAGAATAAGACAAGCAATAGGCTTTGACAAAGGACCTTGGTGCATATCTGCACAGTTTAAAGAGAGGCAAAGACAATACCAGAGAGTAGAAGGTTGTAGTCTGCTCAGAGAATCTAGTTGCATTCAAATCCAGGGGGTGCAGCTGGAATTCACATGAAAGACCTGGATGTTATGGTTGCAAGGCTTCTGTATATGAGACATGCTGGTGATTGAAAGAAGTCCTTGGTGTCTGAAAAAGGCTGATGTAGTGCCCCTTTTCAAGTAAGACAAGGACAACCTGGTTCAGCTGACTTATCTTAAGGCCTCAGAAAAGATCCTCTGTTCTGACTACATATTGTGCTTATCCTGATTCAGACTCTGATAAACAATCATATTATACAGCTCAGGCTTTAAGACCTTACCTTCCATGCATGTGGCTTGAAGCTGAGATTTATACACGCTGATCTCAGTTCATTATTGTGCCTCTCTGCATTTGCTGCTTCCTAAGGATTTTCTGTTTTATTTTAGCTCATTTACCAAGCTGCCTCACCTCGCAGGAACTGAACAGAATCTTCTTCTTGCCAAACAAATTCAAGGCCAGTGGAAAGAATTTGGACTGGATTCAGCAGAACTTATTCATTATGATGTGCTTCTTTCATACCCAAATGAAATGCATCCAAACTACATCTCAGTAATTGATGATCAAGGGAATGAGGTGATCTTTTTAATGATTAAACTGTATTTATGTAAGACTTCCTTAAAGAAACAGTGTCTTCCTGTTTTCCCACCCCCTCATTCCAGCATGTACTTTATAATGCAATAAAAAATCCAGCACAAAGGAAACTCATGTAAAGAAATGGTTTTCCAGTCTGTGCAGCAGAACAACAGAGTGGCTTAAATCTCAGTGGCTTATACAGTAGAGAAAGGACGTGTGGAGTGGCTGCAATTAACACCAACAAACTATAAGGTGTAAGAATGGCCACAGAGGTTCAGATTAAGGATACATCTAGGCAAATATCCCTTTTCCATAAACAGCTTTAAGAAGATGCACAGAAAAGTTTAAGAACAAAGAAATTAATTTAAGGCATGTAATACATCCAGCATCTAGTTGGTTTCAGGCCAGGAGTACGGTGCCATTAGTATCTTCAAGAACCCTCAATAGACTTCCAAGTATTCATGCAATTAGTGACCCTCATTAGATCTCTCTTCCAAGTACCTATCTGGTGTCTGCTTGAATATTTGTAAAATCTTTGCTTCCATGATGTGGTGAGATAAGGAATGACACACAGATACTATCCACTGTATGAAGTACTGTCTCCTTTTATTGACTCTGAACCTGAGCCTACTGGCTTCCTATGGTGTCTCCTAAGTAATAAAGAAGTATACATAGTCACCGTCTTAATTTTGTACTCACAGGAGAATAAATAAGTAGATGTGAAATTTGACAAGGAGCCTGAATGAGAAGAGGAGATGGGACTGCTAGAGAAGCATCATAGCAGATAGTTAGGGTTGAAGAGCCCGGGTAGAAACTAAAGAACATGTGCTGGTGTGTGACAGGAGCTTAGAGGTGAAAGAATGGAGAAATTCTTCCAGAAACCCTGTATGAAATCTTTCAGCTATAACCTCACAAGGTGACGAAGAGTAAACGTGTACCTTAAGGCAACATGAGTGTTACAATAGACAGTGATAAAAGGCAGCACGTTTATTTGGAGCTTAACTAGCAAAGAGTTGAAGAGAGGAATAATAATAATGCAGGTGGGAATGATCACAACAAAAATAACTGTGGTGGCATGGATGAACTAGGTGTCCTTTTATTGTCATAATTTCTTGTCAATTTTCATCTACTTTGCTTAGTTTCAGACAGTGACTGATGATCATCTTCTGACAAATGATCTAATGAACATTGGTTTATGGACTCAATGATCTCAAAGGTCTTTTTCAACTTAAATGATTCTATGATTATACGATTCTGTCTCTCTGCATTCATGTCTGCATTCTGTTGTAAAAATTCAACTATGTATCCCTAGTTGTTTTTCTGTTTGAACTCATGCATACTAGTTGGTATTGTATTTTTTGCTAATGGTTTATGGAAACTAGCAAATCATTTGCAATAACCAAACATACGAAGTTGTGCCTGTAGGTAGATTGTTTGACCAAAGATTTTTGTTATTTATTGATAGATTTTCAACACATCATTGTTTGAACCACTTGCACAAGGGTATGAAAATGTTACTGGTATACTACCACCATATAATGCTTTTTCAGCACAAGGAGTTCCAGAGGTAAGGAGAAAAAAAAACCACCAAAGTAAGACTACTATTAGCTGAGGTCACTTTTTGCAAAACACTTGCTGTGATAGATTGCTTCAAATTCTCAAAATATTTGTTGTAGTAGTTTTAATTAACCATTAGTAAAATAGAACACTTAAGGACAGTTAGGTGACAGATTGTGCAAAGGTTAGAAGTTTGAAAAAAAAAGCTTTCTCAAATTGCTAGAACTCTATCACATAATGAGCAAAAAGCTTTTATCTTTATGGAAAATGTTGGATACATCTCAGATTATTTCACGTTAATCAAATGGAGAGGACTTGATTAAGTCTTAAGTAGAAATAACAATATATAAAACCCAATTTGTCAGACATTTTGGATTAAGTGAATGTCTTCAAAGGATACAAAAGTCCCTCCCTTAATCTGATAATTCATTGTGAAGGAGCGAGTCAGCATCAACATTGCATTGCATAAATGAATGAAATTATATAATAGTGAGTGTTGGTATATGCAAGGAATACCACTATTTTTTCATGACCACAGAATTTTGTCAGTTTAACAAAGTACATTGGTTTAGCTTCCAATCTCAGCTTATAGGGCTGCTGTTAAGTGCAGGATAATATAGAAAAGTCAGCAACTTGAGCCAAGGCTGCCTATAGAATATTATGCATATTTTTTGCTATTGTTTTAATGGGCACTAGATCTCATTTGTAGAAATGCAAAAAAAACCCAACCAAACCATGTCATATGTAGGGAATAAGACTTTATAAACAGATATTTTGTTGAATGACTCATTGCCATGCAATTGCTTTTCTCCTCTGTGCAGGCAGATCTGGTATATGTGAATTATGGCCGTACTGAAGATTTTTTTAAGCTGGAACGTGAAATGGGAATTAACTGTACAGGGAAGATTGTCATTGCCAGATATGGGAAGATCTTCAGAGGAAACAAAGTAAGAGTTGCGTTTTATCTTTTCCTCTGTGGGTCAGACACTGTTCATAGTAGACCTGGCGAGAGTTAATGAGGGCTGTAAATTGGAACAGAGGAGCAGGAAGAAGCCTTCAATGTATCCATCGTGACTGCATTCTAAGAATAACTTCCAAAACAATAAAAAACGATTAATATTTTAACCTCCTGAGACTAAAATGACTGCAAACTCCTTAGGCGATTCTTGCAAGACATTAGTTTAGGGAACTGTGTAGTTTATAGACCCAAGGCTTTTAATACTTTTCATCCATAGAATTGCAGTATTTTGAAGAGGTATTTGACAAGGAGTCTGATGTACAGAGATTGAATAAGTAACTCTTCTGACTTTAGACAGCATCTCTGACAAAACTGCTGTTATTTGGACTGTGGGTTTAGTGCTCAGCTTTTGTGCCTCAGTTTTATGTCATGTGCTTTATTTCTTTGAGCCTATAGCTTTGAGCTATGGCTAAAGGTGTGACAGAAATAATGAACACACTGTGTTTCACTGTGGTTTGTGCTGCTGTATCTGTGGTCATTTTCCACATGCATGACTTCTAAAGCTATGTCCCATGGAAATGAATTGCAACATTCAGATTTATTACTGCGTTTAAAAATAAAATATAAAAAAAAGTATTTCTCAAAAGCAAATAATTTCACAGGTTAAAAATGCCATGTTAGCAGGAGCCCAAGGTATCATACTTTATTCAGACCCTGCTGACTACTGTGCCCCAGGAGTGAATGTTTATCCAGATGGCTGGAACCTTCCAGGCGGAGGAGCCCAGCGTGGGAATGTGTTAAACCTGAATGGAACTGGGGACCCTCTAACACCAGGTTATCCTGCAAAAGGTCAGTGAAAAATCCATACCCTAGGCCATCAAGTATTTTATGAACTGGTGCTGAAAGCTATTGTGGCACTAGAAATTCATCTATTTTCAGAACAGTGGCAAAGAAATAAGATGCTTGAAATTATTTTTAGCAGTAGTTAATTTTCCTATTGTAGACTAAGGTTCTACCTGTATGTCATTTCAACTGTTTGCTTTTGAGTTAAGCAGGGAAAGTTAAGTTTTAGGAAAATCTCTTTATATGATCCCAGTCTTATAACTCTTAGAAAAGCAGGACATGTAGGTTTACAGATTGTGAAGCAGCAGAAAATGGCTGAGAATTTATAGCCATTTTAAAACATCTGTGTTTCTCAAGAGCACCAGTTTAAACTGCATTATAGTGTACCATCAAAGAGAAGTCATAGCTTTGCTTGGAGGTATGTTTCCTTGCTGTTCCTAAATTCCAAGCAGAAAACCAGTTTAAAATCCTCTTTACAGGGAGTAAAATTTCTGTAGTAAAAATAACAGTAGCCTGGAGTCTTTCAAAACTTGGCACTATGTACTTGTCTTGTCCCTGTCCAATCTAAACTAAGAAGCCCAGCAGTCCTGTCTGCTAATGGGACAGAAACACAGAGGTACTTCTGGAAAGCTCACTGGCTTTTTGTGGCCATTGTCAGGGGCATAAAAAAACAACCTACTGAAAAATTAGGATACATTGTGTGTGACTGGCCCAGCAGATTCAGCGAGATATTGACTGTCTTCAACGCAGGTAAATGCATCTGTGGATGTCTTCTGCAGCTTGCCAAGAGCTCACACCACAGCTTGGTTATCCCACAGTCAGCTTTGAGGAGATGTAATAATATGGATGGACAGTAAATCTAACCTTGCATCAGATGTGGGCATTCTCTTACGGAGCTGTGCATATACACTACTGGGTCTGTGGTTCTGCCATTATATTTTGCTTTCCTAGACGCGATATCTAAGAAATGATGTAAGAATTAAAAAAAATGATGCATGCTTTTGGATACTGTGTGGCTGCACTGTTAAAATGTATTTCAAGTTTGATGAAAATTGCTAAAAACACTATAAACTTCACATTTTGTTCTGATTTCTCAGAGTACACTTTTAGGTATAAAGTTAATGAAGGTGTAGGTATTCCTAAAATCCCAGTTCATCCCATTGGATATCATGATGCAGAAGTATTATTACGGTGAGTATGCATCAGTCCTCCTCACCAGAAGTCAGTAATCACAAATGTGCAGCAAATTTTTTTATACTATGATGATAAAATCTATGCCATTACTTGTATGCACTGCTCTTTTGTAGTTCATTCAGAAAATGTGGAAAATTCAAAGCAGTCTGTTTCTGGCACAATACTTTTAAGATTTTTGTAAACTCACCTTGCTTCAGGTGCAATAATTATTAAGGGAAATTAAGGTTTTATCCTACTGGTCATCTACGTTTGTCTTGGTTTTCACTTCACAGTGCAATGGGAGGATCTGCAGCTCCAGACAGAAGCTGGAAGGGAAGTCTCAATGTGCCTTATAACATAGGGCCAGGATTTGCAGACAACTCTTCTACAAGGTCTGTTTTAACACTGGCCTGTTTATAAAATATTGAAAAAAAAAATCTCAACAAGAAAAAAAACTGTGAAACATCTAGAGATACTCTGGAGAAATTTACATCCTTCCGAGTGGGCAACATTTGATGATAACTATTAGATTGAAAAGAAATTATCAAAACTATGGTTTTACTCAATGTTCCCAATGTCAATGGATAGTCAGATTCAGGAGGTATAAAGTCCAGCCCTGTCATTCCAACTTTAAACCTTACTTTAAGGTTCACCCATTGTTTTACTGGTCCTTTTCAAATTGAATATATAGCAGTCAGTAGGTATTTTTTAATACTGTTGAAATAATCCTAAAGTTCCTCCTCACTTCTAGTTTGTTTGGTTTTTTTTTTTTTTCTGGTTCTGATGACAAGGGAACAATAGGACAGCCAGATTGTACTACTCCAACAGGGAAGAACTGACAAATCAGTAGTTCCTATGTTGGTTTTTTTCTTGTCCGTTGGAAGTCTCACAAAGTTTCTGTGAAATTAGTCCTGTGAACAGTCCATCAACTGTTCCCCAAAGCTGGTAGGCCCGGTGGCTGAAAGACGTGAACAATAACAGGACAGAAGATCCAAAAGCACATACATCTTAATAACTTGTTTGGGAGAAAGTGACCTTTGACCAGTTGTATTAGCAATTGTATGTACACTGTATACATTTTTTTTCCAACTCTAACAGAGAGATACAACTGTCCAGGTCTCCAGCACTAGCAGAGCTGTCCTCTAGCAGACCAAGCCACATAACAATTGTATTCAGAAATGAGGGATTTGACTGGTTGTCAGGGACTGTTACAGAAATCTTCCTTGTTTATAACTAATAAGCTGCAATAGATAAAGCTAAAGATTACTTTTCTATCAATTTTCCCCATAAAAATATTTTGGTTTACACAAGATGTTATTCTATGAGGAGTGGTAGTGAACCACAATAAGCAGTGTGTAAAAATGGTGTATCATTATTACTGCTCCACTGCCTGAAAAACAAGAATATGTCTGAATGTATAGTTTTATAAAAACTCCATTGTTCATTGTTCATTATTCTTTTCTGCCTTGCTTTAAAGTAGATGAAAAAGAATAAAGTAGAATTAAATAAATACAAAATCATGTTTGACATAATTTAGGTGTTGTTTGGAATGTCCTGAAGAGCAACAGTAAGAAAAGAAACAATATGATTCATCCATAAAACGTATATGTGGGATATACTTTTAATTTCCCTTTTAACAGCTTCCTACATAATAAGGTAACAGTTTTTGTAATGCTAATTCTACATGAATTAGGTTCATTTAAAGCATGTTGCACAGGAACATATTCAGATGGGTTTTGAAGGTGTCCAGGGAAGGAGACTCCACAACCTCTCTGGTGAGGTTTAAATAATCATGTTGTATCCTTCTTGCAAACAGGGCCATCCATGAGCTGCAGCCTACATGTCTGGAGTCCAGAATACCTCCTCTGGAGGAGTTTAGTATTCTAATTCTACACATACTTCTTTCTCAGAGTAGCTCCATAGCAAAATGAACCCTTTGAGTCTATGTAGAAAGTCACTTGCACATGGAAAGTGTGCAAGTATATGCATGCTCAAGGCATTGGTGTCAATTATTTTCTGGGCAAAGATCCAGTAGCTGTCCTGAAGTAGGTTTTTATTTTGACAGCTATACAGATTTGCTGCTGAAAAGATAACTTCAAATGTGAAGCTCTTGGGGTTTTGCCAAGCACAAACAAGCCCCATTGTTTGATGCTTTGTTTCTTGTACAGGTTAAGAGGGGCTGAACACTACATTATTTTTATCTCTTCTAATACTTTATTTCCTTCTTTTTTATATAACTTCACAAGCAGATTTTACTGGGGAGGCAGGGAGGGGTGGAGGATTGACAAGTCTTGATTACTCAGACCTGCTGTCCAAAGCAAAGATCTCAATTTATTCCTTGATGCATATTTCTAATGACCTTTCCAAATTCTTTCTTATTACACAGAACTGTGCTAGAAAACCAAAGTATATTCATTATAAAAGCTGAACACAAAAAGTGGATAGAAGCACAAGCTTTCTGGCAAGTTATTAACATTGACTTTTCATTGCCTTCTCAGTCAGAAATGATTACTCCACACTGCTTTTCATTTCAGAAAAGTCAGAATGCACGTTCATACAAACAATAAAATAACACGAATTTACAATGTCATTGGCATCCTCAGAGGAGCCGTGGAACCAGGTGAGCATCAGGTGCTTCATGATTTTAATTTCTTTTTTATTTGGTGAAACTGTTCTTGTATTACAAGAAGCTTCAGGTTTTTTAGATAGCCTGATAATATGGAATCTGAGAAACCCTTACTAGTTGTCCCATTCCTGACATCACACTATTTTTCATTGGCAATTCCAAGAATATATTTGAATGGGAATGCTAGAATTATAGATGTCAGAGAATTTTTTTATAATGTTTGTCATTTTACAAAAGGTTTCCCTTTACATCATTCATACATTTTGCCTTTGCAAAAATTATCACAATGCAAAGTACAGAAACCTAGTGATGATCTGGGACCTCAACATATTACTGTTGATACCCAGTAGCAGGACATACATAGAAGACTTTTAAGTGTAAAAATATGTATAAAATACTTGTTGTCTTGATTTATATACTTTTGTAAAGTGAATGATTGCAGATTACCTTGAAAATTAAATTCGTAGCATTGGTATTAAATTTCTTATTTTGTTTGACACAAGTAGGGATGCAAAGTAAATACAAGTAATGTGAATACATTTTTAATTAAGGATTGATTTTGTGTGCTTGTTTCTAGATAGATACATTATCTTAGGAGGTCATAGAGACTCTTGGGTATTTGGTGGTATCGATCCAACTACAGGTGCAGCTGTTCTTCAAGAGATTGTACGGAGTTTTGGTAAAATGAAGATGGAAGGTAACTTAGTTATTACAGATGTAAAATGACAGATATGAAAAATAGCAGTTCTGAGGAACTGTGGTGAATATTCCTAAAAGCAGTTGTGTTGATTTAACTTTTTGCCTCCATAGAGAGTTGTATTTCTCATTGTGAAAGATGCAAATTCCTCAAAGAGATAGATAAGTAGCATTGCATCTTAGTTGGCTGAATTTATCCCCTCATGTCTCTCATCAGTGTAATAGTATCTTCTTAGTTGTGTGGAATGAAAAGAGCACATTAAGAAGAAATGCCTCTGCAATGAGATTTTAGCGAGGGCTTTTGTTTGGTCCTTTGTTTGTTTTACTGCTATATAATTGTAATTTTTTTAAAAGTGATTTCAATTAACAGTGGTAATCTTTCACTAGACTTTCTATCTTTAAGTTTAATTTTCAAATTTAACTGTGTTATTGCAGGTTGGAGACCTAAGCGAACTATCATTTTTGCTAGCTGGGATGCAGAAGAATTTGGATTATTGGGTTCCACAGAATGGGCTGAGGTAAATAAAGAGTACTGTAAAGAAATCAAAACTTGAAAATCTGTTGCATGCAGCTGCAGTACCCACTGGCATCTATTCCTAGATTGCAACAAATAGCTTCAGGGTAAAACTGGAGCGCAACAGACTCTTTCAGGTGCTGTGAGGCCTCCATATATTTAAATAAATTACCCACCTAACTTCTTATAACATAAGTGCACTAACTCTTTTAAGACTTAAAAATCTACTTTCATTCAAAGCTAATGTCACTCCATTGTCTCAATGTGGAAATCTATCCATTTAACAGAATAATAGAATTTTATATAACCTAAATTTATTTTCTAACTTTCTGTTAGAGAAATTCTTTAGTTTCTATAAACTAAAGCCTAGATCATGTACACGTGATCCATAAGCATATGAAGCCCTTTGTGTGGAAAATAATCCTCCCTGTCAAATGGAAAGGTATGTAATCTGTAAGTGAAAAGTTCCAAATTCCTAAGAAAATTTCAGTATTGTGGATTCTCAGGATCAGGATAATTGATTAGTTCTGTAGTAGGACTATATTCCTGCCTGATAGAAGGATGCTGGGAAATTCAGAAGTGAGGTTCTGAACATTTTTCTCTCCTTTCCCTGTTAGCCATGCTCAGTTCCTAACCCTGTAAGTGGATTTGTTCAGCCCTGGTAAGAAATATAGGTCTTACGAGAGTTTTTATTATTTGCCCTGTAAATTCTGAATTAGAAGTAGAGCAGGCAGAAAATTGTCTGATGAAACACATTTCTGCTGAACTATGTCAATTTATTAGTACTGAAAGGTTTAACAGATATATTATCTTGTTCTGTTGGAATTTTATTTACAGGGTTATATTTAATTATGTGAATAGAGCTTTCAAAATCTGTAAAATCAAGTATTTTAATATTTTTGGTTTAGTTTATCAGCATGTATTTCAGTAAACCACAAAACTACATATCAGAATGACACCTGTCAGAGGACAATACCTGGTGTCGGTTCCAAACACCAAAGGGATTCCATCATTCTTATGGTAACAAAGCTGAGTTTTCTGTTTGTTTGGATTTGCATGAATTCTTTCTCCCATAAACTGTTTGGCTTCCAAAACTCTAAGCATCTTAGTTTTGGTTTATGAGACATTAGATGATCAAAGCTTAATTTTTCTTTAGAATTGTTTAATGAGGGATTTTAAAGAGCTGGCATTAAAGTTTCATCCCACCTGAACTCCACAGATAACAAATGTTTACTGTATATCAAATTTCATTTTAAATTTCTTTTTCTATGTATCTGTGCACATATTTAGATACTGTCATGAAAATAACACACAATTGTTTCAATGATGAAGAATATGAAAAAATGACACAAGATAAATTTCTCTTGAGCAATTAATGAATAAATTATGAGTTCTTTTGATATTTGATTTGTTCATCCATTTCTACTACTGTTCTACAATGGCTTTTATTTAATATCTAGTAATCCATCATCTGTTATTTCATGAAACAGTAGCTCTACTGGATTAGAAAGCCATGAGCAGAATTCCTGTTTGAATCCCAAAGTTTTTATATTATTGATTTCTTGCTTTATCTTTGTGGTGTGTTTTCCTACTCTTTTACACCTAAATTAGATTAAATTTCTCTAGAGACATTCCTCTCAGCTTACATCCATGTTTTCTGCAGCTGCCAGATCTGTCATGTCCTAAACCTTGAGGAAAATTAACCCTTGATATTCACCATTTTCTATATAACAAAAAGACTCTGCAACTGTGGCAACATCCTTTTGTTGCATAGACAGTCTCCATTGTTCATGAAAGAAGCAATTTCTTTATTTTGCAAATATGATTTTTCATATATGCAAGGCCTTATGTATGCATATACAGGCGTACTCCCTCCCTTCATAAGCTTTTACAGAATCTCCTCTACTGCTTGTTTTAAAGATACTAATTTAATTATGAAGTTATCAATTACCAATTCAAGTTTTAGATCAAGTGACTTACAAATGATCGGCTGGGTTATAAATTGAATGAATCAAGTAACAATTACTAATGTAATTAGAATATCTATCACAAAGCCAAGACACAGTAAAATACCACTTACTGATTAGAATTAATTTCAAACATAATTACCAGTTTGCAAAAAAAAATGAAACAAGTGTGTGTATATATTTAACATAAAAGCAACGCTCAGTTGACTCAAACCAGTCAAAGCCATTTTAATAGGAAATGTCAGTGCTTTGACTTATCAATTTCTGAAATACAAGAGTGCTGAAATGACAGCAATACCATTTGTCAGTGTTAAAGTTGAGTTCAGTGCTGGAAGGTCACATAAATACCTAGGAATTAAAAGCATGGAGGAATCCTGGCTGACCTCAGAGTCACATGTGGCATGTTCAAAAAGCACAGCAAGTGCAGAATTAAAACACATGTATAACCTTATTTTACCCATTACAATGCTGTTCAGTAATTTTCCTGTTCTGTCTTGCTCCCATGTGATGCAGCAGGCAGCACCTACACTTTGTGGTTGTTTTCCAGAATAAATTAAGTCCCAGAAAGCAGAAATGGATTCCATATGTCCAAATCATTGCCCCATCCTCAAACATTAATATAAGTGATAAGGTACATCATGCTACTTATCCTGATTGTTTTCTTAAAGGTAATGCTGTTAAGAACAGCGTGCTTAACATATTCTTGACTAAATTTCACTAACTGAAAGTAATCATTACACTTTTACAACTCCAGGAAAATGCCAGAGTCCTCCAAGAACGGGCAGTTGCTTACATCAACACAGATTCTTCTATAGAAGGTGTGTCTTTTATTTTTAAACTCAATTTACTTTGCAGATGTCAATTTTAATAGTTCCCTGTGCATTATTTATTTCATCCAGAGCTGGCAAACATAAGATAAATAATGTGATGTTTAGAATAATTGTAGCAAATGAAAAATTAAGTGGAGAGAGAGAATCACAGCACGGTAGGGGTTGGAAGTGACCTCTGGAGATCATCCAACCCCCTCTGCTGAAGCAGGTTCATCTACAGCAAGATGCACACAGGAACATGGTCAGGTGGGTTTTGAAAGTCTCCAGGGAAGGAGACTCTACAACCTCTCAGGTGAGAGAACACTTTATATTCTCATGTTTCTTCCTTCTTGCAAGTAGGGCCATTCATGAGCTGCAGCCTAAGTGTCTGGAGTCCAGAATATCTCCTCTGGAGGAGTTTAGTATTCTCTGATAATGAACTGAGTGGTCTCAATGTTAAACTCTTTCTTAACTGCATTAGCTTTAATTTACATTTCCAGTTTTAAGACATGGCAGACTGCCTCTTGTTCTGCTTGAAACTCCAGCTCTTTTCCCTGTGGAATTATAATATTTTTGGACACAAATTTATTATGTTCCTAAGATAGCTTGCGTTGGGACCTTAGGCTCACATTTTATGGGAATATGATCCATTTTGGTGTTTTGAGACAATATGGTCACCTTTGTTCATGAGCAAGGAGAATATGCAGGGAGTTACATATGAATTATGGCACGGTTCTTCTAGAAAAATAAGCACTGAACAGTGTTTCACAAAATACCTGATCTGCCATTACCCAATTTACTATGCCCTTCAGATTATGAGAAGAAACTGTCATACAGGAACGCTGCTTAGAAACTGGACTTTGAATTTTGGGTCTAACACTATGACATAAATCACAAAGTCCTCCTTAAATTTATTACAGTTTTATTACAGAAGAACTTAATTTACTGTTGTCCATGCTGAAATAGTAGTCAGCGGAAGATTGTGAACCTGTCCTGCACCATATGCTCAGTTATTCAGGGCATTGCTCTTCCTATGTTAAACCGAATTTATTTGTGCTTACTGTGTGTGAATAAAGTGGATATCAACAGGCATATTTAAGAACTCTTTGTATTCCTGTCAGCAGAAAATTTTGTCTGTCACTAAAGGATTGGAAAGAAAGAAAAGCCAAACTCAGTTTCTAAGTGCTCAGTTGGAGTTGGGGTATAGTGTTCCTTCAATTATGCAACCTACATGCTGTGTGAAAAGTAGAGCAGAATTTCACGCCTAGAAGATCTCACAAATGAAATAATATCTTTACAACTGCTTCGTATTCTCAGCATGGATTGTAACACATATCTTTTAGGTGTTTTGCAGCCAACATGCTGCTGCCTTAACAATTCTCTTTTGAATCTTGATTATTCAAACATGTCTCTTGCTTTATGCATTAAAGAAAATGTGAAAGTAGAACCACTGGAAAAGAAATATTTAATAAGGAAAAGAATAGCATATTCAGTGTACTGTTTTAAGTGTCTTGGACATCTTTAACCTGACTGATCATTAAAATCTCCTGTAGAGTCATAGCATCCATATACTCTGACAATTATTTTGTTTATCATCATACATTCTCCACAGCACTTCTTATGCCACGTTTTGGAGAGCAAATTATTTCTATTCATTGTCCTTTAACAATGGAAAGAAGACTAGCTGGTCATGCTTTTGAGCTTTTTTTGTGACATTCATTTCCAATTCTCAAATAGAGACTCCCCTTGAAAACATCATTAACAATATCTAGTGGGTTTTCTCCATCATCATGGGGTTTTCTGTAATTGTCAGTCTAGCCCTCTTCTGAGTACACATGTGCAAAGGATGACTCAAAGCTCTAAGTCTGTATCAAAACCTAATAAATGTGTCAACTGAAACCTTATGTTTTATTACGTCCCAACCTTCTCATCCCTCTTCTCCTCTTTGTTATTGTCTGTATTTGAGGGCAGAGGTGTTTGCCTAGCTGCTGTCCAGTGTCTGTAGTGTATAGAGAAGACTGCTTTACACTACTGCTTGCCTCAGAAGTGGCAATAGTTTCTTTTTGATGGGACTTTTGCTGCTGTAACTGGCAACTTCATTATGAGATACTTACCTGGCTCAACATAGCCCATGGGCAGTGTGGAAACCTCATGGGTGTGAAGCGTAGAAGCCACAGCATGATGGTAAAAGGGCAGGTTTAGGAGGCAATAGATGGATACATTGTTCTGCATCTTTGTTGCCTCCTATTTGAGGGAGACTTATTTCTGAAATATAAAATGCCAAATGTCTTGCAAGTCTCTTACTCAGAAGATGACTGGTCTTTCAGACACAGTCTGAAAAAGCATTGAAATAGTATCTTTATGATAAGGGAAGAAGCAGCTGCATTTAAAGCATTCTTAAAACATCTTGCAGGGAATATATCTTGCCTCCTGTACAGTGCCTGAATATGATAAATTTATTCTTAACATCCTACAAAAAGTAGGATGTTGCTATTGCCTTCTGTTTAACACAAGCTTTGGAAAGCCTATAAGCGACAAGGGCTTGTAGCTAATGAGAGATAGTTAGGCATTATTTTAGAACAATGGGAAGGCTTAATTACATTACTGAGTATGAACTGTAACCAATGCATCATTGTTGTGTAGTACCAGTAGCTTATATAATGCGACCAAATAGTGTATTTCTGCATATATTCTGAGGAAAGATCTAAATTCTTGCCTTGGAATGAAGAAATTTGTGTAAGAAAGGACTGCAGGGTTTAACCCATTAAGAAGATAATGCCACTGGTACATGAAGGGAAAATTTCCATGTCTTTGTTTCATTTTCAGGTAACTACACATTAAGAGTTGACTGCACCCCTCTTCTCTACAAACTGGTGTATAATCTGACAAAAGAGGTACTGAATCAGCATATCTATTATTTGTGACTGCAAGGTTATTGAATAAAATTGGATTACTGAATAAAATTTGATTATTGAATGATATTAGATTTATCTTATCACTGTGCTGGAACAGTCTTAATCCCACCAAAATCAATACCAAACCATACCATTGGTGGCATACAGTCCAGACTCACAGTTCCTCAGTATTCTTAGGAAAGTTGAAATGTGTCACTGACAGAAATGGAATAATATTTTAAATATATAGTAAAAATATTAATAATAAAGACAAGATAATAAAACACTTGAACAAGTCCAATTCTTGGAAATTCAAGGAAATAAAGTGCATTTTAAATTTCCGTTTCTTGTGCAAAAGAAAACCTATTCATTTTCACATTGGCTAGCTGCCATTTTCTCTGTCTCTGTTCCCCCTGAATCTCTTTTATATCTCATTGAGACCCTGAAATAGTGTAATAAATATTGAAGTATTGAGCAGGCTTCATAACAGGCCAGATGTATGGATCTGCATGATTACAAGTGATCTAATCATGTCTCCTGTGCTTTTGCCTCTCAGAGTGAATTATCATAAGGCTGAAAGATTGTGGTCCGTTAAAGCAGGAATCTTCACTGGCCATATGAGGAGTTCAACAGATTAGGCACCTAGCATGAGTCATTGTCGCTATTCTCAGATCTGGATTCATCTCAATTAAGAGAAGACATGTCTGTCTGACTTAAGCAATGTAGGCTCCCTTTAAAGGCAACAGGTAGAAATAGGTACTGTTAGGATGAGATTCTTTTGACCAAATGTGGTTGTATACTCTTGTATGTACAGAACTGTCAATTCCACCCCTGATATTAAGGGAACCCAAGTGACTTGGTCCAGCCTCCCCGTCTCCCTTCCCCTCCCCTGTAAAAATGTCCATATTCCTAGTGTTGCAGAAACCTGGATAAAATAATTTAGTTTCTGTGTGCAGCAAGCCACTTACCCAGGGATATGTTTTTCTGAAAAGATAAACACAATTTTAAAACGCTCTTCCCTAAAAATGGTACCTTACACTTGATCTTAAGTCAACTACTAAACTATTGCTGTGTTTGAGTAGAAAAATTCCATTAACATATGAAGTATTTGAGACTGACTTTTTGGAAAATTTTCCTTTTCAATGTTATTGAAGCATTTAACAGTAGACACAATAGAAAACCTGACAGTTATTCCATAATTCCATGTTGTGTCACTGATAAAAAGCTAGAAGTACATTATATTCATCAATATTTGTCATAGCTCCATTTGTAAAGGGGATTTAGAGTATAGAGTTGTCAGTGAAAAGTCTATTTCTTGAGCTCCTTAAAGCCACTGTTGGAACTTCTTTAGATTTTATTTTTTCATGTTAGCTTATTATAGACAAAACCCACAACTGCCTTTTATTCTCTGTTGTTCCACATGATTCTGCAACAACTTTCTCTTCTGTTCTCTGCTTTCTGTACACTGGCAAAAAGCATTTTCCTCAGTTTTATAATGTTTTTTTTCTGTCCCAATAATTCTTTTTTTCTTTTTACTTTTTTTTTTTTTCCTCTGTCTCACTAAATAAATTCGAGACACTCTTTGCCACGTTTATCTAAAGGATTGTTTTCCTTTCTTTTGTTACTGCTAAACATCTTATCTTTTTGAAAAATAGACTCATGGTTTAATTTTTACAGTGGTTGAACACTGTAGTTTTCATTTCCAAACCATATTTCATTTACCAGATAATGAACCATAATCCAAAAATCATAGGCTTTTCTGTGAGATCATTCATAGAAATTGTTGAAATTTTCCCAAGGGAAAAGATGTTTTGGTGGACTTTTGGAGAGAAATCCAGGATACCAAAGAGTGCTTGCTGAAGGACTACTGTCCAGAGCACCATATTTGTTGTCATAGAAACATATAAACAGACAACTAATAGGTCCTGTAGAAGTGTGGCACACCTTTTACTTGGCTTACTACCTCTATCATCACAGAATAAAAATAATTTAAGGGTTCAAACATCTTTATTCTCCAGATCATTAAAAATTCCAATGACTTGTATTAGGAAAAGAGGGAGAGAAATTAAAGCAACAGCTAGAACAAGAAAGCTTTGTTTTGCAGAGGGCTCGGCTTCCATTTTATTTTATTTTATTTTATTTTATTTTATTTTATTTTACTTTTTTCTTCATTTGCATTTAGGTAGCCTCTTCTATAGATAACCAAAGACAACAAACTGTAACATAGCTAATCAGTTGTGTAATTTCCACTAATCTGAAAAAAATCCCAAACCACTATCCTTTCTGTAAGGGCTAGAAAGACTAAGGCAGAGTGATTATATACTTAGTTTTGCTGTTCCAACTGCAATGCATTTGATTATGGCTAACATTGGGAATCTAGATATACACATCAAAGCCTCAACCCATGAAGTCTTTACATATCATGGTTGTTAGTTTCTTGAATAGGTGTAGTAAGAGGTCCTGTGTGCCTCAAGAGTGCTAGTTAATTCTTGGAAATGGTGTAAAGGGAACCAAAACTACATGAAAGGATGTTGTAGTAGAGGTGGGTGTTGGCCAAGTAACTAGTGATAGGATGAAAGTAAACGGGCTTAAATTGCACCAGGGGATGTTTAGACTGGATATTAGGAAAATTTCTCTACTGAAGGATTGGTGAGGCACTGGAACAGGCTGCCCAGGGAAGTGGTGGAGTCACCATCCCTGAAGGTGTTCAAAAAGCATATAGATGTGGAACTTCAGAACATGGTTTAGTGGTCATGATAATGTTGGGTTCACGGTGGGACTTAATGATCTTAGAGGTCTTTTCCAACTTTAATGATTCTATTGATTCTATGAAATGTTCCCTGTGCTTTGCATTAGGCTTTTGCTTTTTTGGGTTTGGATTTCATTCAGGAAGCCCAGTATGTAAAAGAACATCAGTGCAGGTGTGGGTGATTATGCATATCCAAAAGAAAGTTATTTCTGTTCATATTTGTGAGTCCAACATCCAACTATCCAACATCCAATGATCATTTTGCTCTTCTCATTTTTAGTGAGCCACTTCTCACCAAAAATCATAATGTACACATGTCTTCAAAGGATGTGTGCAAGTGTGGTCCTCAGCATACAGATGGGACATTTAACTGTTGACAGTCTTTTCTAGCCCTGCTCTATGGCTAGCCTTTAAACAGTTGGTCATCATCAGCCAGCATCTGCAATAGTTCAACTTCATTTCCCCTGTTCTGATCATGATGTCTTTGTGTTTATACTTAGAGACCTCTACATCTTCCCTTGAGGTAGCAGTAAACTTACACTGATTCTGGATTTAGGTCTAGGTTAGGGCAAATAGCATGTTTTACTAGGCTCTCAGTGTTGAATGAAAAAGCTGGCCCACGGATTTTGCATGACCAGAGGTGTCAGAATAACATTTTTGACAGAGCATGGTGTACTTTTACTCCCATATGTCGAAGTTCAGCTTCCTCTTATTAATATGATATTTTCAATTTAGCCCTAGAACTTGAATAAAATTCTTTCTTCTGAAACTGACAGAAGCCAAGTAATTGCTTCACAAAGTTGTTATTTTTCTGATAGATGCTGACATAATCTCAGAGGTCAGAACTCTTTGGATTTTCAGATAAGAATCTGTATGGTTTTCAATGCAGAATTTCAGTCTCAACAATACTGTGAGACCATGTATCTAGACATGAACATTTATGCTTTGTATTTTGGAAAAAAAATACATTGAAATCCCAATCCTCTGCACATCATAACCAATCTTATATTTAAAGAACCATGTCTATTAAAAATCTTTTAAGTGTTAGATGGAGACCAGGGCCAGAGCCTTGATTTATTTTACTTCTGACACAGATTTTCTGATCTTTGGTCAATAATTTTATATTCTTTCATAGTTTTTACGGCTCTATGATGACTATACTTACCTTTTCCATCCAGGATGGGACCTACATTTGTACACACACTGTCTTGCACAATGGGTCTCCAGTCTTGGTTGAGTCCCCTTGGCACTGCTGCAATATAGTTAATGACAGTTTTTGACCCTTCTAGTACAGTTCTTTTGTACCCTTCTGTGGTGGGTTGACCCCGGCACGGCACCAGGTGCCCACCAAGCCCTTCTATCACTCCCCCCGACCCCCTTCAGCACGGCACGCAGGGAGAGAATGAGACGCAAAGCACAGGGGTGTGGGTTATGATAGATAAGGTGTTATTTTCTACTTCCCGTCCACAGGAGATGTCAGGCCGAGTCCAGGAAGCAGGGCTCCAGGAACACGTAGCAGCCGCTTGGAGGACAAAGCAGAATGCCCCCCCATCCTCCTCCTGCCCTCTCCCTTTATAGTTGAGCTGACGTCATATGGTATGGAATAGCCCACTGGTCAGCTCAGGTTGGCTGTATCTTCTCCCCCATCCTCTGGTGCCGTGTGAGCACTGGCAGCCATAACACGGGTGTGTTATCAACACCCTCCAGCTCCCAGTGCTGCAGCGTGAGGGCTGGGTGGGGAAAAGCAGCTCAGCCAGACCCACTACACCTTCCTATAGAAAAAGCAGTCAAATTTCAGTCTCCTCCTGTTGAGAGAACATTACTGGGCAAACCTCCACAGCATTAGGGCCATTTTCTCCCCTTGCCTGCTGAAAGGAAAGCAGCTGGGACAACCTGGCTGTTGGAGGAGATCCACAGTGTTATATATCTTCTTGTGTGTGTATATACACTGTGCAATAGACTGGTAAGAAGCCCTAGAAATCCCCAGGTTCCACTTCCCCCAGAAGTGGATGAACTTCAGCTATTGTCCTTGAGCTTTTAACCTGCTCTCCTGCACTGTCTGTGGGTGTTTCCAAGTGCCTTGTGGTTGGGGTCCTTAAATGAATGTAACAAGTGTAATTAGTATATGTGTACTTCCCCCAGGCAGCAATGCTGTTGATTAAGAATGATGCAGATGGCTGTAAAGGTTTCCTTTGATAATGAATTGAGTTAGAGGTATTTCCAACGGGATTATAATATTTTCCTCTCCAGATTTTAAGCCCTGATGAGGGTTATGAAAATAAGTCTCTTTTTGAGAGTTGGCTTGAGAAAGATCCTGCAACTGAAAATAATAGCTATCCCAGGTAAGTTGTTAAACTTTTTTTTCTTTCCCAATATTTTCATCATGTCATAGCATGGCTACCCACCAGAATTTTTCAAGACGTGCTATTGATGACAGCAATATAAAACCTTTTAGAATAAAATGGGGGTCAGCAGAACTGCCACCTTGGACTTCTGGAAGGCAGACTTTGGTTTATTTCAGACCACAGTTGAGAGAGTCTCTTGAGAGGCAGTTCTGGAGGGCATAGGAGCCCAGAAAGGCTGGGCATACTTTAAGGAAGAAATTTTAAAGGTGCAGGAGCTGACCATCCACAAGTCACAGAAGATGAGCCGGCAGGGAAGGAGACCAGCTTGGCTGAACACAGAACTTTGGCTGGAACTCAGGAACAAAAGGAAAATTTATGGTCTTTGGAAGAGGGGACAGTCAATTTATGAAGAATACAAGTATGCGGTGAAGCTGTGCAGGAAGAAAATAAGAAAGGCCAAAGCCGAACTAGAATTCAACTTGGCCGTTGTGGTGAAGAACAACAATAAATGTTTCTACAAATACATTAACAACAAGAGAAGGGCTAGGGAGAATTTCCGTTCTTTGTTGGATTCAGAGGGAAACACAGTAACCAAGGATCAGGAAAAGGCTGAAGTACTTAATGCCTTCTTTGCCTCAGTCCTCAATAGTAGAACTAGTTGTTCCCTGGGCACACAGACCCTTGAGCTGGAAGATAGGGATGGGGAACAGGTCTAGGAGTGGACTTACAGAGTAGGCCTAATGGTTGGACATGATGATCCCAAGGGTCTTTTCCAACCCGAGTGATTCTGTGATTCTGTGAACAGAATAGGCCCTACATAATCCATAAGTAAATGGTTATGGGCCTGCTTTGTAAGCTGAACACTCAGAAGTCTATGAGGTCAGACGGATTACACCCTAGACTGCTAAGGGAGTTGGTGGTTGTGGTTGCCCCAATCCACTCTCCATCATCTTTCAGAAAGAGGATCCTGGTAGCTACAGACCTGTCAGTGTCAATTCCGTGCCAGGGAAGGTTATGGAACAGATAATCTCTAGAGCCATCATAGAACAATTAAAGGTCAACCAGACGATCAGGCCCAGTCATCTTGGGTTCATGAATGGCAGATCCTGCTTGACAAACCTGATCTTATTCTGTGACAAGGTAACCTGCTTAGTGGATGAGGGAAAGGCTGTTGATGTAGTCTACCTGGACTTCAGTAAAGCCTTTGACACTGTCCCCCACAACATCCTCATGGATAAGCTGGCTGCCCATCGCTTGGACAGGCATATACTCTGCCGGGGGAAACACTGGCTGGATGGCTGGGTCCAAGAGTTGTGGTCAATGGAGTTAAATCCAGTTGGTGGCCAGTCACGAGTGGTGTTCCTCAGGGCTCATTACTGGGTCCACTCTTGTTTAACATCTTTATCAATGACCTTGATGATGGGATTGAATGCACCCTCAGTAAGGTAGCAGATGACACTAAGTTGGGAGGGAGTGTTGATCTGCTGCAGGGTAGTAAGGCTCTACAGAGGGACCTGGACAGACTGGATTGATGGGCCAAGGTTAAGTGTATGAGTTTCAATAGGGCCAAGTGTGGGGTCCTGCATTTTGGTCACAACTACCCCAGGCAAGACTACAGGCTTGGGGAAAGCCGCCTGGCAGAAAAGGACCTTGGTGTATTGATTGACAGTCAGTTGAATATGAGCTGTCAGTGTGCCCAGGTGGCCAAGAAGGCCACTGGCATCTAGCTTATATCAGAAATTGCATGACCAGCAGGACTAGGGACGTAATCCTGCCTCTGTACTCAGCACTGGTGAGGCCCCACCTTGTGTACTGTGTTCGTTTTTCAGCACCTCAATACAGAAAGGACATTGTGGTGCTAGAGCAGGTCCAAATGAGGGCTACAAGGCTGGTGAAGGGTTTGGATAACATACCCTGTGAGGATCGACTGAGGCAGCTGGGTCTGTTCATTCTGGAGAAGATGAGGCTGAGGGGTGACTTTATTGCTTTCTACAACTACCTGAAAGGAGGTTGTAGCTAGAGCAGGGTTGGTCTCTTCTCACTGGTGACAGGTGACAGGACAAGGGGACATGTCCTGAAGTTGCACCAAGGAAGGTTTAGGCTGGATATCAGAAAAAAATTCTTTACAGAAAGGATTATTAAGCACTGGAACAGGCTCACCAGGGAAGTGGTTGAGTCACCATACCTGAACGTGTTTAAAAATCATTTGGATGTAGTGCTTGGGGACATGGTTTAGATGTGGGTTGTTAGAGTTAGGGTAGTAGGGTTAGGTTGAGGTTGGACTCCATGATCTTGAAGGTCTTTTCCAACCTGAGCAATTCTGTGATCCTGTGAAAATGATTCTCTATCAATATCTTTTAAATTAAACTAAACTAAAATTTTACGACTTCTTGCTTTAATGATGGTTACATCTACGTAAAATGAAACCTCATGCTTTTTAAAGGCCTGTTATCATTAGGAAAGCTGTTTGAAAAGCAATAAAAAATGAGCAAGGTGGGGAAATAGTTTAAATTATAGTTTAGTCATGCTACTAGTCAAGATAAGATCAAACTTATTAGGATAAGCAAATGTTGATTTGAAAGAAACTACCTAGATCGGTAATTAAAAAACTCTTGTGATACTCATTCTTTGTTTTTATAGTGGATGTAAAGGTAATACATTACAAACCTATATCTGAGGGTATTAAAACTTCATATTTGAAACTATTAAAACTCCAAAACATGGGTTTTTTTGACCAAAATGTTCCAAAGGTATTACCTTATCTTTCAGGCCCTGGTAAGATTAGTGTCTAGATTCGTTAGACTTACTGAGATTTATTCCTTTTGAAAAATCCACCAGATCTGATCTTTCTCATTTGATGCAAATAGGTCCTTGCAGAGGTTTATACTAGCAGAAGAACTGTAGATGAAACGGAGGAAAATATTATTTCTTTTTTTAGACAAAAAAAAACAATTACTCAGCAGGCTAGTCATATAAACCAAAAATGTAATGTAAAACTTAAATAAATATTTGAAAATACCTATGATATTACATGGTTTTATTATAGTTTTATTTTCCTCTGTCTTGTCACACCTACCCAGCAGATGGCAATATTTACTTGTAAGTAGCAAATGCTAATTGTATCTTCTGCAGTGGAAATTATTTATCAGTCTTTGGTTCTAGTGGAATATGCTTAGCATATAAACATATCTGTCTTTGCATATATTACTACACATTTCATATTACTTTGGAAATAGCTTATTGAAGTTTTAAGACTATGGAGATATGTCTGATATAATATTATGGCCCTTGTACATGATGTGTACTTTTTTTAAATGTGATCAGTGTCATAATCAGGATTTCTACCTTTAAAAAGTTTTCCTGTTGATATTGGTTACTGAATTCATGTGATGGAATAAAGTCAGTTAGAGTAATTAAGCTTGCAACTCATCTAGCCTCTGATCTTACTAGTGTCCCTGATGTGCCCTCCAGAAAAAAAAATAACCTCCATTTCTTAAAAAAATATGCATTTTGCATAAATTGCTATCATACTCTACAGTAAGTGCTCTCACTAAGGTGTTGTCTTTTCTACATGTAGAATAAACAAACTGGGATCAGGCAGTGATTTTGAAGCTTACTTTCAGAGACTGGGAATTGCATCAGGCAGAGTCCGATACACCAAGAACAGGGTAAGTCTTCCATATTGCTTGAAGAAGTTTGATAGTGTTGAGAAGTCGTCTTTTAGAAGTATTCATGATTAATAAAAAGGCTTCAAAGAATCTTTGACTGGTTTGTATATCAGTGCTATTTCTTAACAAGAAGCCTAAATGTTCATAGACTAAAACATGTTACAATAGTGTGTCTATTCTATAGTCTGTCAAGTTCACAGCAAGTTATCTATAGAATCTGATTGGAGGTGTATATTTCATTCTACCATACTATTAGTAGGCCCCTTAATACAAAAATCTTCCTCGATAGCATTCAGAAATAAATATATATGATTAAAAGGGGCCAGACTGAGGACTTCTGCTATCCAAAACCCCACATTTTTCACTTTTAGAGAAAGCAATCTGTGTACAATGGTACTGAAAGCAGGTCTGTGTAGATAAGTAGAAGGAAGCCCACTCAGTCTTGTGTGACTGTCCATCACTTCAGGTTGTTTGTTTTCTTAAAATGAACGCACAAAAGTGGAAGGATAGTAAATAGTGTTTTGTAGCAAATAGCTTTTTTGATTTGGAAACTGTGCAAAACATCATCATTGTTAAGCCATCAATACACCCCTTAACCACAGTTAGAATACAGGGCACTGACAAATATCTTTGCTTTTTTTCAGAAAGCAGACAATTTCAGCAACTATCCTGTTTATCACACTGTATATGAGACCTTTGAGTTAGTGGAAAAATTTTATGACCCCACCTTCAAGAAACAGCTAACAGTTGCCCAGTTACGAGGCAAACTGGTTTATGAACTGGCGGATTCTCAGGTCATTCCATTTGACTGTAGAGATTATGGACAAGCCTTAAAAGGATATAGCAATAGAATTTACAAATTGGCCATGAAACATGAAGACCAGCTGAAACTGTACAAAGTATTATTTGGTGAGTAGTAGACACAAGTCTATTTCTTAAGTGCATTAACTAGAAAAATGCTGTTTACAAGTTATATTTGTTATAGCTCTGAAACTGAACTCCTTAACTTTCCTGTTTCAATTCTGCCATCATTAACAAAGAGTGTCTAATTTTTTTTTTTTCCAAAACATAACACAGATTTTACACTTTATTGGCTAGATGAGAAGGTTCTAACAATTTCACGTATATTAACAGTTATGTGCATTATTACAATGCTCATGAACAGTCAGGGACCTCAAATACAGAACAGAGATTGACCAGCCTGCCTTTCACTTTCTTGCTTAAAAGAGGAGACAAATTAAATGTTTGTGCCTTGAACTTGAGAGACACGCGTGCCCATTTTCTCCTCAACCAAAGACTTCATCCTACCCTGGGAAACTTGCTTCCCATCTGTCTTAGTGCCTGGCTACCACCTTTTGGCCACAGAAGCACTTATTTTACTCTTCTGCATAATCATACCCATTTGCTGTACACCTGAACACATTGCAATCAGACATATAAAATAGGATAGATTCCATGGTCTTTTTTTTTTTTTTCTTGCACTCTTCCTCTCTTTTTTTTCTTCTTGACTCATTCACCCCTTGTGTTTCTGTACCAAGGAAGATTTTCAGTCAACCCTAATTCACTTGCTGTCTGATGGACCCATGGTTTAGAGACACAAACTAGCTTTTTGGAGATAGAGTACTCTTTTAGATTATGTGAAACATTAGCAGTAACTGAAATTGAATCATCATTTGGGGAAAATGAAAAATTATATTTAAAATTTCATATAATGGTTTAGGTGAAAAATTCTTGACTAATTTGAAAATATGCCCTTTTTTGTAAAGAGACCACTTGAGACTGAGGAAGCCTTGTGTGACCCGAGATTTTGCATAACGTGAGGATTTATTTCAGTATATTCATGTGTTTACTACAGTATATCTTGTAAGGAAGCATCAAATCTGGAATTTCTCTTTGACGTAGGAAAACATTTGCCAGAATTTCTGTTAAATCATTTATTTTCATTGTTTGATTTTCTTTCTCTCTTCAGAGTAGAAGTTGCCCAAACTACCATCTGTCCAATGCATCTATTTTTGTTCCTAAGTTTCTAGAAGTAATCATTTTTTTACCTTTTTGTTTTCCAAAAAAAAAAAAAAAGACTTAACCCTCTCCTTAATAACTTTATAGAAGTGTCATTTTGACCAGTTTTTTGCAAGACATGTTTTTCAGTCTTTTCTCTGATGCCTGATTAATTTTTTGTTTATTCTATTGCATATGAATGCATTAAAATATATAGGCAGTTTTTACAATACTGTGAAAATTAAAACTAATTTCACATAACATTTTCATAGAATTGCCTATTGACACGACCAAATGTCAGAAAATTGCTAGTTAAGCCTGTATAAGTCACATCATTGTCCTTCAAAATAATAGATTAAGGCATTTATTTGTGTTTGGACTCACCTTTCGGTTGTTCCTCTTCAACAACGAAAGCTGTAAACCTTTTCTCATAAAATATGTACTTGTAGTCATATGCTATCAGGAACTAATGTATGTAGGGGTGGGGGAAAGAAATCTTGTGATATTTTTCTAAAGCAACCTACATTGACAACACGGAACAGCCAGTGAACATGAGCACAAATTCTCTCAAGTATTTTCAGATGATCTTTCAATCTTTCCTTTTTTTTTTTTTTTTTTCCTCTTAAATGCCCTGCTACTGCTTCTGAAATACAACCTGTTGTCAAGATATAGTCATGATGTCAGCAGGGCAGATCTCTCTCCTCTAGCAAACTTACAATTATTGTTACAGTTATGGACAAGCATAAATTATCACCCTCACAAGGTGACATAGGTCTGTCTATACTGCAGTCTGTAAATAGCTTGCATACATAAAATCTGCACCTCTAATTATGTATACTAAACAAAAATATTAATACAAAACCAAACAAGTGTAGGCTGGTGATGAAAAAAATAAGTTTGCTAGAAATAGAAGACTAGATGAGACTGCAGAACTACTCTCAGTAGAAGTCCTGGGAACACTAAATAGTCTGATAAATCTATCTACAGAAAGCCCATCACTCTAAAATAGTGTGAAAATTTTATAAACACATGGTTGACAATGGAGGACTGGATTTAGGAAGTGACCTAATCATATGTCCTATATTCCTGTATGAGCAAAGATAGGATATTCTGTGTTTTCTAAGGTTCTGTGAAAACTATTGGCAAAATATACAAGTTGTAAATCTTCCTTCTCTGTAATTACATTGACTTTTGGTAAGGTCAGAAGTTCTCCTCATAACATTCACCTGCTACTTACTCTACAAAAATTACTTATTTAAATTGATACTTTTCCCACATCTGTATTAAATAGACCCTTCGACAGGAAAACCATGACAGATGATGTTGACATTAAAAGAAAGGGCTGCTGCTCCTTTGACTAAGTTATTTCATATGGCTTGGACATACTGCTAGGGACAGAGGCAGGAAAAAGCCATCAATTCACCTAGTGGGTGTCAGGCAAAATCCTGAGGTTTGAGTAGCAGCACTGTGGAATGGCACACAGGGTGCTGCTATGCTGTAACTCTACTGCATGTCTGGAGCTAGCACAGGGCCTGGATGCTTTAATCTGCCTTGTCTATCACTGTGTTCCATGACAGCTGTGTCTTTTATGCCTCAGCTAGTACTATTCAATATATGTATCACATTCTTCTGTTAAGATATGAATAGGACAGAGTGTTCCAAGAGGGAAATCCTGCTGTCCTTCCACAGCCTGCTGGAAGAGCTGGTATTTTTGATGTAAGCCAGGCTTTTTATACCTAAATGTTGTAATGCACGCCCTTTGTTAAAAAGGAAACTGCAGAGTTCTCCATTTGGAATGCCAGCCAGTCTTTCCCTTCCCAGGCAGAAGGAAGATGTGAAAGGTTTATCAGGCGATCTGATTTTGTGTTGGTCTTCTTCCACAAGGTCTTTGTCTGTTACTGCTAGTAGTGTAGCTTTTTAAAGTCTGCACTAGGGAAAATAATGAACCATGGAAAGACAACAAAAACAATGCAATTATGTCAGAAAAGCAAATGTATTTTTTCTCCCGCTGGGACACCGAAAGGTATATTGGGCTCAGAAGATACTCTGAAGTTGTTCACAAAGTCCTTCCTTTTCTAGATCCCCTTTTTTCTGCTGTGGCAAACTTCTCAAAGGCTGCTGCTGAATTTCACAAGAGACTTGAACAAGTTGACAAGAAAGAGTAAGTCTGGAAAAAAATTTATTTTATGTATATATCTGTACATAAGGGTGACAGTTCTTTCTTTTCGGTTACTACACAAGGAGTCTTTCTGATTAGTGTAGAATAGAGCTCTTGAACTCTGAGACAGGCAATATCTGCTAAGATGAATTTTGCTTCCTGTGATGAATAGTAACAGCTGTAGAGCTTATTACTAGTATCAGCTTGTCATTGAAATTATTGTGACACACGGTAAGGCAAAAACCAGTGAAAAATTTGGACTGAGGTCTGTATTTAGACACCTACGCTTGAATGTCATAGGTGATGCCAGAATTTGTACTTTCAGCATACTTCAAGTAGTACTTCAGAGTATCTAAGATATCCATAGGATGCTTGCAAACTGAAGGGCTCTATGGGACTCGTGTGTCCTCTGAGTGCAGTGGCTAGAGGTCAGGTGCTCCTAGGCACTCCTAGGCACCTAGTGTAGTACCAGATAGTTGTGTTCAGGAAACTGAATCCTGTCCTTACTCTGTTACTGTATAGATCAGAGCAGGACTTTGAACACTTGGCTTATGGGCAACACTTGACTCATCAATGGACACCAAAATCTTGCTGTCTTCATCTTGACCTAAATCTCACTCAGCCTTTCTCTACCCCTGTTAAATGGCATCTTTCTATTGCTGTTTAATACTAAGAAAGTACCTGACGCTCTCAGAAAGTCTTTCATTTTATTTTGCACAGTGTGAAATCTTGTAGTTGAGTTTTCTAACAGAAATCCCAGTGCATTAAATATAACATGTATTGAATGTCTCCAGTTGTAAAACCTCATCTTTTTGTTGCAAACTGTAGACTATGTTTGTCGTTTTTTTTTTTTTTTTTTTTTTTCTGTCCAAAGAAGAGGAAAAGTGTTTAAATGAAACTGGGAAGTCATGTTTCCTCATTGTGTGAAACGTCTCTGTCTCCATTTTCTGTAGTCCAATCGCAGTGCGAATCATGAATGATCAGCTGATGTTCCTAGAAAGAGCTTTCATTGATCCTCTTGGCTTACCAGGAAGAAGGTTTTACAGGTGAAGCAACAACTTAATTGACCAGCTGCCTAAGGCACTGTTGTTCATGCTTTTGGAAGCATGAAATGGTTCTTCTTGTTGGGTGTTTACTATCATTTAGAGCTCTCTGAATTTTATGTTTTGGTTTTGGTTTCGTTTTTTTACTTGCTTGCATTTATTAATGTAGTTTTTGGGCTTATTTAAATTCAGGAGGAGTCTTTCACATGCTACATATGTGCTTTGATAGTTCTTATGAACAAAATAAATTTAAAAACAGATCTTCAACTATTCATTATTTAAGAGAAAAAAACCCCAACAAAACATCAACAAATAAAAATTACACTTTTACATAGTTCTGTTCCAATATGATCACGTCTCTCAAGAATTCTCCCACTGATATTTTTTCCCCTTTTGTTACATTCCTTTCCCAAATCTGCTGACCATCCTTCAGTTGCTTAGTTATTTTTGAGGTTTCTGTTCCACTTCTCATTGTATACCTATAACTAGTTTTATGCCCTGTTCCAGACTGCCACATTAGTTTGAATAGTTTGCTGAACTCCCGTTTAAAAAAGATATTAAAATTGACATGGTTTTGTTCCTAATTAGACAAATGTGTCATCTCTTCCCAAGAAGGTTACCTGTCCTAAATCTGTGCCCTTTCCCATAGATTTTGCCCTTGTGATTGCTTCCTCCTGTCCTTTAAAAGACAGGTCCAGCTCAATTTCCTGTGTTTTTAGTTATTTCTGAACTTCTTGGGATTCATAGCTGCTTTATGTAGCACACATACAGTGCCCTACAATTCACATATATGTTGCTAATGGTTAATTTTATTTAATATACCTACATTTTTTTTCTTCTTTCTCCACAGACATGTCATTTTTGCTCCAAGCAGTCACAACAAGTATGCTGGAGAATCCTTCCCAGGGATCTATGATGCCATGTTTGATATTGAAAGCAAAGCAGATCAACATGAAGCCTGGGAAGAAGTTAAGAGGCAGATTTCCATTGCAGCCTTCACTATCCAGGCAGCAGCAGAAACACTGAAAGTAGTAGCATAGGATGATGGTTTGAAAAAGCTCAGTCAAAAATCAAAGACTGAAATGCAGTGTTTTCAGGCTACTACAGTGACCCAGTCTCTCCCAACTGCCTACCATATCTGAGTATCCAACCTTCTGAATTCATGCAAGTATACTTCCCAATTAGAGTTTTCTGAACAATCTGACAATTTTGGTGACACTTTATTTTGGATGCACAATTATGAAAACAGTTATTAAGCTACCTGTAAATCTTGTCCATAGCAGTGATCAACAGCACACATTTCAAGAGAAAAAATATAACGCTTCTCAGCACATGCATTTTTCTTGTTCTGA
This sequence comes from Todiramphus chloris collaris, assembly GCA_025345505.1. Taxonomy (NCBI): domain Eukaryota; kingdom Metazoa; phylum Chordata; class Aves; order Coraciiformes; family Alcedinidae; genus Todiramphus; species Todiramphus chloris. The sequence continues at coordinate 8,242,261 of JANVCC010000011.1, forward strand.
TACTTACTTTGATAATATAAGATGCCAAAGCCATCTCTGTATTTTAGAACATATTCTGCTGGATTGGTGAATGCTCATTATACTGATTTCCTTTCTTTTTCTGAAAAAAATAAAATATAGACTCTACTGCTGGTTTCCAAAGCTGTACTAGTCATTCTTGATAATCTGAGAAAACAGCTGCTTACATGCAGAAATCCGAAAGGATTTTTCTCAGGGAGTAAGTGCCGATCCCTCTGAAAATCCCTGTGCACCTCCCTCTTTTATTTGCACTTTGGAAAAGAAAGATTTTGGGTGTTAACCAAAAGCTGACCTCTCTACTCCTTTTGGAACTTTAGCTAGTCCCAATCCCGTGGCAGTTTTTGTTCCTGTTTTCTTCCTGTGAGATCTCTTTCATGTAGTTGTCTTCTTCCAATGAAGAGAACTGGCGGGCATTGTCTAGTGACAATGACATGGAGCTTGAGGTTATTGTCTTCAGCTAAGACTTGAAGAAAATTTCCAGTCAGGTGCTGCTTTTACATTCAAGGAGAAACTGAAATGCATGAGAAAGGTAGTTGTAAAAAAATGTTTAATTTGTGAAAAAAAATCATTCTTTCTTCACTTGCCCTTTAAATACACTTCTTATCTACATGCTTTACAACTAATAAAATTGCTAGAATTTTATTAAATCACATTCCAGTTTGTGGGAGCTGATAATAACGGATTTATTCTCTTATGTAAAATATACTACAGGGTTCTTATATGTAAATGTACTACATTTTTTCTTACAATCATAAATTGCACCAGGTTGTAGGAATAGTACCATTTTTGTGTTATGGGGAGTAGAACAAATGTGGTATGAAAAAAAAAAGACAGAAATAGAGAAACAGGGCAATTACTAGGCTACAGAAGGAATATTTCTCATCTCAAATGCCTTGAATTCAGATAAGGGAACAAGAAATAACTATAGTTCATTCCTTAGGGAAGCTGTTTTGGGGGGTATGTTCCACCAAGAAGACAGGCTTTCATTGGCATCACTTCAAATAAGCCTCTCTGAAAGATGAAGGACACAACCTATGGATGTTGTGTTCATAATTTACTATAAAACTGCTTCTCAGAAATTAATTCTTAGGTACATGAGGAGGAAATTACACTTCCACAGGCCATGCTGTACCTCTTCTGTTGGAAAAAGTAGTGCTTAACTGACCTTGTCAGCATAAACATAAGAGACACATATAGTCATTGCTGAGGACACAAAAACAGTGACTAGTGTTGCTCTTGTTACTTCTAACTGGGGTTGCTCACAGTTATAAAGTTGTTCATCTCCACATCTGTAACTTAAATGTTGTTGCAGGATGCGATACCCTGCGAGCGGTGACTGGTACATAACTACACTGTTTTATCTTACCTTTTCCCAAGTCTCCCACTCTTCCTGCTCCATCATGGCTCTACATTAACGGCAATGGGCAGTAGCTGAGTGTGCCCCCAAGGAAGGGTTTACGATATCTGGATGGTGGAAAAAGCCACTAGTGCTTCTTCCTAGTGAACAGCAGACAGCTTTGGATCTGTCAGTGGTCACTGCCATAAGATCATCAGAGGATAAGGCAAACAAGGAATTTCCACATAAAAAAGGAAGTATCTGACAAAGCATGCTTTCTCCTTCATTTACAGAAATCTCTTATATAGTATGAACCAGTGAACAAATATTTCACCAGTAAACATACTTTTTCAGTTGCAATTAGCTTTTGAAGAGCTGTGCCATTACTTTGCTGCTGCAAAGGAGCATATTATCTCTTCTGTTTCCATGCACAGTTTGAAGCTATAAGTTTAAATTCCAGATCACATCAGCTGAATGCACAGCTGGCACCAATTGCTTTGTTCCTCTTCCCAACTTAACAGATAACTCTGTATGAATGTAAGACACGCGACATCCTGAGAAGTAATAAAATAACTGAACTCTTTTTCCATTTGTCTCTGTAAAGTTATACTGGGGGAGAGTGATACCCAAACCCTTATAAATAAGGAAACCAAACCACTAGTAAATTTCTTATACTAATGGATTACTATAAAGTCCCATATTCTTGTTATTGAAAGGAGCAGTTACTCAGAGCTGAGATTGCATTCCCTGCTTCTGTCTGTAGCCTTCCTTTTGTATATATGAGCAACCAAGCAACTGTTGCAGTCTCCCAGCCCTAAGGCTGCTGTATTTGTGTAGCTCTGCCTGCCCATAATTTCAAAGTGTGGGGAGATTTTTCAGGCCCTGCTTACAAATGAATAACAGTGGATCACCTCCTCTGTCCTTCCCTAATTCCATTTGTGCTGTTCATTCACCTGACCTGGCCGAAGCAATCTGTGAATCATACAGCTGGGTGAAACAGACCCTTCAGCCTAGACTAGGGCTGCAGAAAAAATCAGCAAAATTAAGCTTGAATTAACCAAATACCATCTGGATATTTGGTTTGGCAATTGTCTCTTTAGAAAATCAGTTTCAAAGGAACAGCGCCAGAAAGTTTATTTCAGATTGGTTTATGTTCTAAGTACCTTTGGTTTGTCTTTGGAAAGGAAGCTGTAACACTCAGTCAATTTAGTGATGTCTGGAAAGCGGGGATAACCTACATGCTCCATCATCCACTGAATAAGTGATAAATACAATCTGGTTAAAGCATTCATTTGCTTGCACCAAAATTGGTACTAATTTAAAATAGTTATTCTGCTGTGGTTTTCAATCAATCAAGATTGGGATTAAATGATGCCAGTGCTTCTCTCAACACCCTGTAACCATTCCCTAAATTGACTCATGAATCAAGGGACTGGCTTTGTGGAGCAATGAAATAACCTGATGACTGAAGTACAAGTACTGAAGCTGAAGAAGTTTCTGAAATCTTCTCAGTAACTATACAATTCAAGTGTTAGAACAGGGCATTTTGATTCATCGCTTTTTTGGTTCAGCCAAAGCAATTTGTCAAGTCCAAGTCAAACTTTTAAATTGCTTCATCTGATCTAAAATGGAATTATTTTACAATAGTGATAAAAATAAAACACATTGTGTAACTCAGTGTATCTATTAAGGAAAAAAACATTGCAAGATGAAGGTCCTAAATCAATCAGCCCATTAAGCAGATGATCACAATCAGTGCAAGTTCTTTATGCTGACTTTTCCACAGAATCCGTTTGTATTATTCTGTCCTTCATCTATAAATAACCTATAAAATAATCTCTGCACATTCATAAGGGCCAAGAAAATGTGAACTCTGTGGAGTGTTTTGTAAAAGAAGAGGATCTGAACACCTGGCCAGAAGCTCTCAGTGACCCTTTCCTTGTGTGGAGCAGCTATTGCTGATCCTGTCCATGCTGCCTAATAAAACATCAGGAAGCAGGTTTAAAACAAAGGGATTATGCACACTACAAGTGATTATACAGTGAAGTGCATTGCTACAGGAGCTTGTGAGAGGTGAAATGAGTTTAAAAAGGATCAGATCCATGCCAGAAGTGCTCATGCCTAATGATCCAGGTGCAATCCAAAAGGCCCTAAAGCACTTGAGAATGAAAGTATATGTATGCATGAAGGCATTAAGACATATCTGGTTTATTCCTTGCTTTAATCATCTGTCATGGAGAGATTACTGGGGAAAGACAGTACTTTGCACTCTCTCATTGTAATGCTTTCCGATGAATAGACAACCCCTTAAGTGCTGATGGTGTCCCTTTATTCGTGTGCACTTCATTGAAACCCATGAAAATTAATAAATGTGTCTTTAAAAGGTTGCTTGTTCTCCTCTTCAAACCAAGATAATTATTAAATATGTCAATCATGGATCTTTTTAGAAGAACAAATTTGCTTGAGAGCAGAAATAATTTATCCTGTGGTGGTGACATTCAGAGGGTAAGAGGTGCTATGCAGCATCTGCAGAGAGCTACTGCAGTGACACCACATTATTCCTAAGGGAAACAGCAGGATGAGATTCTGGAATATCCTGACTGGTCTGAATGTCACAGAGGACTTTCTTCACCTCCCATGCAATGATGTAGAAACCCTCAAGGAGGCAGAGCTGGAATCTCCAGGCGATATGGCAACAAAAAGCATCTGGGGACCTCCTTTCTGCAGCTGGTAGGAATAGGATATACTCAGCATGCCTGTTTTTTCTCTCTCTTACTCTAGATTCCTCTATTTAGATTCATGAGATTTTTAACATCCAGTTAAAAATGCCATTAAGAGAGCTGCATGATGATGAAAGTCATGGACTTCCCTATGGCAGAGCAGAGTAAACAACGCTAGTTAAATGCAATGCAGAAATCTTGCTTCTGCTATGCTGTTCTCTTCCGAGCCTAACCACAGCACTACATTCCTCACTGTGAAACATCTGCTACGCAGAAATTGTCCCTAGAGAAAGCATAAGGAACTGACTGTAGTGAGCAGCCTTTTTTTAATGCAAAAGGCTGTTTCCATTACACCACTGGGGCTAAAAGAGTGATACCCAAAGAGTGATACTCCTCAAGCAAGAGTGGCTACTGTTTAATCCTGTAATTTAGCTGCAAGTTTATGATATATTAAAGCTGAGCTCTCCATTTAACCCTACAATTTAGTTGCAAGCCTATGATGCATTAAAGCTGAGCTCTAAATCAAGTTAATCAGTTACTTCTGTTAATCAACATTAGCAAGACAAATTTAGAAAGCTTAAATTATTTAGGAGCCTCCTGTCCCATGGATTGATTCTGTATTTTCTTGTGCCAGCTATAAATTGGTTATGTGGGACTCTTAATCCCCTCCTATGGAAAAATGTGGAGGTAGAATTGGTGTCAGGATTAATTATGGCAATGTCATGAAAACAACTACTGCAGAAACTACTGTGAAAGGGTTGAGCTTCCTCCCAACACCTGAACAAATTCAAAGTGATAATGGTACACCCTTCACAGCCAAAACAATACAAGATTGGGCTCGAATAGTGGGTGTAACATGGATATTTCACACCCTGTATTATCTCCAGGCCAATGGAATTGTTGAATGGACAAACAGAATGATTAAAAAGCAGGCAAATGTATCAGGGGGTGGATGGAACCTCCAACTGCCACAGACATTGGTATGGTATCAATGAAAATCGGCAAGTTCATGTTTTATGCCCCCCAGGATTTCTAAATGAAGGTGAACCTGAAAGCACAGCACAAAAGGTAACATTCCCACTCCAAACCTATACTGGTCAACCTGTAATAAACTATTTGATACTGATGTAGTCTTAATGGTCCTACACAAGCCTAGAGTATTTTATGCCTGGGAGGCATTAGATGGGAGTGGAAAAATCCACCAAATCCGTGCACAATGGGTAACCCCAGGCTTTTAACACTATGGCTCAGCTTCCTCTACTGAGACCCAAAGCTTGTGCTTTTATTACAGGAAAGAAAATGACGAGAACATGCATCATCATGGGATTTACCTTGTGCAACTTAACTGACGTGATGAGACCACCACACCTTTCTGATCTGGTTGGAAATATGGTAGCACAATTGGTAAAAGCGTTTGGAAAATTAATGAATCTCACCTTAGTAGCAGCTTTTATACCTAAACCAAAAGCCAAAGGCAATCACCTTCCACTCTTAGCCCAGGCAATAAATGTATCAGCAGCCCTTGAGGCTACATGGTAAACCAGTTCAAATATGATTTATGATATAGCTCATGTCAGAGCTCCACACCAGTGGAATTATACCTATATAAAATATAACTGGGACAGATGAGATGTCAGCTCGGTATAGAATGAGAAATATAATCACTTATTCAAACCAGCTAAAGAAGTCTCAGGGTGGCATACAAGTGGTACTATACCTTGTGTCAACATCCCATGGGGCACAAACACTATTCCAAATGGCGATCATTCTTTAAAGTATGATATACTTTATACCACTGAATACTGCTTCATGTATTAGACGCCCGGATAGCTCAGGGAATGACTGACCATGTAGACCATGTACTGAATGAGATGGCTTTTGTCCTCGCAGTTTTACATGGGCATCAACTAGGAAAGGTCCTAGTTGGATAGGAGTTAAAGAAAGGACACCCCCATCTATAGTGTCACCCCTTTGTCCAGGCCAAGCAGTGTCCAGCAGGGACAGGTAAGCTGGGAAGAGTATAGGGATACTGCCTGGTTGCTTAGGGATGAGGTCAGGAAGGCCAAGGCGCAAAGAATACTAAGAAGGGATTCTATAGGTATATCAGCCGGAAAAGGAAGGTCCAAAAAAGCATTCCATTTAAGCAGAGCCTGTTGTGACAAGACAAGGGGTGATGGTTTTAAGTAAAAGAGGGGAGATTTAGACTAGATATAAGGAAGAAATGTTTTACAATGAGGGTGGTGAAAGGCTGGCCCTGGTTGCCCAGAGGGGTGGTAGAAGACCCACCCCTGGAAACATTCCAGGCCAGCTTGGACAGGGCCCTGAGCAACCTGATCTAGTAGCAGATATCCCTGCTCACTGCAAGAGGCGTTGGACCGGAGGGCCTCAAAAGCTCCCCGCCTACCCAAACCCTCTGTGAGCCTATAAACTACAATTCCCATGGTTCCCCGCGCGGCAGAGACAGGAAGTTCCGCTCTCCCCTCGGACGCGGTGTCCATAGCAACGGGGCCACCATGGGCCAGGACTACTACGCCGTGCTGGAGCTGGACCGCGGAGCCACGGCCGCCGACATCAGGGCGGCGTAAGGGGCCTTGGCTTGGGGGGGGGGGAGCCCCGGGGCCTGCCGGGTTCGGGGGGCGGTCTGGGGGCCGGGAGGTGGTGGAGGGCATGGGGGAGGCCCTGGACATGGCTGCACTTCTCCTCCCCCTTCTCTCCACAGCAGGGGCTGGGCGGGGGGGAAAGGGCTTGGAGAGGCTGTGTGGGAGCAGCCTGGGCTGGGTGTGTCGTGGCATCCCGGGCTGGCTGCGAGGCCGGGCTCTCCTTTCCCATTCGTAGCTATCGGAAACTGGCCTTGAAGAGCCATCCTTTAAAATGCAAGGAGCCCTGGGCGCCCAAGAGGTTCAGGCAGCTGGCGGAGGCCTACGATGTGCTCAGCGACCGTAAGTAGGGTGATGGTTCTCTTCCCTGGAGGGGCTGGACAGGGGCTGAATCGTCTCTGGTTTGGCCAGAGGTGTGCTGAGGCCACTGGCATACCCAGGGAGGTGGTGTCAGTTCTGTGCCTGTCTGTGGTGGGTAACACCAAAGCTGCTTTATCACTCCCCTCCTCAGCTGGACAGGGTGAGAGAAAGTTTAATGAAAGGCTCATGTGTCAAGGTAAGGACAAGGAGGGACAATCACTCAGCAATCACCAGCAGAATTAACTTGGGGAAATTAAATTAATTTATGGCAAATCAAATCAGAGCAGGATGATAAGAAATGAAAACTAAATCTTAAAACACCTTCCAAATTCATTTAAACTTCTGCATGGCTGTTGCTGGGTTCTATATATTCCTCTCATCACTTGCCATGCAAACCCAGTACAGTGTCCCACAGCCAGGCTGAGAGCTGGCAGATGCTCCTGCTTCTATCCCACCTAGTACTGTTCATATGGTGGTGGGGAACCCCCCACTCCAGCCATCATCCAAGCAATGTCTGTATCTCAGGCTCTCCCACAGCATGGGAGAGCATGGCCATTCCCAATTCCTCCTTGTTTCCTAAGCCATGAAGAAAGGCATCTATGACAAGTTTGGAGAAGAGGGGCTCAAAGGTGGCATCCCCTTGGAGTTCGGTGGTGAGAACCCCTGGTCGGTTGGCTACGTGTTTCACAACAACCCTGACAAAGTCTTCAAGGAGTTCTTTGGTGGAGACAACCCCTTTGCAGGTAGGTAGAGGGACTTTGGAAGGTGGCCCAGGCCCCATTTGCGGCTGCTATGGTGCCATGGTTGCTGCCAGCTCTGAGTTTTAAGCTTTAGGGGGATGTTTGCCTGCCCAGCTACTCTCAGGTCCCTCTGATGCTGCTGGTCCTCTGTGCTTGGAGGTTAGGTCCTAGAATCACAGAATGCTGGGGCTTGGAAGGGACCTCTGGAGATCATCTAGTACAACCCCCCTGCTAAAGCAGGTTCACCCAGAACAGGTTGCACAGAATGACATCCAGACAGGTTTTGAATATCACCAGATCCCAGTTTCCCCCGGTCTCAGGTGGGCAAGAAGCCTGGGCATGTGTGTTGAAGTTATCAACTCTCCACAGCTGCTATTGTGACCCTCAGAGGATTTCCATGAAAAAGAAGCTGATGAGGCTGCCATAAGCATAGGAGAAAGATAAAAACACTGCTGGAGAAAAACACCAGCCAGAGGGTGCTCCCAGGCAAAAGCAGATGGGAGGTTTCTGGGTGGCATATGGGGTTCTCAGCTGCCATGATAAGGAGACCCCAGGGACTGTCTCCCCTGACCTCAGATTTGAGTGAGGTGACCCCCCTCTTCTCGCTCACGCAGAGTTCTTTGCTGAGGATGGCTCAGAGTTAATCCTGCCCTTTGGAGGGTTGCGAGGACGAGGAGTGCTGAAGCCAGACCCCCCGGTGGTGCGGGATCTCTACCTCTCCCTTGAAGACCTGTTCTACGGCTGCACCAAGAAGATTAAGATCTCCCGCAGGGTAGGGACAGTGGGGGTGAGGGGGTGGAGGGGGGCATAGTCAGCAGGGTGGGAAATTTTGGGCTGGCCTCTTGGTGTAGGACATCTTGACAGCAGAGCCCGAGGCTTTAGGGCTGGTTCCGCTCAGGGGGCTCAGCTGGGCCTGTGTCTGTGCTTCCCAAGGTGGCAAGAGTGAAAACTATATGCTCAACCCCCTCTCTGAAATGCTTATACACCAATTCATGCAGCATGGGGAATAACCATGAGGAACCGGAGAGCTGTGTTCAGTCACAGGGCCATGATCTCATTGCAGTTACTGAGACATAGTTGGATATCTGGCATGTTTGGAATGTTGTCATGGATAGCTATGAACTTTTTAGGAAAGGTAGACCAGCAAGGGGAGGTGGTGGAGTCACTCTTTATGTGTGTGAGCAACTGGAATGCATTGAGCTCTTCCCAGGGGAGGATGAAGAACGTGTTGAAAGCTTATGCGTAAGAATATAAATATAGCTGAAACTGTTGTGAACATCTACTACAAGCCACCAAACGAGGAAGAGGATGTTGATGACACCTTCTACAGGCAACTGGAAGTAGCATCAGTGTCAAATGCCCTGGTGATAATGGGTGACTTCAGTCACCCTGCTATTTGTTGGAAAGGCTACACAGCGAGGCATACTCAGTCCAGAAGGCTCTTGCAATGCATTGATAACTTCCTGCTGCAGGTGTTGGAAGTGCCAACGAGGAAGAGTGTGCTGCTGGACCTAGTGACAGAGGATGTAGAGAAGACAGAGATACTGAAAGCCTTCTTTTCTTCAGTCTTCATTGCTAAGACCAGCCCTCAGTAATCCCTGACCCTGGAAGTAAGAGTGAAAGCCTGAAAAGAGGAAGTCTCTGCACTGGTGGATGAGGATTGGGTTAGAAATCCCCTGGGTAACCTGAACATGCACAGATCCCTGGGCCCTGATGGGCTGCACCCACAAGCGCTGAGGATGCTGGCTGATGTTGCTGCTCTACCACTCTCCATCATTTTTGAAAGATCATGGGTTGTGATCAGTGGTGCACAGTCCATTTGGTGACCTGTAGCAAGTGGTGTTCCCCAGGGGTCAGTTCTGGGTCCAGTCTTATTCAACATAGAATCAGAGAATCATAGAATGGCTAGGGCTGGAAGGGACCTCTGAAGGTCATCTAGTCCAGCCTCCCTGCAGTGAGCAGGGATACCCTCAACTAGACCAGGCTGCTCAGAGCCTTGTCCAACCTCATCAATGACCTGGATGAAGGGATAGAGTGCACCCTCAGCAAGTTTGCTGATGGTACAAAACTGGGAGGTGTGGCTGTTACACCAGAAGGCTGTGCTGCCGTCCATCAAGGTCTGGACAGACTGGAGAGCTGGGCAAAGGGGAAGCTAATGAAGTTCAACAAGGATAAGTGTAGAGTCCTACACCTGGGGAGGAACAACACCATGTACCGGTACAGGTTTGGGGTAGACCCACTGGAAAGCAGCTCCATGGAGAGGGACCTTGGTGTCCTGGTGGACAGTAAGTTATCCATGGAACAGCAGTGTGCCCTGGTGTCCAAGAAGGCCAATGGTATCCTGGGGTGCATAAAGAAGAGTGTGGCCAGCAGTCAAGGAAGGTTCTCCTCTCTTTCTACTCTGCCCTAGTGAGGCCACATGTGGAGTATTGTGTTCAGTTCTGGTTGCCCGTGATCAAAAGGGACAGGGAAATACTAGAGAGAGTCCAGTGGAGAGCTACAAAGGTGATGAAGGGACTGGAACATCCCTCTGATGAGGAAAGGCTGAGAGCTCTGGGGCTGTTTAGCCTGGAAAAGAGAAGACGGAGAGGGGATCTTACTAATGTTTACAAATATCTGAAGGGTGGGTGTCAAGTAGAAGGGGCCAGTCTCTTTTTAGTGGTGCACTGTGATAGGACAAGAGGTAATGGTAGCAAGGTGAAACACAGGAAGTTCCACCTCAACATGAGGAAAATCTTCACTGTGAGAGTGACAGAGCCGTGGAACAGGCTGCCCAGAGAGGTTGTGGAGTCTCCTTCTCTGAAGACTTTCGAGACCTGCCTGGATCTGTTCCTGTGTGGCCTGAGATAGGTGTTCCTTTGCTGGTAGGGGTGTTGGACTCAATGGTCTCCAGAGATCCTTTCCAACCACTGCCATTTTATGATTCTATGATCTGAACCAAACTGCAGCAGAAATGCTGGCAGGACGTGGACTGGGAGCCACCTCTTCTGGCTTGGAAAAGGGAACTCAGCAGGACAGGTGATGCAAGAGCTGGTAAGTAACAAAGGGCTGATTTTGGACAGGAGTGTAGAAGGAGCAGTGTCTCCCACAATTTCATTTTCACACCGGGCTGTGTGCTTTCAGTGACCTGCATCCTCTCCTTTCACTGTCCCAGTCTCCTGGTTCCATCCCTTGAGTTTCTCTTACTTGATCTGCTCCCGTTTGTACCCACAGCTACTTTGCTGTGGTGTATGAGCCACCCTTACCCTCTTCTGCCATCTTGTATGCAGCTGGATGGGCAGAGCAGTCATAAACCTCTGTCTTTGGGCACCTTGGTGTCACATATTACCACTCTGTATTGTCTCCTGGGGGCATGATAGCCCTGCAGAGAGGGACTTGGGGATACTGGTGTATGAAAAGCTGTGTATGAGCCAACAACTTATGCTTGCAGTCCAGAATGCCAGCTGTATCCTGGGCTGCATCCAAAGCAGCGTGGGTAGCAGGTCAAAGGAGGTGATTCTTGTGCTCTGGTCCACTCTGGTGAGACCCCTTCTGCAATGCTGTGTCCAGCTCTGGAGTCCTCAGCACAGAAAAGACATAGACCTGTTGGATGGGCTCCAAAGGAAGCCACAAAAATGATCTGAAGCCTGGAACTTCTCTGCTGTGACGACAGGCTGAGAGAGTTGCAGTTGAACAGCCTGGAGAAGAGAAGGTTCTGGGGATACCTTATTGGATCCTTTAGGTACTTCAAGGGGCCTGTCAGAAACCTAGCAGCAGACTTTTTAGCAGGGCTTGTTGTGACAGGATAATGGGTGATAGTTTTAAAGAGGGGAGACCCAGAATAGAACTAAGGAAGATTTTTTTCTGTGCTGAGGGAGGTGAAACACATGGTGGTGGATGCCTCACCTCTGGAAGCATTCCAGGTCAGGTTGGATGGGGCTCTGAGCAACCTGATCTAGTTAAAGATGTCCCTGCTCACTGCAGGGGGATTGGATGACTGTATGGCCTTTAAAGGTCCCTTACAACCTAAGCCCTTCTGTGATTCTATGATGCTGCTTTTCTCAACCCCTTATCCACCCCCCCAGGTCATGAATGAAGATGGTCAAACAAGCACCATCCGAGATAAGATCCTAACAATTGATGTGCAGCCAGGATGGAAGCAGGGCACCAGGATCACCTTTGAAAAGGAAGGAGACCAGGTAATGACTGTGGAGTGAAGTTCTAGGCCAGGATTCCTTAGAACCAATTGCATGCTCCTCACATCTTTCCCACTATTGAGGGCAGTCGGCAGCACAGGTAATAGAGCAATTCAGCATTTTTTCCTTGATTTTAGGGCCCAAACGTCATTCCAGCTGACATCATCTTTGTGGTCCAAGAGAAACTACACCCAAGGTTTAAAAGAGTCAATGACAACCTTGTGTATGTTGCCAACATCCCCTTGGGAAAGGTAAAGAGCCAAGAGAGGGCACAGAGCCAGCCCCAGCTGACATTTGACCTCTGGGGCTGCAAATGCAGCTCCAGTCCTGCTCTGTGCCTTGCAGGCGCTGATCGGCTGCACGGTGGATGTGAGGACACTGGATGGGAGGCTGCTGAACATCCCTGTCAACGACATTGTGGAGTAAGGGCCCATGGGGCAAATAGCTGTCAGGCTCAGACCATCATGTAGGACTTCTCTGCAAAGCTTGGTGGCCAAAGAAGTGAATGGGCACTTGGGAGGACAATCTCAACATTGGCCTGTTCCTCCTCAGCAAGAACTTGGCAATTCCCAAGCATGCCCTGATTGCCTGAAATACTGGGAGGCTTTAAAAGCTTTTCCAGCAGGATTGGGGCTGTGGGTCCCAGCCTGGAGGAGGAGGAGGATGCCCACCATGGGCTATTCTTCTGGTGTGGGGCTATGTTGCTTGTATCAGAGGTCAGGAGAGGGCTTGCTGTGTGCCAGTGAAGGACAGGAGTGAGGTGAGGGGTGAATGGTACAGCCCACTGGGCAAGGAACATGGATGGGGACACGGCTGGAAGAGGAGGGCAGGCCATTGGTTGAAGCTGGAGGAACAAACCTGATCTGAGAAACACACCTGGAAGTGTGTGTGGGGCACAGCAACATGGGCATATTAGGGCTTGCTGCAGTGACCCCATGTCAAGATTATCTCACAGCTCTTCTCAGCCCTTTCCTTTGCTTTGCAGCCCCAAGTACTGCAAAGTGGTGCCAGAGGAGGGGATGCCACTGCTCCAGGACCCCCGTCGCCATGGAGACCTCCTCATCTATTTCAACATCTCCTTTCCAAAGAAGCTCACGCCTGAAAAGAAAATGCTTTTGAAAAGTGCCCTACTATCCTAGGAGGCAATGACCTTCCCATTGAGGCTGATGGAGGATTTTGGTGGGGTTGGAGTACTCCCAGCTCAGCTTGTGCATGGGAAGCTCATGATTTGGGGGTGACTGTGCACAGCGTGATGAGGGAAACAGAAAAGCATGGAAGAAAAGACCACAGGATTTACTTAAAGCCTCATTGTGCACACTGCAGCTTTCCACTGTGGTCGGGCAGATGTGGTCCCTTTTGGTATTGGTGAGAAAGGCGCCCCTGGGAATGTGGCAATAGAAATGTTGGGCTCAGGAGGGGACCTCCTGCCAGCGGCCATCAGGCTCTGTTTCTGCTTCTCATTGGTGGCAAACAGCACGATGTTCCAGGAGCCAAACTGCAGGAACAAGGACATGAACCTGCCAGAGCAAGAGCTGTGGTGGGATTTGTAAGCCTGGATTATTTCAGGGGTGCAACCCAGAGGGTCCCTCCCTGAGGAGGATGCTCAGTATGGAAACTGGCCACAGCCCTGGTGAGGTGGGATTTGAGCATCGTGTCCTTGATGACACTGTAGGTCATCAACTTGTCACAGTTCACCACAGTGTTGAAGATGATGTTGGAGGAAGTTCCTGTGGGGACTAGAGCAGGCAGGGTTGTGTTGCCAGAGAATCCATCCCCATGGTGTTCCTGGGGCCTGCACCCACCTTTCCACTGCCCCTGGAAGGGGTTGGGTGAAGGAAGGGACAAAACCAGAGGAGATTTGTCCTGTCTAGGAGGGGTGGGCCCTGCCCCAGGCACCACTCAGTTTCAAAGGCTCTGTGCACCATTTTACATCCACACAACCCCCACAGATCCCTTTTTTCACCCATCACATCCCCACCACCCAGGAAGAGAGTGGGACAAAATCTGGGTTTCATCTTCCTCCCTGGTGGCATCAGAGCAGAGTGAAGCCAAGGTGAGGGGACAGAGGGAGCAGCCTGGCCACTTTGGCCTCCCCACACCCTCCTCTTCCTACCTGGCCTTCCAGCCTGCCACAGCTTTGGGTGCTACAGCCCCCAGGAGGTGTGAGGACACACATTGGTGTCCCCATCTGCATGGGGGTGCCTGGGGAAGGGGGTACCCCCTGCCTGCCCTGCACTCAAGGCTGATGGAGCATGGGCAGCTGGGAAAAGGATGGAGGGAGGGGACCTGGGGATGGTGGATCCCAAGACTGCTGTGACGGGATCCAGGGACTCCCTGGGGCAGCCAGGGAGAGTGTGTGGGTTCTCTAGCAAGGGGATTGGAGTTCCCTGGGAGAGGACATGGGAGTCCCCAGCAGACCTTGTGCAGGAGAGCATGGGGTTCAAGTCCCAGTGGGAAGACCTGTGGTTCAAGACTCGGTGATGGCAAAACGAAGAGATGCAGCAGGATCCAGGTTCCAGACCCAGCTATGGCAGGTTGGACAGAGGTGAAGGTTCCTCCATGAGGGAGTAGGGGGGAACTGGGCACGGCTATCATGATGGTATCAAGGATGCACACCACATGGTGGCAATGAATGAGCCCTCCTTGGGGCTGGAGGTGCCTCCAATATAGAGAGGGGCAGCAGCTCTTTGCAGCTACAGGTGGCACGCATGGCCATGACTCCACACACCCAGCCACAATGCCTTTTTTTTTTTCCCTAATCACAGAAATCATCTCTGACAAATTCAATCCCTGATGGCACGTGACACTTGGAGAAGCTTTCACATAAACCCTGGTTTGCCTTTTCTAGTGTCACCCCAGGGCTGGGAGAGCAACCCTAACCTCAACCCCAAAACAAGATGACTGAGACTTGAGTCCTGCTGTGATTAGACCCCATAGGGGTGGTTTATTGGAAGAGTCAGGAAAGAGGAACAGGAATCACTGACCACATCCCATATCCCCCGGCCCACACCTTGGTCTTGCCTGTCCACAGTGCTCTCCTTGTTTCTGCTGCCACCAGCACCGGAAGCAATGCTTTTCCCTGTGAAACCAATAACCATTTGTTTTCTTCCTCCCTAAACTCTTCTCTGGGAACCTCCATTCTTCCCCATTTCTCCACAAATGGCATCATTTCTCCTTCCAACCCACTGGTCCCTCTCAGGGCATCCCCATTCATCTGGGAGCTTTTGGTGTTGCCGCTCTCCTGCTGCTTCAGCAATTAGTCTAATTTACTCTTGTCCCACCAAGGCTGGTGAGCAGGGCCGGGGTGATGTGGCATAACAGCCTAGATTTCTGTTAGACAGGAACAGAACTAATTCAATGCACTTCAGGAGAAAATTTGAGATGTTTATCACCATGAGATTCTTGTGCTATCTCAGGGGCTGGAGATCCACTAAGCTGGCAGCCAAATGTCTGAAGAAGAGAGTCTTGTGAAGATAAAATCATAGAATCATAGAATGTCAAGGGCTGGAAGAGACCTCGAGAGATCATCTAGTCCAACCCCCCTTGCAGAGCAGGATCACCTAGACCAGGTCACACAGGAACGCGTCCAGGCGGGTCTTATTTTCTTATATTCAGGTTAATATTATTCAGATGAATATAAAACCCAGGCAGGTCTTATATTCATCTCCAGAGAGGGAGACTCCACAACCCCACCAGGCATCCTATTCCAGTGTTCTGTCACCCTTACTGTGAAAAAATTTTTCCTTATGTTTACATGAAACTTCCTGTGCCTCAGCTTCAACCCATTACCCCTTGTCCTATCACTGGGCATCACCGAGAAGAGCCTGGCTCCATCTTCTCGGCACTCACCCTTCATATATTTATAAACATTGATTAAATCACCCCTTAGTCTTCTTTTCTCTAAGCTAAAAAGCCCCAGCTCCCTCAGTCTGTCCTCGTAAGAGAGATGTTCCACTCCCTTAATCATCTTTGTAGCCCTGCACTGGACCCTCTCCAGCAGTTCCATGTCCTTCTTAAACTGGGGGGCCCAGAACTGGACACAGTATTCCAGATGTGGCCTCACTAGGGCAGAGCAGAGGGGCAGGAGAACCTCTCTCAACCTACTAGCTACACCCCTTCTAATCCACCCCAGGATGGCATTGGCCCTCTTGACCACAAGAGCACACTGCTGGCTCATGGTCAGCCTCCCATCAACCAGGACCCCCAGGTCCTTTTCCCCTTCACTGACTTCCAACAGCTCAGTTCCCAACCTATACTGATACCTGGGGTTGTTCCTTCCCAGGTGCAGGACTCTGCACTTGCCCTTATTGAATTCCATCAAATTTCTCCCTGCCCAGCCCTCCAGCCTGTCCAGGTCTCGCTGAATGGCAGCACAGCCTGCTGGGGTTTCGGACACTCCACCCAGCTTGGTATCATCAGCAAACTTGCTGACAGTGCTCTCTGTGCCCTCATCCAGGCCATTGATGAACAGGTTAAACAGAACCGGTCCCAGCACCAACCCCTGTGGAACCCCACTGGTTACAGGCCTCCAGCTGGACTCCATACCATTGACCACAGTTCTCTGGCTTCTTTCTTTCAACCAATTCCCAATCCAACTCACTACCTGATCAAGCAGACCACACTGTCTCAGTTTAGCAAGAAGGATGCTGTGGGAGACAGTGTCAAATGCCTTAGAGAAATCAAGAAAAACCACATCCACTGCTCTACCATCATCTATCCACCTGGTTATGTCCTCATAAAAGGTTATCAGGTTGGTCAAACATGACCTCCTTGATAAAACCATGTTGATTGCTCCTGATGACTCTCTTGTCCTTGACGTGCCTAAGGATAGTGTCAAGGATAAGTTGCTCCATTATCTTTCCAGGGATGGAGGTGAGGCTGACCGGTCTATAGTTACCAGGGTCCTCCTTCTTGCCCCTTTTGAAGACTGGGGTGATGTTTGCCCTCCTCCAGTCCCCAGTCACCTCTCCTGTGTGCCATGACTTACTGTAGATAATGGAGAGTGGTCTGGCAATGACCTGTGCCAGCTCCCTCAGCACCCTTGGGTGCATGCCGTCAGGACCCATGGACTTATGGAAGTCCAGATTACTCAGCTGTTCTTTAACCCAGTCCTCATCAACCAGGGAAGAGTCCTTAGTCATGCTATCTATCCTCTGGTGCCTTAGGCGTCAGGAGCTCTTGAGGACAGTCTTCAGCAGTATAGACAGAGACAAAGAAGGCATTTAATAACTCTGCCTTCTTTGTGTCATATGTCACCAGGGCACCTGTCTCATTCAGCAGAGGGCCGACATTGCCTCTAGCCTTAGCTTTTCCTGCAATATATTTGAAGAAGCCCTTTTTGTTACCCTTGACCTCCCTTGAAAGGTTGAGTTCCAGCAAGGCCTTAGCCTTCCTAATTGACTCTCTACATTCTCTAACAACAGTCCTATACTCCTCCCAGGTAGCCAGCCCCTCTTTCTATGAGCTGTAGACCCTCTTCTTCCTCTTAAATCTACTCTGTAATTCCTTACTTAACCATGCAGGTCTCCTGGCTCTCTTTCTTGATTTCCCACCTGCTGGGATGCACTGGCCCCAAACTTGGAAGAAGAGGTCCTTAAATATTAACCAACTATCATTAGCCCCTCTGCCCTCTAGTAACCTGTCCTATGAGATTTCACCCAGCAATTTTCTGAAAAGGCCAAAGTTGGCCCTCCTGAAATCCTGAGTTTTGGTCCTACTTGACATCCTGTTCCTGCCAGACAAGATCATGAACTCCACCATCTCATGATCACTAAGGCCAAGGCTGCCCTGAACCCTCATTGCTTCAACCAGCCCCTAGTTGGCTCCTCCACCATTTGCCTCAAGAAGTTATCATCAATGCACTGGAGGAACCTCCTGGACTGTGTCTGGCTGGCTGAATAGCCTTTCCAGCAAATGTCTGGATAGTTAAAATCCCCCATGAGAACCAGGTTCTGAGATTGCGAGGCTGCTGTTAGCTGCCTGTAGAATGCCTCTTCAGCTTCCTGACCCTGATCAGGTGGCCTGGAATAGACACCCACAACTGTATCATCCATGCCAGCTTGTCCCTTAATTCGCACCCACAGACTCTCAACTTGCCCCTCATCCTTTCCTGGACAGAACTGTAGACATTCCAGTTGCTCCCTCACATAGAGAGCAACTCCACCACCTTGCCTTGATGACCTGTTCTTCCTGAAAAGGGCATGTCCACATTCCAGTCATGTGAGCTGTCCCACCATGTCTCTGTGATTGCCACCAGGTCATAACCCCGTGTCCGCACATGGATTTCTAACTCCTCCTGTTTATTCCCCATGCTGTGTGCATTGGTCTTCCTCAGATGAAGTAAAGAGTCTTCCTCATTCTAAACTTTTCACCTCACTTTTCTGCGCATGTTCTTTATGTCCCTGGCGCAAGTTCAAACCTCAAGGCTGGTTTATGCTGGTTTATGTTGTTTTCTGGTTCGAGAACAAGGACTCGGTTTGAGGCTCTCCCCAGTATCAGTCACTCCTTAGTCTCCCATCCTGCTTTGGTAGACATAACAGATGTTGAGCTAGCTGTGTGCATTGCCCTTGGAACATACCTTCCCAGTAAATCATTTAGTCTCTGTCTCCCCCCTGATTCAGTCCCCCCTTTTCTATCGTTAGTAAATTCTTTTACTAATACATAAATTTTCTTATAATGATCTTTTACGATAAATATCACTTAATGTGTTTCCATGTACATTTGACAAGGTAGTTAAAACTGATAGCTTCTTTAGCATTCTATAGTTCCAAACAAATAACACGATAGACAACACAAGGCAAACACTTACCAAAATTAATAAAACTATTATGGGGTGATATAACGTATTCAGAATGCCAGTTGCAGTAGGTGACCACCCGAAAATTGCGTCCCACCAGTTATGACTTGCATCTTGTTTTACGCTTTGCATGATTCTGCTTATTTTTTGTGTGTCATGATGGACAGTGATTAAGGTTTTTTTTTTTTCTTACCGTTTTTTTTTTATTTCTTCTAAAATCTCAGTTAGGTCTTGATGACCTACTAACTGCTTTATTAATGTGAGGTCCATTCCAATAGAGCTCACCTTCGATGTGCCTTAATGTACATAATTGCTACCTTCTCCAGTAGCTGGACTGCTTCTAACAGTCGTATTATTTCTTGTGCATGTTTGATGTGTTTCCCTTGTGAATTTAACATTCCTCTTTCTTTCCAAATGTCTCCATGTGCGTGTAAAACCCCAAATGCATACCTTGAGTCTTTAAAGATGTTTATTTTCTTTCCTTTTGCTATCTCTAAGGCATGGATTAGGGTGATTATTTCAGCCTTTTGTGCAGAGGTGTTTGTTGGCAGGGGTCCAGATTCTATTACCTCCCAGCAGGTGGTAACTGCATACCCAGC
The DNA here is from genome assembly GCA_025345505.1 of Todiramphus chloris collaris. Taxonomy (NCBI): domain Eukaryota; kingdom Metazoa; phylum Chordata; class Aves; order Coraciiformes; family Alcedinidae; genus Todiramphus; species Todiramphus chloris. Next base: position 8,261,602 of record JANVCC010000011.1, read on the forward strand.
ATGACGTTTTCCACTGATGACATAGCTGCTCCCATTGGTTAAACCAGGTTTCTGCATTATCAAAAGGGGTATCCTTCAGGTCCGGATGGCTGGAGTAAGTGTCTTCGATAGTCTCCAGGCAATCGTGGCTTACCAGTTCCCCTCGATTTCACTGAGAAAGGAAGCTGGGTTGACAATGTTAGTTACCACTATTTAGTTACCACCAATGTTAGTTACCACCTTTACCACTACATCATCTCATTCCACCATGATGGCTTGATATTTCAAGAACCTTTGTGGGGAGAGCCAGTGTCCGCCTTTCACTTCTAGCACTGCGGACACTGTGTGGGACACCAGCACAGTCATTTTCTGGCCCAGGGTGAATTTGCATGCTTCTTGGATATTTATCATGACTGCTGAGGCACCCAGGCCATCCTTTGGCTGCTGCATCTAGCTGCTTGGAGAGATAAGCAACTGCCCGCTGGTATGGGCCCAAATCCTGTGCTAGTATTCCCAAGGCAATCCCTTGTTTCTCATGGGAAAACAAAAAGAATGGTTTACTCACGTCTGTAAGTCCTAGAGCTGGAGCTGACATCAGGGCAATTTTTAGCTGATTGAAGGCCCGCATGGCCCCCTTTTGTCCACTGAGGGTCTCGGCTTTTCTTTGTAATGAGCTCGTATAGCAGTTTCACAAGTAGCCCGTAATTATAAATCCATAATCTGCACCATCTGTCCAGGCTACGCAGGCTTCCTCTGTCCAGGTAGCTATTAAAAGGTCATCTACGTACTGCAATAGCTTTCCTTCTCCTGGTGGGGCTTCCCAGGACTCTAGATCTCTTGCAAGTTGTTCTCCAAACAAAGTGGGATTGTTCTTAAATCCTTGAGGCAACACCATCCATGTGAGCTGAGTTTTGCACCCACTCTTCGGGCTCTCCCATTCAAATGCAAAAATTTCTGGCTGACTTCATGGAGAGGGAGGCAAAAGAAGGCATCTTTTAAATCTAAAACAGTAAACCAAGTTAATTCTGGTGTTAAACACGTTAACAAGGTATAAGGATTTGCTACCACAGGATAGAGTTGCTGTTAAAAAGGAACAGGTAAACCAATCGCTTAAGCTGGTTTGCTCTAATAAAAGCACCAAATCAGGTATGGAAAGGTACCAAATGTTTTCTGCTCTGTTGGGGACTTGGCCCTCCAGGACATCATTCCTGCTTCCACCGGATACAGGCCTGACCGAGGCCTGAGTTGTAAATGTCCTCATAAATCCTAGTTTAGTAGCCTTGTAAACTGTAGCTTGTTTTACATAGCCGCAAACTGTGTCTTGCCTCACATAACTGTAAGCTGTAGCCTGCCTTACATAGCCTTGAGGGTTATCAAGATTCTTATAAATCCTGTAGCCTGTCTTGTGTAGTCTTGGTCTTTGTAGATAAGGGAAACTAACTCCAAGACAAGGAGGAATACAGGAGAGCCTCCCCCAGATCAGCCAGGTCACACCAGTCCTGTGACTTTTATCTTTTTGACTTAAAGACAATTTTGGTCTCGCTTATAACATTCCCAAAAGTGCTTTTGGAGAGTTGGGTAAATATAAAAACTTGTGAATACCCCATTGTTTCCCAAATTTATATTTCAATGGTTTGCAAAAACATGCTCTTTCAGATTGGCCAGCAGCTCCTTTTACCACAATGTATTCATCCCCCACAGGTCCAGTTTTCTTCCTGAACCTCCCAAACCACAGGTACCAAATGAGACTTCCCACACACCAACTTTAAAATGTCAGGCTCAAAATTTAGACACACTAAATTGTCTCCGATAACACTGAGAGCATAAGCTCTGTCGCTTGGCAAAAGAACAATACCACCGCTTGTTATGAATTTTACACTGTATTAATACCCACGCAGCATTGATAAATAATGATAATAAAAAAATTCTAGTGGATCCACAAAAACAAATTATTCCATATAATTTTCAAAATTTTAATCCTCTACCTCTAGCTTTTCACTTAACCACAATTTTATTAACACAAAAATCAATAATCTAGCACCACTCCAAACAAATGCTTCTATACAACACTCTCAAACAATACACGGTAATGTATGCACCTCCGATCTACAAACAGGTAAGCAAACTAACATCCAGCCACATACACATAGAACAGTCCAGCAACAACCACCATCCACACAAATATCCACACAGACACCCAAGCAATCCAACAACAATCAGATACTAGCAGCCACAACATTCAACTTCAGGGTCCCGCTTACTTGTTTTTCAACAAGGTCTGGTGGAAATCCCCCCCTCGGAGTCACCCGACCCACCCCAGGGTCGCTCGCGGCTGCTCTATCGGACAGCAACTCCACCTTTCTGGCTTCGGAAACCCCCCTCGGAGTCACCCGACCCACCCCAGGGTCGCTCACGGCCGCTCTATCGGACGGCTACTGCACCTTCCCGGTTTCCGTAGCCGTCTGCTTGCAAGCACTACCTTTACCTACACAGGGACTATGCTGCGCGCCAGACGTCTCTATGCGACTTAGCAGCAGCCCTGGCCCCGCATACGACTGACAGGCACCCTAGATCCAAAACATCCCGTTTATCCGTAGTCCCAGCAGGTTACTGTCTGTCCCCGCAGTGAGTGAGCAGAGAGGCGGAGGTCCTCCGGGAAAGCCCCGGGGTGAGCCAAGGATATCCAATCCTGCAGCTGGACAGAGTTCCTCCTGGCTGCCTCGCCAAAGCGATACATGGAAAAACTCCACTACTGAATAAGTAGTAAAGTAGGTATGTTTATTCCAGCTCTGGGACGCAGGGGGGATAATTCCTCCAAAGTCATGCATGCCCCCAGCTGCTTTCAGCTTAGTATATATTGGGTTACATGTTCCAGTATTAACATTGAGTCGGCGAAAATCTATGGTTAGCCTCCACTTCCCATTTGCTTGCCACACTGGCCACGCTGGGGAATTGTATGGGGAGTGGGTGAGTATTAAAATTCCCTGTTGTTTAAGATCCTCTATTACAGGGGCTATTCCTTCTGGGGCACCAAATGGCAGTGGGTACGGTTTCACATCAGTAATCTTAGAGCGGGGGAAGAGCAGGTGCTGCTTGCGATATGCGCACTTCAGTTAATTTTCTGATCTGTGGGGTGTCAAAGGACCATGAATTTCCCTGTGTATCATGCCACTGTCTGCCTTTCAATACATCCATGCCCAAAAGATTTGTTGGGAAAGGACCCACCACAAACTTGGTGTTCACTGGGTCTTCCTCCCCAGGCAACCATAATGTTACCGAGGCTAAAGGTACCAATTGAGTTTCTGCCAAAGCATTTAGGATAATTAGATTTTTAGGTGAAGCTGTGCGGGAGACCATAACGGACAGTCACACACAGACCAATGCGATCAAGCGAATGCCGTTTATTATGGGTTACAGAGTTGCTTATATATCTCACTGTTCCTAACATGCACTACTAACCTCTACATGATCGTTCACTTCGTAAAAAGCTATGCTCTCTTAATTATACATGATTGGTGACTTCTGTCTGTCAACACGGCAGGCACACAGCAGTCTTTCCCCTTATCTTCCTTCTTGGATTCAGGGAGTTGTTCTTCTCTTAGCTATCTTCCTCCCTCGCAGCTGTGGCCGACCTTGAGGCCTCATTCTTGCAGTAAATTCTGTTAGCTTATGAAGGCTGGATTGCTCACATGTCCGTTGCTAGATGTGGTGGGTTGACCCCGGCACGGCACCAGGTGCCCACCAAGCCCTT
>JANVCC010000011.1:8265731-8276367 GCA_025345505.1 Todiramphus chloris collaris
AGCACTCAGCATCGGTGTAACTTCATTCAGACCACGATAGTCCACTGGCAGCCCAGCCAGACCCACTACACTAGACAAAAACTCCTCTACAAAGCTGAAATTCCACATTGCTCTCCCTCAGTCTGCATCAGTGCAGTGATTTGTGCTCCCACATCAATTAAAAAGTTTACTGGCTTTTTCTGTGGTCCTAAAGCCACTGTAATCAATAAACCCCCTCTCACATTCATTGTGAGTTGTCTTATAAACATCCATCCCCCGTTTCCCCCCTCACCTTTGGGGGGGAACAGAGGGTCTAGTTTCCCAGAATCGTCTTATCTTTACCTGCCTCTTCCCCGAGGTCTATCAATGGTGGGGCACTATCGGTTGGTTCACAATTACCTTTCTCTCCAATCACCTTGGCACAGGTTTCTCCAATTTCTGGGTTGGAAGCTGATCCATTAGATCTCGGGGAATACTGCTCTGGAGTCCCAGTTGCCACCATCCCATGTGGCTTAAGGGCTTTTCTCTTTCAGGATCAATACAACGGATCGATTTCCTTCTGACTGGTACCAACCCTCCATCACCCTTTCCTGCTGTTCATACAGCCCTGGTTTCGGGTCTCTGCCAGGATTCACCCACAGGACCAGATTTCCTCCCACAGTTAATCAGTTCTTGGGCTACTTCCCCCCATGACCACACTTTCCTTCCTGACCTCTGGTGGTTGGGAGGCACAGCTCCTTCTAAAGCAGCTGTAACTCTGTCTGAGACAGGGGTATTTTGTATCTTCCCCTGTATGTGGATCGCAATGGGTTTTAGAGAGTCAGGGAACCCTTCGATTAGGGGGATCATCTGTTCTGGGTCCACAAGCATCACTACTGGGGATCCCTGGTTAGGTTTAAGCTCTCTATCATACATCATCTGCAAACAAGCTGCCTTTTGCACCCTTTCTACCAATTGATCCACCGTACCTATTACAGCTAGGGGGTCTCCCCTCTCCAAAGGGTTCAGTCCCACAGCCCAGTATGCTTCCCTCTGCATTAGAGACCACGGGGCATGATGAATGCCAGTAGTTAGAAACACACCTGGTCCCCAATATCTTTCTGCTTCTTTCTCTGACAACAAGATCCCATCTCCCCCTGACAGCAATACTCTCCAGACATACTCTGTTTCAGATTCCTTTGAAGTACTTGCAAAATCCTTCTTCAATTTTGCTCAGCTGCTGTAAACGGAACCTCTTCAGTAACAACTTGGGGACAATCATCCTCTGCCTCATACAAATACTCCTTCTTAACCAGGGGACATGTATGAGGAACATTTTCTACTTTCTTTTTTGCTTTTTGTAAGTCCTCCCGGGGATAGATTTGCCTAATACCTTTCTTTTCACCTCTAGCTCCACAAACGAGTCACTCTCCTTCCACAGTTCTTCTCTCACTGTTTCTTTCAGTAAGACATTCTGGTTTCTTTCTCCCTCTAACATTTGCTTGGTCTCTTCTAACCCCTCTTGTAGCAATTTAACTGCCAGTTTCAGGGAGCCTATGACAACATCATTCTGACACAATCTCTGTCTCCTGTCTTCCACAGCTGCTGCCAAACTCGATCACTAAACTGCACAAATGATGGATTTGTCCCTTCCTGGTCTTAACTTTAGCCTCCTTCTGCAATATCCTTATTCTGTCCACTATACTATGTAGTTGAAATGAATGATCTTTCGCCCATTCTCGCCCTTGGGCAGAGGGGCAGGCATTGTATTTTCCCAAGAAGTCATTCAGTTTATCGAAATATCCCTCTGAGAAATTCATGGGGGAAGGATTGTAAGTGTCTACAGGTGGGCGGGCACTCATTTCAGCAAAGAAGGGGTTATTTCCTCCTGAGAGAGTCTCACCATAAATTCTTTATCACTATTCCCCCAATTCACTCTCAGGAGGTCACATCTGAAGAAAACTTCTTCATCAAAGAGGGGGGTATTTCATCCTGAGAGGGTCTCACCATAAATACAGCATCACAATTCCCCACACTCACTCTCAGGAGGTCACACTTTTAAAAAATTTCCCTTGTTTGTACCAACGTACATTTCACTCACGAGAGTCTCTTCTCAAGCACCTGGGGATTTTGTTTCACCGAGAATCCTGTCTGTGATGCCAGTTAAAAATGTCTCGCGCCGGTCATAGACCAGAGTGAGGTTTTGATCATATTGTCAGGAACAGAATTAAGACTCAAAACAGAGTCAAGAACCCAGCAACTTTATTTGACCGTCAACAAATTCGCAAAGTAGAGAGAGAGAGAGAAAAAGAAAAGAAAGGAAAAAAGGGTCAGTCACAATAGCTGCCACCATGGGTCTGCGACTTTCTGTTAGTCCGAATCTGTTAGTGTGTTTTGGTATGACAATGAAATAATGATGAGCAAAGTTCTCACAAAGGATAGGATTTTGTCAAAAACTGACAGACTGTTGGCACAGGGTTGCAAGCAGTCCGCTTATCAGTCCTGTCAAGTTCCCATCTCTGCTGTGATTTCACAGGGCCTGGTCATGGAATCTTCACTCCACTCCAACCACAGTGCTGCTTGAATGTTTAATTCTCTTCTTTTCTGTACCATTTTCCTTCTACAGAGCAAGAAAGTAGTTCCATGCAGGCATGATTGGCACCAGACTGGAGGAGAAGTGACTGTTTCTGTATAAGCTAAAAACTTTGTCCCTGACCTCAGCTATGGAGAAGCAAATAGCACAGTAGTGGGTCTGGCTGAGCTGCTTTTCCCCATCCAGCCCTCCTGCTGCAGCACTGGGAGCTGGAGGGTGTTGATAACACACCCGTGTTATGACTGCCAGTGCTCACACGGCACCAGAGGATGGGGGAGAAGATACAGCCAACCTGAGCTGACCAGTGGGCTATTCCATACCATATGACGTCAGCTCAACTATAAAGGGAGAGGGCAGGAGGAGGATGGGGGGGCATTCTGCTTTGTCCTCCAAGCGGCTGCTACGTGTTCCTGGAGCCCTGCTTCCTGGACTCGGCCCAATATCGCCTGTGGACGGGAAGTAGAAAATAACATCTTATCTATCATAACCCACAGTTCTTTGCTTTGCGACTCATTCTCTCCCCGCGTGCTGTGCTGAAGGGGGTCGGGGGGAGTGATAGAAGGGCTTGGTGGGCACCTGGTGCAGTGCCAGGGTCAACCCACCACAGGTGAGTATCTACCTTAACATGTAATTCTGGGAAAATCTGGCTTCTACTTTGTATACAACGCACAGGTAGCATAAGAATCTTTCCTGAGTAATGACTTTATCTTGGTTTGTTCAGCTATGTATAGCCATTTTTTCCCTTCTGTTTGGATAGTTGTTCTTTAATGTGGGGATGTTGTTTTTATATAATATGTATTTTAAAACCCAAGTGTGATGGATTTGCATCAACATGTGTGTAAAGAAATCCAGATTCATAATTTACTTGTATTTCGGTTAACGTAATTTAATTTTGTTCCTCAGAGCATGCAGTTTTGCAGCTATTGATATTAAACAAACATTAAAATGCTTCTCTGAATTCGTAATTACGCATTTGGATAAAACTGTACAGTTTTAGGATGTATCTATGGCCACTATTGACTATGACACTGTATCAGAATCGATTAGGATAGATTTTCCCTTCTATGTCCAAGGGACAATTTGATCACTTTGCTTTTTCTAAGATCTGAGTCCTAGTGTGGTGTTTTGCTTAAACATACTTGAGGTGCCAAATGTTTTACTAGCCTGACCAAATTTTCTGTTGTTTTTCCTCCTAAGTTAAATATCCATATTGTCTTTGAAGGAGAAAAGGAATGTCATCGCAGTGTGAAATTATGGGGAATAAGTATAATTTCACTATTTAAAAGCAAAACAAAGCAAGAAAACACAAACCCTCATCTTCCTCTTTTCCAAACAGCTTGGTTTGCCTCATTACTCTGCTTATTGGATCTGCGGATGTAAAATGGTGTTGACTGGCACAGCAGCCACACAAGCTGTGATAAGATGACAAAAGCTGCAAAAGAGATAATTAAACTCTTGTAATTTCTTAGAAGGAGAGACTTTGTTGTCAAGCTGCCTTATCATGCTGCCACTTGGCCTGAGCGCTGCTTCCTGGGAGCTGCTTGACTCAAGGACATTCCTGAGTCACTCAAGAAGAAGCCCAAGAGCCCTTTGAGCTCTCCTGCACAGCAGCTGGCTGCTACCCAGCATCTTCCCTTGAGCAGGGATGCCTGTCGAGGATACTCCACGACATTAAGAGATTCCTTACCACAACCGATCTTTGCTAAGTGACAGACAGCATGCTGAAACTAAGAGTATAACCAAGATGAACTGTACTCATAATCTCTCAAGAGAAACTATTGTTTTATCTTGCACTCTGTGTAGTAAATAATCAAGTTCACCTCAACAACGAATTCTTCTTTCATGTCGCATTTACAGTTTCAAGCTTTATTGAAACTCTGCATTGCATCAATGCATATATTGTTACTTCCCTTTTGTGAGTGAAGTGCTAACTCCATTCCCATGACATCAGGGAGCCCAGAGGCTCTACGCGGGGCAGGGAGTCCTGTATCGCTTTGCTGGACAAGGTCTCCTGCCTCGTCTTCATTTCCTCCCTGGTGTTCAACAACATTCTTTTGCTCTGATTCTTTCAGGGTGTCTGATTCTCTCCCCGACAGCGAGTCTGAGCTCGAGGAGTCAGAGCTCAGGTGCGGGACGGGAGGCAGGGAAGCCAACATCTCTGTGGTGGACAAGTGCTTCATTTCGTCCCAGTATTCTGTGACGTTCTTTTCCTTTAACTCTTCCAGGCCGTCTGATCTGCTTGCTGGCAGTGATTCCAGGCTGGACAGGGAACCCTGCTGCTCCATGCTCGGCTCCTCCACTGGCTCCGTCACAACCTCATTGGACTGAGAGTGAATGACAACAGTTTCCAGGAAATCTGGATCTTCCAAGTAGAGACTGTGAAGAAAGGAGGCTGCTGAGGCCCTCAGCTGCACATGGGACAGAGGGACTGTCCTCCCCAGCACAGTCCAGAGCTGGCCAGGCTCATGCCACCTGATCCTGTCCAGGACAAGACCATTGGTGCCAACACTGGCTGCAGGCTGACCATGCTCCCAAGAAGGCAGCCCAGGAGGTCACGGGCCAGCTAGAGCATCTGACAGCAGCAGAAACCTCAGCAGAGCTTTTTGGCCAGACACTAACTTGCCACTCCACAGCCATCTGACTAGAGAAATGCTCTGTGGCTACACGCAGCCACCACAGGAAGACGTGGGGGGACAAAAATCAAAGACTCACTGTTTTCCATACCTGCTGCAGCAGTTCAGGACACAGATGCAAATACACACGAGTATCAGGGAAAACATGACCACTAGTAGGAAGAAAATATACATTTTAGCAAATTCTTCAGAGAAGTCAGTTTCAGAGGTCTGGTCATTGTCAACGCATTTAGTGATCTGGAGATCCTCCCTGGCTGTGCTCAACTGCTGGTTCTCAACACTTCCACTGCTCGCACCAACCACATCTGCAGGAGCAATGGCAACATTAGTCCATCCTGTGCACCACTGCACAGAAATCACAGGGAGCCCAGGAGAGAAGTGCTCCCATGACACAGCACAAGGGACTTTTGTAGGTGGGAGTGGACTCCCTGCAGCTGACACCCGCTCTGACCTCAAGCCCAACAAGTCCCTGGCTCAACAGCCAGCACCAGGAGCAGCTCAGGCTCCAGAGGACACAAGGAGCTTTGAAAAGCCCAGCACCCCGCATCACATCACTGAGTTCTCAACCCTCTCCTGCTCTGCTCTTCTCCGTGTCTGTGCACTGGCTCCTTCCTCCCACTGGGATTGCTCTCAGGCTCGTGGTCATCAATAGACCAAGAAGACAGGAAGCCATCAAACAGATCTTCAGGAAAATTGCACCTGCCCCCCTCAGTGTTTATCCTCTCTAGGAAAGTTACAAGGAAAGGGCCCTTGAGAACTTACCTTCTGGATCCTCCAAGGGCTCCAAACCATTCTCCAGCTGAGAATCTGGAGATACACGGCCACCACCCTCACCTAGAAGCAAGCACAAACAAGCAAGGTTTTGTTGCATGTTGGGATTCACCTCTGCTCTAGTGAACTGCAGACGTGCGAAAGCAGCCAGCAAACCAGGGGTGAGCCAGATGTAGTTGGAGATTGGCAAAGCTACAGTGTGTCCTGGGGACTTCTTGTCTGGCTCCTGGCAGCTCTCCAAATACTCTCTGTAGGCCATGGGCAAACCCTTGTGGAGCACAGGATGGAAGAACACAGGGCCCCGGGGGCTTTCTCGCTGGGAGGGTTCTCACGCATGCACAGTGGAAGCTCTGGCTGAAGCACTGCAGGAGAAACCAGACTCCATGCTTCCAGCAGAGAAGGGCTCACTGGCCAGGAAAAGGGGCACCAGCACCGCTCACTCACCTGCTCTCCGTGTTTGCCATGGAGCAGCCTGTACAGGCCTGACCTGTGGGAGCACCAGGAGGAGGAGGAGGAGAAGGAAGAAGCGGCAGACGAGGGCCATGGCCCTTGCGCTTCCACCACACTGCTGCTGATGCTGCTGATGCTGCTGCTGCTGCTGCTGCTACTGCTGCTACCACTACTGTGACAGCTGCTGCTGCTGCTGCTGCTCCTGCTGTGAGGTCTGGGGGGTGAGTGGTGACTATAGCTGAGGAGTCACCATGGGGTTCTGTGATGTCTTGGTCCTACTGTGACCTCAGGGACCCATTGTGACCTCACACCCCGCTCTGCACTCACGCCTGGCCTCTCAAGTAGTCTGTGCATCCCTCACCCTGAGTGGAATGCTGACAAAGCTGGTGGGATCTCACAGTATTTCACAGCACTTTCTGAAAGGCACGCCCAGAAATCTCCCTCTGGTGCTGTTTGGGAATCTCAAACCTCACCCGTCAATCACTGACAGCCTCTGGAGCCACTGCCCAGAAGGAGAGAGTGCATTGATACCAATGACACCTTCAGTCCGTACCATTTCTGTCTTCCAGGTCAAAAGTCCTTCCAAATGGGAACCCACAGAGCTTTTCCACAAAGAAACGTAAACACCGGGGGTTCATTTCTTAAGCTCCTAAACCATCAGTTTTTCGCTTTTCTTCTGGTTTTGTGACTTACTTGGGGATAGGTGTGTGTGTGTGGATGTCACATCCAGGGATAGGCACTTGACAGAGGTGGCTGACAAATCCAGATACCTTACTGGAATAACAGAAAAGTGAGTGCCCTGATGCAGAGTAATGGCTCCTACTGACATGGGCCTGGAAAGTACCAGTGTAACAGCTGCTCTCATTCCCCCATCTGTTCCTGAGTCTGGTACCAGAATCCAGCACCTCAGCACAGCTCCCATCTGCTGCTGGGCCCAGTGCCTGCTCCACAGCATCAGTGGTGATGGTGATATAATTACCACCAGGAGGGATGGGTTCAATACTGCTTTTGTATATATTTGTATATATTCCATTTTTATTAATTTAATTTTCATTCAAGCTGTTCTAGTTTCCTTTTCTAATTGCTAAGTCTCTCTCCCTTATTCCCTTTCTCTTCCCCTTTGGGGAGGGACAGGGGTTAACAGAGAGCGTCTGTTGTAGGTCTAAGGGGCTGCCCTGACCCTAAGTCGTGACACATACTTAACCTGAGCTTGGGAAGACAACAGGCGTCCCTGTGAGAAGGGTCTTCCCAGCACACTCTCTTCCTCTCAGAAGGGAGTCGCCCACAGCATTAACAGCAGAAGGTTCATCCATCCATCCATCCATCCATCCATCCATCCATCCATCCATCCATCCACATTTCTCTCCATTTAGCCTTTAGTATGCTAAGGGACAATATGACTTGCTTAAAAAGAGAAACTGTTTTCCCAGGAAATTCAGTTTCCCTAGAGTTCTTTAAAATGGGGGTTATATCATTGTCATGGTTTGAAAGACAGGTGTCTGCCAAGGGAGGCAGGAGTCCCCCTAGGAATGGAAATGCAACCCCCTCCCCTCTGAATGGTTGTAATTTTGAAATTAAGGGGCTTTCAGGCAAAGATATGAGGAATAGGAATAACAGTTCTTTACTAAATATCTATATAACAAGACAAACAAACAACACTAACTATGGCAGTAACAACAGACAGCGCCAGGAACACAGTGCCAAGCTCTCGGGCGCGATGGTCTCCCCGCCGCTCTGGAGAGCAGTGTTCAAAGGGTGTACACAATGGCTGCCCTTTTGGGAACAGGACAACTGGGAGGTTAACTGAGTGCCAGTGTGGCAAAAGGAGAAGTGGCAGGAAATCTTGGACGTTGCCAAACATGAAGGCTTTGCAGTAGCATGGGTGCCTTCTCACCAGGAAGGAAGAAACCTGGCAGGCAAATGGAATAATAGGGCAGATGAGCTTGCCAGAATTGCCCCTTTGCAGCAGGAACACCAGGCCGAGGAAAAGTGGGATAGGCTCTTGGAATGGCTACACGTTAAACCTGCCCATACAGGATCTAATGACTTATACAAGGAGATGCATGCCAGAGGCTGGCCTGTCGCTCGGGAAGCATGTGGGACCTGTATTTCAGCCTGTGAACAACATAGACTTTGATTGGAATGACACCCAATGAAAGAATTCCCTCTTTAAGAGATAACAGGACTCTCTGGGAAACTTGGCATGTTGCTATGGTGTAGCCCTTGTCCAGCCCTCAGTGGGTTGACTTTCCCTCGCACAATTCTACCTCTGAGGACGAATTCGGAGAGAGGTCCGTGCCATAGCAACATTCACATCTTTCAGCCACGTCTTATCCCACGCCAGTAAGCCTGGAACTCTGTTACAGGTTCGCATAGGTGTGAGGTCAAATGGGTCCCTGAGGTCACAGTAGGACCAAGACATCACAGAACCCCATGGTGACTCCTCAGCTATAGTCACCACTCACCCCCCAGACCTCACTGCAGGAAGCAGCAGCGGCAGCAGCAGCAGTAGCAGCAGCAGTGTGGTGGAAGTGCAAGGGCCATGGCCCTCGTCTGCCGCTTCTTCCTTCTCCTCCTCCTCCTCCTCCCCATGCTCCCACAGGTCAGGCCTGATCTGTGGCACACATTGAAAGCAGGTGAGTGAGTGGTGTTGGTGCCACTTTTCCTGTCCAGTGAGCCCTTCTCTGGGCTTTGCTGGCCGCTTTCCCATGTCTGCAGTTCACTAGAGCAGAGATGAATCCCAACATGCAACAAAACCTTGCTTGTCCGTGCTTGCTTCTAGGTGAGGGTGGTGGCCATCCATATCCAGCATCTCAGCTGGAGATTCTTTTCGACCGCTTGGAGGACCCAGAAGGTAAGTTCTCAAGGGCCCTTTCCTTGTAACTTTCCTAGAGAGGATAAACACTGAGGGCGGCAGGTGCAATTTTCCTGAAGATCTGTTTGATGGCCTGTCTTCTTGGCCTATTGATGACCCCGGTCTGAAAGCAAACGCAGTGAATCTGAGAGCAATCCCAGCGGGAAGTCAGTGGGAGGAAGGAGCATTTCCTTGTTCATCTCCTTTCTGTGTGAATCCCAAATGGAGCCTCATGTTGCCAATGCACAGACACGGAGAAGAGCAGAGCAGGAGAGGGTTGAGCTCAGTGATGTGATCCGGGGTGCTGGGCTTTTCAAAGCTCCTTGTGTCCTCTGGAGCCTAAGGTGCTCCTGCTGCTGGCTGTTGAGCCAGGGACTTGTTGGGCTTGAGGTCAGAACTGGTGTCAGCTGCAGGGAGTCCACTCTCACCTATGAAAGTCCCTTGTGCTGTGTCACGGGAGCACTTCTCTCCTGGGCTCCCTGTTTTTTCTGTGCAGTGGTGCACAGGATGGACTAATGTTGCCATTGCTCCTGCAGATGTGGTTGGTGCGAACAACAGAAATGTTGCCAATCCCCAGAGCCCTGCAAGTTCCTTCTTTTCTGAAGTCGTGCGAAGGCGTATCGTCTGCACAATATACATCGTGTTTTCCCTGATACTCCTGCTAATCTATAGATGGGCCCTGAACTGCTGCATCAGGTATGGAAAACAGCGAGTCTTTGATTTTTGTCCCCCCACAGCTTCCTGTGGTGGCTGCGTGTAGCCACAGAGCATTTCTCTAGTCAGATGGCTGTGGAGTGGCAAGTTAGTGTCTGGCCAAAAAGCTCTGCTGAAGTTTCTGCTGCTGTCAGATGCTCTAGCTGGCCCGTGACCTCCTGGGCTGCCTTCTTGGGAGCATGTTCAGCCTGCAGCCAGTGTTGGCACCAATGGTCTTGGCCTGGACAGGATCAGGTGGCATAAGCCTGGCCAGCTCTGGACTGTGCTGGGGAGGACAGTCCCTCTGTCCCATGTGCAGCTGAGGGCCTCAGCAGCCTCTTCTCTTCACAGGTACTACTTTGGAGATCCAGATGACCTGGAAACTGTTGTAATTCACACTGAATCCAATGAGGTTGTGACGGAAGCAGTGGAGGAGCCGAGCACGGGTCACCAAGGTTCCATGTCCAGCCAGGAATCACTGGCACAAACACCATGTTTATGTACAAACAGTCCATCCAAAGATGAATGATTGTTAAGGGTCATTTTTGTTAAATCGTATTAAAAAATTGTCATAACATTTTCAATGCTTCAATTTGTCCTATCGATTTATGTAGCTAAACATAGAGGTGCCCGTCAAGAGGACTTTGCCAGCTCCTCAGCTGGATGCTGCGCTGCAGCCTGTCT
>JANVCC010000011.1:8323097-8341939 GCA_025345505.1 Todiramphus chloris collaris
GGGGGTCTGGCAGCGGCGCGGTGTCCGCTTGCCGCCCCTCCCGGGAGGGGGCAGAGCCCGCGGGCGCGGCCCCTCAGTCCCGCGGGTCGAGGTTTCGCGGAGGTGCGGGGGGGGACGGACGGGACGGCGGCCGCCTGCGGGATGCCGCCTGCGTTCCTTGTCTTGCTCACCCCGATACCCGCTCCCCTCGGGCTGGAGGGGGCTCGCGGCTTCTCTAAAAAGATCACCCTTAGATTGTTATGATTTGGGCGAGGGACGTTTTTTCCGTGGGTTTTTTTTTCGTGTTTTGTTTTTTTTGTGTGTGTTCTTTTAATTTTTTTTTAATTATTATTATTATTTTAACATCAGTCGCGCTGTTTCTGTGCTTGTGCGTTTTCTGTGCCAGTTATGAGAAAATACACTGGTTGTTATCAAGTGGGTAGGTGGTGATGGAGAGCATCAGAGGGGACAACACCCAGGAGAGAAGGCTATTCCTCAGTTTGAGCCGCTAGGAAGAAGAGTGATTCCGGGATTCCCATTGCTGGGCTATTCCCTGATTCTGCTCTCAGGTTTCATCTGTTAGATTGGTTGGTGAGCAAAGAAAACTCGGTTGCTATCCTTGGACTTGAGCAGATGGAAAGGGAAAAGGATTTTTTCCGAGCAGGGTTTTGTGTGTTTGCAGCAGTGCCCCTTCCTGGGTTAAGGGAGCGAGAAGCTCTTCTGCTATTCCGTTCTCTTTGGTGTATGCGAGGGCTCTTGTGCGCTGTTGCCGATGCTGAACTACTCCAGCCTCTCTCTCAGGGATCCTCCTTCCGTCTGCATCGTGCACTGCCTACCATTGCTGCGGCAGGTAGCTGTCTGAAACAGCAACAGCGTGAAACTGCCATAGTGAAATTAGTAATGATCATGCAAATTCCCGGGTGCTGTGCCTTGGGTGGAGGAAGCTATAACCTGACTTCTACTTGGGAGATGTGTCGAGATGGTAATACGCTGGTCACGGTCGTATTTGGAAGAGTTCTTATTTATTGTAAATGTATATTTATTTAGCAAAGCTTTGGAATGCCTCAAACAGGCTGTAAGGGAACGGGAAACGGAGGAGAGCTAGGAAAATCCATTGGCATAGTGATAGATGCAGATCATGAATAGCCTTCAGGTTCTGCAGTATTGCAGGAGAGAAGTTTTAAATAGTCCTATTAGTTTCTTTTATTGTCCTTTTGCCCCTCTGCTGTTTTTTAGAGGTGTTGGGCACAGCCAGCTTCTGATAGAATGAATGATCAAGTTATATATTGCCAGTTGATAGTGGTTTCTTGGCTAATACCATCTACAGTTCCCACTTCATTTTACTGTCTATGAGGACACAACTATTTTTTCCTCACAGATCTCAGTGTAAGGGCGCCAAATCTAACATTTTAGATAGTCTGTTGGCTTTGCCTAAAACTTGGGTTTGCCTATGATTTTTCTTGTCTTAGTGTGTGTGTGCGCTCACTGACTTAACACCCAAGAGATCTGCAGCTGGAAAAAAAAGCCACCTTTTTATAAAATATACCTGTCCATAGCAGAAAAATGAAGCGCCATTTTAATAGGTACGCTGAATAATACAAGTATTGGCTTTTTCTATTGTGCAGACTTAAATACTACATCTAATTGCGTGGGTGTTTAAGATTTCTCTCATTTTGCTTATTTGCCAAAAGGAAGGAAAATCTCCCCCCTTTGTACTCTGGCAAGATGTTCTGCAAGGAGGGAGCTTGCCTGAAGAAGCTTCCACGTTGAGTAACTCCCAGGAGTATGGCCTTGTTTGTCAGTATTTACCTAAAACTGTAGTGTTTAGGAATTTAAATCAAAATTGTATCAAATTCTTTGTCACCGTGTCTTAACCACCAAGATTTTTCTGGCATGCAGAAAAACTGGATGATGTGTTAGAATGAGTGAAGGACCATAGTTTATAGGCAAGGGGAGAAAGCTGAAGCTGTAGCAAGCAAGTGCTGGAGCAAGTGCTGTATCGTGTTTTGGGACTAGGTCTTTTGAATTCATTTCAGCCAGTGCTTAGACCTGCAGTTGAAAGCAGATGTCATCATTCAGAAATGCACATGTAAGAAGTATTTGTGTTGTGCCTGCTTTCTAATTTTAATTGAATGCTGACAATTTTAATGAATCTGATACATAATCCATTGTTGGTTTATTATAACGATTTATTTATTTATTTATTGATGTTTTAGATTTGACCTTTATGAAAGCCTAGACTCTAAATTTGTTTTGATTCCTTTCGTCTGACTTTAAAATGAGAGTTGTAAGAAACCTGATAGTGTTGTAGCTGATCTGCTGTAGCTTAGTTTTCAAAAGTTGGAGTGTTGAAACAAAGAAAGTACAGACGCATTTTAATGTTCTTGTAGATCCTTTCAGTTTAGTTTAATAATGACGAGGAAAAAAATCCACCTTGATATTTAAACACTGAAACGTTTATGTTTACTGTAGCGCTATATTTCTAACAAACCCCTTGAGAATATTAATTGCATAAGCCTTTTTTACCAGTGAAGTGGCTACAGGAAAATGTAAAAAAACATGCATGATTAGTATAGAGAGAGGTTTAGACTAGTCTATGGGAAGCTAGTATTGGAGCACTGGTGTAGTTAATGCCATGTGCCAGCATTCGAAGGGTGGCTACAAAGAAGATGAAGACTCCCCTTTTACAAGGAGTCACTTGGAAAAGATAAGGGGTAATGTGTACCAGCTACTCCTGGGGAGATTCCAATTGGACACAAGAGGAAAATCTTTCACAGTGAGAACAATCAGCCGTTGGAATAATCTCCCCAGGGAAGCGGTGGATTCTCTAACATTGGATACTTTTAAGATTTGGCTGGACAGGGTGCTGGGCCATCTTGTCGGCTCAGCAAAGCCATCTTCTTGGCTTTGCCCGGAAAAGTTGGACCAGGTGATTCTTGAGGTCCCTTCCAACCTGGGACTCTATAACGCTGGTGGGGTTTGACACTAGCAGTGGCTATTTCTGTTGTTATATGGAGCAGGGCTATGTGAGTGGGAGAAGAGCGAAGACTCAAGTACAAGGTAGAATAAGAGAATAATTTCTGTATGCTGAAAACCCCCTCTCTCTATACATGATGAAAAACCAGTTCAGTGCTGTTATGAAAATAGCTATTTATAATACTGACTATATATGGAGGCTCTTGAAAACTGTTCATATATAAGCATTTGCTTTCTCTCTCTCACACGTAACACTCAGCCATAGAAATCTGGAAAGAAAAAAATAACCAGCAGTTTTCCTAGGTATTATTTAACGTCTGGATAAGACACATATTCTTATTTAGGATAATTTTCTTCAGCTTATGCGCTTACTCTGAGCAGAGAGGGAACATGGGTCATGAAACAGCAATGAGAGGGAGCTACCCTGAAAATGTGTTGACATGGAGGATAAATCAAGTCATTGTGAACTGTGCGCGCGTCGTGCGAAAGGAACGAGAAGCGCTTACATTTGTCATAACTTCTATTTGAGAAATTTGAAGAATTTTAGCACTACTCATGAGCTAAACATAGCAACTCTAGATTTTTATCTTGATTTCTGTATTGGAACATCAAGGCATGGCAATGATCAGTGACTTGCTATCACTGAAGAGTATATGTAATATAATGATTAATAGAGGTTTCCTTGTTCAGAATTCTGTACTCTATAATACTTCAGCGTCTAGATGGAGATTTGTTTGTGAATAGTAATACCTGCTTTCTGCATCAGAAGCAGTAAGAATTTATTTCATAATACAAATTAAGCATTGAAACAATACATATGTGAACTGAGGACATCACTGTTACAACATCAGCCCTCTTGCTGAGTCTCTGCAGTTTCATAATATTAAATATGGACAAAAGAAAAAAGTTAAACTTTTGAATCTTCACAGTGCTAATGTATTCTGCTTTTAAAAATAAGGAGGGTTTTATTTAGAATGTGATAATGTATTTCTTTGTCACTGTTTTAAATAGGATATTTTAGCATAGCAGAAATAATTGTGTTAAATATCTTGATGAAATCACAATGAAAGAACAAAATAAATTTAAATGGTTCTACATGTCTTAAACTGTTGCTATAGAAATATTGACATTTTAAAAATTATTTATTTTTTTCTGCCTTTTCTGAGGCAACCATGAGAATTTCATAGACATAGGCTAGCCTTCAGAGAATTTCTATGCCCATTTCCTTTAGGCAAAATAGCTTTCAGAAATGAATGTATGAGCTCTCAAGTTAGGTTTGTGTTCTCTGTTCATAGGAAGGCTGAAATCTAAGTTATGTTTTAGTTGGCTGTGGAGTCAAAGCAGTGTTCTGCCATGACTTAAAACAAGGGAAAATGTGTATGGAATAAGTAGATAGTTAATATGTGATGACTTTCTGTGATACTTTTCTGTGATACTGAAGTATTTAGGTCTCCAGAAGCTTTTAATTCTAGCTTTAGTGCAATTAGATTTATTTTTCTAACATTACGTCAGAAGTGTTGTTAGTGTGTTCCAGTTCGGCTTCAAATTTGTATTCCTAATCTAAGCTGGATGAACCATCTAGCATTGGAATTGCCTGTTGTTGTCTTAAATCAACTGAAGGATTAATTTTCATTTTTAACAATAGGATAATTCAACATTGATACTTACTTTGGAAAAAGAAGATAATCCTGCTGTGGGTGGCATTCATGAGAATTACTTGCCTGGCATAATTTTTTTAAAAAAGGGGAGAGCAGCCCCAAACCAAGGCCCAAATTTCTTCTGTAAAAAACCCAAAATGTGACAATTGTTAACTGAATCCTCAGCATGCCAGCCGCATAGAGCTCCATTATTTTGGTGAATTGTATCACTGTCTCTGTTAACCTTTTCTTATAGATGACTATAGAAGTACAGATGTAACACACTGCTCCATTCAACTGAAGGAAAGGGAGGATGTGGCTGTAGGGTGCAGTAGAATCAAATATTTATTAAACTATTAAGTATATCTATAACAAAAAATAATTTTGGGAGCTTGAATATAAAACCAAAACTTTTTTCACTTCCCCCTACACTTTTCTTCATAGTTAGGTGTCAACATTTAAAAGTAATGTATTGTAGGACTGTGCATTTCTTAGTGAATTCAGAGAAATGCTTGGCACTTACAATGATTTATTTGTAGGAGAGAATTCTTACCTAGCTTAATTCCTTAGAACTATATTTTGGTTGTTCTCATCAGTTAACAACTACTTGTGAAGCCCTTGTGTTTATGAGGAAACTCTTAGTTTTCAAACTCCCTGAATTGTTCTGCTCTTGAAATAGATTTTTTTTTTTTAATTTTAATTAAGTTCCTATGGAATTTATAATTATCTGGAGTAACTATCTGGCATAGAATCACTTGGAATTTTCCAGTATGAATGACTGAGTTATCTTGGTTCTTATAAAGTGAGCAACTACTCGGGTGTAAAGTCCCACTTATGTGTGAAGTAAGTGAATAGCTACTTGAAGGTACACCAGTTCAGTGCTTCACAGTCTCATCCCTGTCTCACCTTGAGAAGGCAGATCTTTCTGTTTGGCCTGCATGTGATAAACTGGGTGACATTTTAACTTGTTAGAACAATCTGATTTCGTGGCTACAAAATAACAGCTGGGTGGTAACTTCTTTTTTAAAGCTCCATACCAGCAAGTGGGACTTTGTACTTCCATATTGATTTTTAAAGCATATAAATTTTTGAATTAAACTTGAGAGCACAGTTAAGTTTGTGTTTATAAGTTTCCTACTTCTTCCTAAATTCCTAATCTTAAGAAGGTCATCTTTATTTTTTTGTGTAATTCCCATCTCACAGACCGCCTGTATTTGTCTACCTGTGCATCAGCACTATACTGCTGTTGGTAGGGCAGCGAGTCTGTTGTGCCCTGAATATTGCAGACTCGTGATGCTTCACAGCTCTCTGTCCTCTTCCCTTTTCATCTGGACAATGCTTCTACAGGACAGCAAAGAGGAAACTGATATGATGGGAGTCCCGTAGTAGATAAACTTCAAAAGTTTGCTGAAAGGATTTGGATATTATTCTTTGCCGGCCTTTGCTACAAATTTCAGTATGCCTGGTAGGTTTAAGTTGTGTGCTGCAGCTTCTAATGTTAGTTGGAGGTTCATCAGAGCAGTTTTTCATGCATAAATGCAAGGTACTGTTATTGTTCTGCATCTTCCAAGACAGCGTAGTGTGTGGTTTTCTGTTTTGTTTTTGCTTTGTTTTGTTGTTGTTGGTTTTGTTTTTTGCTTGTTTGGTTAGTTTTTTTTTAATAGAGATTGCATTTTTAGTTGTTATCTGAAATAATAATAGCAAAACTGAGGTTCATGGAAGGTCGGGGTATGTCAAAGCTGGCTTTTCATAAAGCTGCTCTTGTCAGAGCTTACACCTGTTCTAAATTCCCGTTAACCTGCTGTGTTCAGTAGAAACTTTTCCTGCAATTTCTTTTCAGCTACTGTAAAGTTTCCTCTTCTGGTTTTTATTTTGAACACTTGGCAGCGTTTTGTTTATTCCCTAGAGTTGCTTAAGCCCTCTACAAATATTTGTGCATGTGTAATAAGTTAAACATAAACATATGTTTAACTTCAGTTGTGTTGCTTATGGAGATGTGTATAAAGGATTGGGGGCATCTGACTTTAGTTTTTATGTGACCCCCTTCAGAGGTGAAGAAGTCTTAAAAGTGTCCAAACACATAGCACCTCATATCCTACATGAAACTGGTATTAATCCCACATCTTGATATTTCAAATTCATGTTGTTTAAAATAGTTGGTAGATATACTAGCAGCTCTTAATTGTTTTCTGTGTTGTTAGAATATACCTTGGGGAAAAAATAGGGGACAGGCCTATATTTATGATAACTTAGAATAAGTTTGCTTTTTGTGTTGTGTACTCTTGGAGATCAAAAAAAGTTTAATTTACTTATGGGTTACTTATGCATAGAGCTGTTCATCCAAAAGTTAAAGCTCTTTATTAGTCAGAGTAGACAATTGTCATAGCAGTGATAATAGATGTCAATAATTTTCAATTTTGAACCTCCAAACACACACTTTTTCAATTGTATCCTTTTTTTTATTGCAAGATGGGTGTTCACTGTAGTGAGGCTGAATTTTTAAATACAGAACACCCCCTCCCCAACTTTCTGTTGCTGTTTAACAGTATTGCTTTGGGTATTTTGAAGTGATAATTAACATCGGGGATGGAAGAGGGACCTCAAGACCTGCTTAAAAGCAGTATTTTTCTAAAAACATATTTATTCTTAAAATGTCACTAAGAAGTTGTGTAAATTATTCTCTTTCCAGGGCACCTTTTTTCTTTTTCCTCCCTAGCTATGCTTAACTCATTTTAATGACACTGCTGCATTATCTTCTTTTGAGCACTTGAAGAAAGAATTCCAGCAAAAAGGAAGCAAAAGTCTTTGGTGAAAGCAGGGATTTTTTTCCTCCTTTTTAACTCTGAGCCTCTCCTTTTTTTGTTTCTAGTCTTAATCTGCCACATCAACAATGTTGCCATCTGGTTGTTTGTTTAACCTCTGCAAAAAATGCTTCTATTCTTCTTTGACTTGCCTGTCAGAGAACGATGAAGTTGCAGTATTCCTGAATCCACCACTCCAGACATGTACACGTAGTATACTATTATCTGCCTACATCTATAAGCTTTACAAGAAACAACAAAAGAAAACCCCCAAATCTCTCGCCTTAACTAATCCTTGTATGAAAACACCTACAATGATCCTATGCTTGCTTCAGAAGTTTCATGCTTTAAAAACTTGAGTCTACCTTATGGACCTCTTCACACTTTCCTGATCCATCTGTTCATCTAGCACAGCGTCTTTTCTATCCCTTCACACAATCTTAGGCTGTTGAAATGCAAGACGCCTTTGCAGATCCTTTAATTGGTAGTAGTCTTTATTTTTACTTCTCTACATCTTCTTGTATTTCTTGAAAAAAAAGATTCCAAACCAAACTCAAAAAAAACCCCCCATAACCCCAAATACTCCACCCTAAAATCCTGTGTTTCCTTTCTCCTTTTTTTATGTTAGCATTATTACTACCAAGGATATTTTAAATTACATGCTATTATAATGTTTTTATGCAACAATTCTTTTTCTACTTAACTGAGAATTCTTGTTTGGGTACAGCTTGTGTTTAAATACAGTTATTTATGGAGCACTGTAGCTGTACATCGTGACGTACAGTCAGTAATGTGTTGATCCGGTAAGTCTATAAAGCTACTACTTTCTGCTGTATAGCCTATGATAAACCAGAACACCTTGAAGTGGGGAGTGGCTAGTGCTGATGAAATGCCTTGTGGAACAGGTGGGACTTCAAAGTTTTATTTTAGTTTGGGGGAAGGTTGCTTATGCAATTGTTCCATCTGTCCATCCATCTGTCCATTAGCCTGTCCTCCCACCCTGCCAGTAATTTCTGAACCACTTGCTCAATTCCTGGTCAACTTTGGCAGAGGGGTGGCATTCTCCGGTTCTGTTACAGACACTCAGGTCTTGGGGAAACAGGCAGATGGTTGGAGAAGAGACAGGGTAAGAAACAGGGAGACCTCTTGTGTCTCTGTGGTCAGCCTGTAGTAATACTTAGGATATTTGCTGCCATGTGTGCGAAGTACAGGTAGTAGGAAAAGTGAGAGGCGTGAAGCTCATGTGATAGGTTATTGCATACATCACTGGGACAGTAATACTGGGATGATATTCTAGGTGGGAAGTAAGGCTACTCTCATGAGTAGACATATGACCCAGAGTTATTGTGGAAGACTGTTTGACAGTGCCTGGTGCGGGTTATGCAGAGGTGTAATTTAGAGGTTTAAAGAATTTCTTATCTTTAAAGAAATTAGAGCTGCTCAGTTGAAACCTATCATAAAGAGCAAGGGAAAAGGAGAGAATTGTAGGTGGATTAGAGAACATGTCATCTGATGTACGTGGGTAAGAGGTTGTACATACCCTACAAAGTCAGTGACAGAAATATGAACTTGATGCAGAAGGAGAGTGGCAGCCAACCAGGAGGAACTTCAAGCATAGAACCTCATATATAGAATAGAGGGGGATTAGAGAGAAAAGAGGTGTTGTAGCACAGCAAAACAGTTAGAAATCACTGAAATATTTATCGAAGAACTTGGAGGACTAAAATATGTTCCATTTAGGATTTCAAGAATTCTGAAGCTTCAACACAACAGATGTGTTGCTTGACTTTCTTTAAAAACTGTACTACTGCTATAAATGCAAACAGATTTCGATATGAAGGTGACAGTGTGGGATGCCCACAGTAATAGTAACAAAACAGTGTTTTCAGAAGGTGAACCTTGACTCTGCTTTTCTTAACCAAATGGCTATTCCTGTCATTTGGAGATCATTAAATCTGTTTCAGTAAATTCTATACATACTGACTTTTTATTTGCCTAAAGCTCTATGAGTGAACAGTGTATTTGAAATAAATCATGGCCTTACTTCTCTTAAGCTAGTTTTTCAGTTGCTTCTCCTGACTCAAATGATGCGATGTAACTCACAGGAAAAAATTTAATGTATATTTGTAGTTAATGTCTTTTAAACTTAAGATTGTTTTAACTGTAAGTTTGGATACTGGGAGGTGTTTGGTGGGTTGTTTGTGTTTCGGTTTTTTTGATTGGTGTTTAATGTTGTTGTTGGTTTTTGTTTTGTTTTTTCTTGTGGGATAAATCAAATTTTTTATACAAATCACCATAAGATACAATGATTAAAATTGTGTTGCAAACAATATGTATGGATGAAGGGGAGATAGGAAGGTATTTGTATTAAGGCCAAAATCCGCTCATCTTTGATCATACAAAGTACTGAACCACCCTGGGAGGCTAGAAGGCCTATCCTGTATTTTTCCACACCAGTAAAATGGGTGACCTTTTGTTTGACTGTTCCAGTTCCAGTCACTTAAAATAACATTTGAGCTATTGTTGGCTATTTCACTGAAAATGGAATGGCAGATCAAGCTTGTTAGCTTGCTCTTCTTCAAAGGAATTAACAAAGAGGAAGTATACTGTCCTCCTAAATAGACTACATGAAGCATTGATGCTAATGAAAAAAAGATTGTTCAATTTTAGAAAATATGAATAAACAGTTTTACTGTGGTAAATTAACTTTCTTACTCTAAAATAACTGTTTTGGTTTTTTTTATACTAGTTCTTACACTTTTTTAATATCTCTATTTTTTAAAAGAATTTATTAACAGTGGTTGTAACTTTCAGTTTGACTATCAAACTATTTTCTGGATTTTTCTTAATTGCTTAGGGTTTAATATAACTTCATGATTTTGATCATTAGTTTTACTTTTTATATCTTTTTATCTTGCGAAGTACAACAGTAGTCACAACAGAATGATCCCCACAGATACGCACAAGCTGCCAAGCCCCGTGAACCCTTACCATCTGATAGATATACATAGCCCCAAATCTGGGGAATGTCTTGTAGCATGAAATGTACAATGATGATGGTCTAGGGCGTGTCATGCATGAAAATAAGAGTGTATTTTTATACCATCAAGTCTTGAGGATAGGGGCTGTATGATGAGACCCCCACCCTAATTTGTGCTTATGGAAGTTGCTGTACCGGTAAATGAACGCTTTCAGTTTCTTCCACCTGTTGTGAATGTAACGAATACTTACAAAGGAAAATATGGTGTCTTTCCTTAAAGCTGGTTTTGCATATGATGCTGAGAATTAAACAGCAAAAGTCAGGTTGCAGTAATGAAATGGAGGCAGGGATGAAAACAAGACTATTTTGTTGACCATATTTACTGATTCCTCATCTGTTGTGGAACCCTAATATTGGGAGACCTGCGTGCTGGGTCCCGTGGAAGACTATGTGTCTTCTGCTGGGCTGTGGGATCAAGAGCGACCTGGTACAGGGCTGTGCTGAGCCTTCCTGCTCAAGATGAAATGCTGCCTGGGCAAGCTGTACTGCCCAAGTATCGTATTATTCAATGGACAGTAGTCCTTGTGCTGCACTGCTGATGTCTGAGAGGATATGTCATGCTAAAGGTTTAAACTGGGGAGCTGTGGATTCAGTTCAATGTTCTTGACAGCTCTATGTATTTGTACAGTGTTAATTTATGGGGGTTTTTTTTAATCATTTTGTGTCTCATTTATATTTCTTGGAATGAAAATCTGGACCATTTGTGAAGATGAAATAACTGGATTTTATTTCAAGTGCAATCGTAGATTTGGTTGAAATGGACTTTGAGTCAGTTACGTTTTTGAGGTGGATGGTGACTTTTCCCTAGATTCCTTTTCCTTGTCTTTAGACTTTATCATTTTATTGAGGAACCGAAGGACAGATTAAAGAAATTCTAGGTTTTCATATTCATTACGTATGACAGACTGTGGTGGTGAAGCTCCTCTGCTGAAAACCAGAAAGAAATTTGAACGTGATGTAAATTGCTTAATGTCTGCCAGTGCCTGGTAGTTATACAGAACAGATTGTCGTCATGATACCACAGCAGAAGTGGTGGTAGAGTATGCTTTAACTTTGAGTTTCAATCTAGAAACAAGATAGCAAAAGCTGAGATTGTTTTTAACATCTGATAACACTTCCATGAAAATAGTTTTGTCCAGTTGCATTTTGCAAGCAGAAGCATTGTAGCATAGTGGGTGCTCATACTGAGGTTCTGTAGGACTAGTGGTAGAACAGCAAGTGATGCTGGGATCCATAAGTATTTGTAGGCTAGGGAATTTCCTGTGGTGTTTGCTTTAAGATTGACTCTGCGTAAAAAAATGTACAAAATAGACTGTTAATGATTTACAGTTTTATTATAAATCAAACTTGTAATTTAAAAACTGATTTTGTAACAACTAATTTAACAAAGCCTTATTTCTAATCTAGTTTAGCTAAAAAGAGCTTTTAAGGATGTCTTGCTGCTGTTTCTAGTATTATCGCATGCCACCAGTTCTCATATGGCCCACATTTATAGTCATTTATGATCCTTTATGTGGGACTGCCAACAGAGATATATTGGAAAAATACTGGATTCATTTTTTAATACAAGGAATATACCTTTTGTGCTTTTGATGTGATGTATTAGGAAACAGAGAAAATGCTACCATGCTAACAGCTTATTTTTTTCCTGATTATATTTTTTAGAAAACTGAAAGCGTTTGTACAAAGGTCACAGATTATGTTGTAAGTTTTGTCCGTTAAATATACTTCTAAATGAACTGAAGAGAAATTACCCAAGATATATATGGACTATTGGAATATGAAGGAGTAAGAGTATTTTTAAATAATTTTCAAGACAGTCTTCTCCTGGAATATGTGCATACTAAATTTATTATGGTTTTCTTTTTCCTGCTAACTTCTTCAGTTTGATAAGTCTTTTTCCATTTTCTTTGATTAAATGAAGACGTTCGCTTTTGAACATTGTTCCTTAATACAGAATAACGTAATGTATATTGTTTTTGTCAGTTTTACAGTTGTTATAACTCATTAGGATGCTTTCTAATAAATCCACCTGAGGAAAATAATACCAACATTTAATTAATAGCAAAAATCATTCAAGGAGAAGAGACAGCTCAAATGAATCTAGAAAAATAAAAAGATAAAAGCAAGTGCTGAGCAACTGCACTGCAGTTCCTAGGAGAAATGTGATCCTCATGAAGGAGAAACACACAAAATAAGTTTCCGAATTGATTTTGAGGTAAGATGACAGTAGTGGGGTGGGAGAACATTGTGCATGTGCCAGTGCTAGCTATGTATGGTACAGCTGTGATTGGAGTCCTAAAAAAAGTGTAACTGGACTAAATTTCAGATGAGTAAGAGTTCTAGTGTGCAACCACTAACTAACACCTTTTTCTGTTTTGTTACCGTGCTTCTAAAATATTGTGAACATATCATACCTGAATTAAAATCTAAACACTATTAAACATATGTCCTTATGCCCCTTCCCTTTCAGAACAGAAGGATTAGGTGAAAAGTGGACTTGGACTGTGGGTAGTGTGAAACACATTAAATTGCCAGAAGATGAAGAATAACTTATCTGCATTTGTTATGTGTTGAAAGCTGTATCTCTTCTATCAGTACTTTTGAGAGTCAGTTTTTTGCAAACAAGGAGTCTGAGCTTTTAGTTGAAAAGTCTACCAAAATTGAGACATCAATTAAGCATAGTATGTGTATTTTTTAAATTGCCCTCATGCCTTTGAGGACTTCAGATAATAAAGCATTGTTTGTCATGGTATTGATGACTATAGCCAATTATTCAAATATATTAAGCGGAGTAAATAAAATATAATAAATTTTTAAAAAGTGGAAAAATAGAAGTGGTTTTAAAAATCTGTGCTGTATAAGGAGTTGTGCTGAGCATGACCTGAAACAATCCTTTGAATGCCATGAACGGGCCTATATATTCACCTTGTTTTTCAGGTTTTACTTTAAGAGGTTTGTGAAACATGCTGGAGAAATACGAATTGCAGCAAGATTTTAGAAGACAGAAATCTATAGCATGCTTTTGCCTTGTGGTAGAAACTGTGAATGTTCTGGGCTGTATCTGAAATTGCTGTGGGTTTTTTTTTTACCTTCATTGCTTATCTCTGTTCAGAGTGGTGACTCTGTTCTGTCATGCACCACTATTCATATTCTGTTCATACAATTTTAAGGTATAGAAATAGTTGGTGTTTTCTTTGACACTTGCTTGTTATGATTCTTTCAGTTAAAAGGTATAATTATCATATAGCCATTCTGCAAAATAACTATATGGTAATACTATAAGCTATCCCTCTTTGCGGTTGAGGCACAATTCAATCAGCTAGATGATGTGAACAGTAACTTAGTTGCTTAAGATGGTTTGCTATGTTAGTTTTGGGCTCTTGTGAGCACCTCAAAATCTGAGCTGTCCTTTATAAAATTCATTGCAGCGGAGGAAAAAAAATCAGTTACTTAGTATGAGTTGTTCAACTGCAAGTTGCTTTTTTGGTTCTTATATTTAACAGTTTTATTCTTCTAATTAGGACACAAAAACCCTCTGCAATCTTGATATTTTTCACTTGAAGACTAAAGGTCTAGACTCAAGCTAGCAATTAAGTCATAATTACATAAACTTTACATTTCTAGCTTTGCAGTTCAGTTGTACTTGTGTATGTGAGAAAACAAATTAACTCAGAGTTATCCCTTTATAAAATATGCAGGTAGTGTATATTTGGGTTTAAGCAATAATGAATGAGGTGATAGAATGGGGATGTATCAAGAGGGGAAGCATTGCTTGTGAGTTTGGGGGAGGAAAGGGAAGTCTTTTTCTGTAATACAACTGTAAACACATTTTACAAATACTGTAATTCAGGAACAGCGGGCTAATTTCCGTTCACAACAATGGGAAATACATCTTTAGTGAGATCTGCTTTTACACTCTGTTTTACAGACAGCTTAATCTCAGTGGTTCTTGAATTTTCCAGTATGGGTTATTCTGTTGAAAAGGCTTCTATGGTTATGAAGGTTTTTTGGGACTTTGTTACAGTAAATCAGAGAGAGGAAGAAAAGAAGTCTTGGTTGGAAAAAATCCTGGTGAACAAGCGAGCTCAACGCTTCTGTGTTTATTTTAGCAATAAAATTTAAGAACTTAATGCTTATATGCCAGTTGTGTGCTGTGTCAAGTTGACACAGAGGGGAAAAAAATCCAGTCTGCACTGCACATACATTCATTTACACTAGAGCAAAAACCCACTTGTGTAAACTCAATTTAATCAATTTCTGTTTCTCTGAAGTTTGAAGTTCTCTGTCACTCTGAAGTGCAGCTTACCATTTTTTGGTTTTTACTGTTAAATAGAATTGCTTTGAGTTTTGTAATACTCGGTATCAAATCAGATGATTACATATTTACAAACTGTCCAGTTGTGTGATACAGAAACGCTACGTGCAGAGTTTATATATGCAAGATGATCTTCTTAAAGAAATAAGTCTTTTGTATGGTATGTGGGGTTTTAATCTTTTTGTTTGGGTCTTATGTTGCCTGCTTTTCCCCAGACATGGTTTTGAAACTCTTCAGTTGTATACTAAGAAAGTATATTTTGAAAATTATGGTGAACTATGTGTTAGCAATTGAATAAAAAAAAAAAAAAGCTGGAACTAGTTAACTAATTGTATTTTATTTCTGCTGCTTTTTTGACAGCAGTTACCTTTAGATATTTACAGTAAAGTCAAATTTTTAAGAGTTAAAAAAAAAAAAAAGATTGTGGCCTTAGTGTTTTTGTTTATGATAGCTTATCCTTAATGGTGACAGTAATAAAATGAAATATAAATTTTATATTTTTATTTGACGTAGTATTAAATGTTATAATAGGCACAATGTGTCAATGAATGGGCATGCTTACTTGGGCTTTTTTCTTTCCCTAGTTGTCCCACTGTTGGGAGGTGATCACAGCATCACAAAATGTTAGGGACCTCCGAAGAACAGAGTCCAACCCCCTGCCAGAGCAGGACAAAACAAGAGCATATAACACAGCAATGCATCTGGACAGGGTCTTTAAATTAGTCTCCAGAGAAGGAGACTTCATAACCCCAGTGAGGAGTGTATTCCAATGCTCTACGACTCTTAACAATAAAGAGTTCTTCCTCATGTTGAGGTGGAACTTCCTGTACTCTGACTTGAATCCATTGCCCCTCATCCTATCACAATGCACAAGTGAAAAGAGGTTGTCCCTGCCTTCTTGATGCCCAGCCCTTAGATATTTATAGACATAGAATGTGATGTTGAGTGGTTCTTTAATACATAGATTGTGCCTTGGCAGTCTAATTATAAAAGGCAAATAGTGCAAGCACCAGTTTCAAAACAGAGTTAAGAAACCTAAGATCTATTTTATTAGAGCTGTGTTTTCTCCTGAGTGCCATCCCCATGTACTGAAACAAGAGAGGGATATTAGAGAAGAAGGAACCTAGTAAGTTAAGAGTTTTGTCTAGATTCTCAGCTTACTCAGTGAGCAGGAGAGAGAATAGAAGCCAATCATCCTTCCTCGCTTATAGAAGGCTATCCTTTCTAATTTGAACAACTATTGCTTAGTCAGCACTGGTATGCTCCAGAGAAATTGTAAGTGTGCTTAGAGTTAAGCAAGCAATGGAAAGGCAAAAACCTGGTTTTTGTTTTTTGTTGTGGTTTTTTTGTTTGTTTGTTTGGGGTTTGTTTTTTTTTTTTGTGGGAATGAAAATACATAGTCTGGTCCTTTTCAGTAATTTGTCAGTAAAACGTCGTCTTCTTTTTGTTGTTGTAAGTAGTCAATCTTTTCCCCATCATTCTGCATCTCCAAAGCAAATTAAAATGACTAAAATCCTAAGGAAAACCTGAGACAGTGATGCATTTTTACATATTTGGTTCACGGTTTGATCAATGTCCTGCTTGTATGTCTGAGATTTTGAAGCATTATATCATGGTATTCTCTGCGTTATACTCCACAGTGTTCTGTCATGGCTTTTTAGAATTGACAGTCTTTGCTTTGTAATACGAAGTAAAGAATTTAATCAGCTAATAAGTCATTTGCAATACAAATAAAATCACAAAGGGAGGATAATCCACTAGTGAGGCAAACACTGGTAACCTGCAATGTCTTGAAGAGCAATTTCAGGCTCTGTGCAGCATCGTCAAGGGAAGTTCAAGTTCATCTTGTATCTCTGATTTGGTTTATGGTCCCAGAGGAAGATGGAACAGCTCCTGTTGCTGCTTCTGGTATAGGAAGTTAGCCAGTAATATCATTCCATTCCTGAGGGCCTCTGATGGGGGAGCAAGTGAATGTCAAGGTTTAGGGTCAGGGCCGCCTGCTAGACCTATAACAGACTCTTCACCTCTTTCCCTTCCCAAAGGGGAAGAGAAAGGGAGTACGGGGGATAGACTTATGGGTTAGAAATGAAAGCTAGAACCGCTTTAATAATAATAAAATGGAACATACACAAATATATACAAAAATCAATATTGAACTCAACACACGCACCCTCCTCTCCCCAATGGCAGTTATGTCGTTGTCATCACTGATGCTGTGAAGCAGGCACTGGGGATGTCCCAGACTGAACTCAGTGGCAGACAGGAGCTGGATTCTGGAACTGGATTCTGGAACTGGATTCAGGAACACATGGATAGGGATGGACAGAGTCATCCTTGAATGCTGCCCACTGAAGAAGAGAGCTTGACCCTCGTGCTTCCTTCACTTGTACCAAATATGATGTATATGGAATGAAACACCTCGTTGGTCAGTTTAGGTCACCTGTCCTGACTGCTTCTCCTGACAGGTGCCACCTTTTACTTTCTGCAGCTCCCGACGTGGTACACAAGATTCCGCAGTGGCCTTGGTCTGCACACCAATCCTTGGTACTGACTTCTAAACGTGGGGTGTTATCACTGCTGGAAGCAGACACTGCCTGAGAAAACATGCCATTAACTTCAGGGAGTGCAGATAGAGGAGACTGGGCTGAAAAATAAAATCACTAAGCAGAATTGTTCTGTTCTAACTCAAACCATAATAGTGAATAATCTGCTGCCTTAGTTTTATTAGCATTTTGGTGATGGATCATTGAAACTGTTTCAAAACAAAAGTTGCAATTGCTGATTCATCCCTGAAATTCCCAGGCATTTCTGAATTTCTGCTAGCCAAAGTAATGGTTTTTGTTGTAGTCTGCGCAGCAGTATCAAATGCTTTCTACTACACAACATAACCAATTGGTTTATTTAATGTAGAAGATAAGGGGGAATAAAGTAGCAAAGTTATCTTTTGGTTTTTTTATAGGAAGCTATAAAGACAACATCTGAAAATTCATGGGACACTTCACTTTGCATTGAAAGACTCAACAAGCAATTAATCTTTGTCAGAATAGGCATGTGAGCCAAGGTTACCAGTACAAAGTTTAACAACTGTCTTAATTTAGGCGCATCTGGAGGGACTGCAGGTACCATATTGCTTAGAAAACTGCTAGTTGCCTTGAAGTGTAGGCAGGAACAAAGGAATATCTCAGGGCTAAGGACTATTATGGCAAATTAAAATGTAGGAGTTAACCACGCACCAGGACACTACAGAAAAAGAAAGGGATAATGTGCAGCTTTTGCACTCCTATTGAATCTGGGAAATGCCTTCCTGTTTTCCTGCAATACCTCAGATGCATCATGCACTGTAGTTTGAGAGAACTCCAAAAGCATCAAAGAATCACAGGGTCGTTGAGGTTGGAAGGCATCTCGGGAAATTCAGCCCCACTTATCAAGCTGGGTTACCTCAAGTGGATTACCCAAGGACCATGTCCAGTCATGTTTTAAATATCTCTAACGTGGAGACTCTGTAGCCTCTCAGAGCAGCCTGCTCCAGTATTCAGCTCTCCTCCCTGTTTCAGTTTGCTTATGCTCAGACAGAACTTCCTTCATGTCAGTTCTTGTCCACTGCCATTTGTCCTTTCAGGGACACATCCAAGAAGAATTTGGCTTCATCTTCTTTACACGCGCCCATCTTACTATTGGTAAGATCCCTGTCTGGTCACCTGTCCAAAGGTCTTGGCACCCTAGTGTAAGGTATGGAGAGTAGCAAAGCCTGTTGACTCATAAAACAACCCTGAAGACTCTGTTTGTTGGAGTTGTACCATCTCAAGCTGGTAGCTTAGGCAGTTGGAATTCATATTGCCCCTTTGGTTTTCAGCTCAAAATTTCGATTGTTTTGTATAATAATAAATAAAATCTCATTGTTTTGTTTATGGATTTTTACTAGGAAGAGGTCCTTTCAAAAGTAAGTTCAAGAGTCATATTTATGAAAATAACTTATGAATACGTCACAAAGTTCCATAACTCTCTCCAAATGACCTTGAAATGTTGTCTGCCTCTATACATCACTGAACTGGTTGCTATACTTAATTTGGTTTTCAAATTCAAAGGAAAAA
>JANVCC010000011.1:8341949-8444490 GCA_025345505.1 Todiramphus chloris collaris
TGAACTGGTTGCTATACTTAATTTGGTTTTCAAATTCAAAGGAAAAAAAAAAAAAGCTTATGTTCCCCAACTTGTGAGATGAACCCTCCTAATTTTGCTGGTATTCTGTAAGAGCTTTGAATGCCTCAGGAGTATGTTAAGCATTTTTTTCCCCTCTCAATCATCAGTGAGGTTCACAGATGTTGCTTATGCAGTTATAAACAATGTTGCTCAGCAACTTGTAATCTTATCACAAGACACTACCGTATCCTTTTCAGTCTCATAAATATGTGTTCAACCTGCAGCTGGTTAATTGCCTCTTTAGCAGTTTCTCTCTAATTCGTTGGTGATCTCTGCTTATTTTCTATTTCTGTGGATTAACAGAATGAGAAGTAAAACATCACTATCTTATTGATATGACCATGATGATGAAAGATAACGGGTTAGTCTGTGGCAGGATGTTCTCCGTCTGATTTTTCATGTTGGAGGCACGAGTTGCTAAAGATTCTAGTCGTGAACATGCAGTGTTATTTTTTTGTGAGATTGCCATGGTGATCAGGTAGATTGTGGAGCACAGTGAAGAAATACCTTTTCTCAGTTTATGAGTTTAGGAGAAAAGGGGAAGCTGGGAACCCCCCTTAACCTGGAGCTATCAGGATTTTTCATGTCTTGACAGTACAATTCTACTGTTGTTAAAACTGCAAAGGGCAGAGCACAGTAGCCTTGTTGTTATTCTGTTTAATGCTTGCTAGCATTTGAGCTTCTGGAGTATCCTTAGTTTGCAGATGCTGGTGGTGCACGTCCGAGTAACTAGATAACCTCAGCAGCCTTCTGCAAGCATCTTGTCTTTTAGCACAGGACTTCCCAGCTATTGCTGGAACTGTGAGGTTTCTAAGTAAGTCTTGTTTACCAGATGACAGCCATTTCTGTTGTACCCCCTAAATGCAGACGAACCAAGTACCACGAACGTGTGACATGAAAAAAAAATCTTCATGCTCAGGTGCATGTATTTTAATGATCTCCTCTTGTTGCTGCAGCACCTGATCCAAGAACTTCTGTGCTGTTATTGCAATTTGCTTAATATTACTGAGGCTGACTTGCAAGGCATTATGATTTTCTCTACAAACTACAGTGTATTGGCAGTGATCGCTGTTATTGTGGGGTAATATAGATTAAAACAATACTCTATTTATCAGTTGTTCCCGTTGGTACAGAAAGAAGTAACTTGTAGTATTCTGATCACAACATTTCATTATGAATCTGTTTAGATGTCCATTTATTCTTGCAACGTTCTGCTGTGTAATCCCTGAAGCAGGGGTTAAAAATGTATGTCTCTGGATCAGGAAGGGGATTTAATACAGCAAAAGTGCTTGATATATTTATATAAGCAATGAATTAGACTTAAGTGAGGCTGTGCTAGAGTTGCTGTGGGGAATAATAGTACTTGTATTATAAAGTCCATTGTTATTGCTCTGTATAGACAAGCTCAGCATCTGTGCTAGAGACGTAAGTCCTATAACAGTGGTTGGGTTTCTTTTAATGATATCTGAGGTAATGAGATCTTGGTGTCTTCTCAGAAGTTTATAGTTTAGCCTGTAAAATGAGCCTGTAAATGTACAGTACTGAAATCAAGACTATTCTTATATACTGGCTTTTAAAGGTGAAAATCATGCTAGAGTGGGACAATTTAGTTATTTTGAAGAAGGCAGGTAATTACCTGGATCCCTCAATTTTTTAATTTTTTTTTTTTTTTCCCCGCTGGGTAAAACAGTGTAGAGAAATGTATGAATGCTGAAGGATCTTCTATAAAAAACTAACAACTAGATGGAATGAAGTCTTAGTGTCCTTCTCCTTGTGTCCTCTGATGCAAACTGATTTGCCTACCAAATTGTAGGGGTCCAAAGAGATAGGAACTAAGAGATACTACTGCAGTACAGTTTGAGATCCAAACGAAACCTCAAGATTTTGCCAAAACTTGGGTTTGTGGAAAATAATGTTGCCAGTAATGAACCGATGTGTAAGATATATGTGCATTTCTCCAAGGCTTCCATTTCTAGTTTCAGTTTAACTAAGCTGCAAAACAGGTTCCATGATCTATATTTAAACAATATTGAACTGCTGAGGATGCTGGTTCCAAATACCATTCTTGATTGTGTAACATACCTCTCTGCAGAGGAACACAAAGGTAGTTCTGAAGTTGAGTCTGATAACATTACATTTTATTATTATAAGTTCTAAATTTTATTAGGAAAATGTCACAATAAAGCATTTCTTTGTAAGTTGTTCATATACTGTAGTGATACCCTTATGGGGTCCCTACTGACCATGTGACACAGTGAATGATGCTAAGCCTTAAAAGAAATGGTTACTGTGAGTGAACATTGAATCATATTTTCTTGACAGATATATAAATCTAATTATCAATATTAATCTTCAGTATTAATCCAGGAAGCAAGATTTATTAATGCTTCTCATGATAGAGAAACAACAACATAGCATCACCCAGAAATGAGTTTTTAAGGCTCTGATGAGAGTATGCCGAGTCTCTGCTTAGTAAAAAACAATTTTAAGCACTTAGTATGT
Source organism: Todiramphus chloris collaris (assembly GCA_025345505.1). Lineage (NCBI taxonomy): Eukaryota > Metazoa > Chordata > Aves > Coraciiformes > Alcedinidae > Todiramphus > Todiramphus chloris. Next base: position 8,344,512 of record JANVCC010000011.1, read on the forward strand.
TTCTCCTCAAGCTGTGGGGTTTTATTTTTCATGTTGTGATGGGGAAAAAAAAAAAAAATCATGTTAAACATTTCAGATGTTTAACAGCCGAAGTAGTGAGAAACAGTGATAAAAATGGATATAAAAAGCTAAGGTTTGAGGGGTTTCTCCCAGTTACCATTCTAGAAAATGCTGGTTCTGCTAATGAAACTTCATCTCCCTTCAGGTAATCCTGAAAATGTCCTACTGAGTAAGCAACTAGCAGTCTTCAACCTGAATTACATTCACATCTGTTTTAAGTCTCTATCAGTTTGCTGATCTAAGTTTTGTGGTAAAGAAGTTATACCCATGAAATATCTAATGAATTGCAGTACTTCAGAAGGGAGTGGTTCTCCCTCCCGATATGCAGGATTTGAAACACTTTCCCTGGGTAATTGCCTTTCATTTTGTAGCCCATTATCTTTCACTTTTTCTGTTGTATTGAGCTTTTGTTTTGTTAGGGATCTCCTTTATTTCAGCCTTTCCTGTTTCACCAGCAGCATCTGTTCTTGACTTCTGGTGGTCTCTCCTTTATTACATCTAGCAGAAGTCTAGTGTATCCATGCTTTTGCATGAGTTGCTCTTTTGATTTAACCTCTGTTTTGTTTTCTTTCGCTGTTAAACTTCAGAAGTAGTAGTATTATGCAGGAAAGAAATGCTTGGGTAACTGATAGGGGCTTCTGGATATGGTCTTAAACATATGGCAGAACAGAAGGCAGTTGAAGGAGTTAAACCGAACAGAAACCCAAACAAAAATCCCAGATCCTGGTTCAATGCTTGTTCAAAGGTGCAGCGTGGTATTTTAGTTCTTTGTTTTTTCAAGACCACTGGATGCTCTATTTATGGTTTGCAATCCTTAGGCTCATTTCAAGAACTTTTTTTTTTATTTCAAAGATCAAAGAATATACATTTAAAGCACTCTTCTGTTTATCTTGTAGTGTCAGTTTTATTTGTCGCTAAGAGCAAGGGAACCACTAGTGCTACGCTATCTACATCATACTGAATCCATCCCTTTCTCTTTGCCTCAGATCTCTGCTATGATATTTCATCAGTGTCATGGTTGTTAGCTTGAAATTTGTACATTTGATAATTGGATACGCTAATAGTACTCGTATATCATGATATATACAGATTTGGAAATAAAATGGGAGATCTATTAGGTTAGAATAGAAAGTGCCACATACAGTAACACCTAAGGTTTTAAATACTGTTATTTCTTTACCAAATGTACAAAATCAAGAAATGGAAACAGTGTAGTCTTACTAGGTTTTGGTAATACTAGTAGTCATATCCAGAACCACTATCTATAATTAAGACTTCCAAAGCTTTCACTTTAAGACTCAGCTTTTGAATTGCTTATAACTTTTGCCAAATGTGTCTGGGCTGACTTCTGGGTTTTTTTTCATCTTTCCACCCTCCTTACATTGGATGACTGCCTCAGCCTGATTATTTTATGGATTTGCATGCGGTTTGGTTCTGACTTTTATTTAAATCAAGCCAAAACAGTTAATTGTAGAGAAAGAAGCTACTTCAGAAGAAAAAATTAAAATGTTTCTTTTAAACACCTTCAGTGCTGTTACAATATTTAATAAGGAATGGAAGAGTCACTTTCTCATGGTTATGCATTTGCTCATGTTTTCACAAATAATAGTAAAAACCTGCCCAGGTTTCATACACTTGGGGGGGGGGGAATTAAAAAAAAAAAAATCCTGTCTGATTGTGCTTATTGCTGCTTCAAATTCAGCAGTTACCTGAATCCAAAGATGAAAAGCCTGAAGACAGTAGAAAATTGACCTAACTTGATGTGGAGACAGTGATTAAGGTATAGGATAACTGTATGGGGAGGAAGAAGAAGGTACTTGAGGACAAGGTAGGTCTAGATTATTGAGAATCGGATAGAAGAGAAGAAAGTTGGGAGAGAAGGATAGGAGTTGGAACCTCCTGTAATGCCAGGTTTTGGAAGGGGGGTCTCTTTTGTCTCTCTCTGCTGTGAAGCCCTGTGAACAAGGTATGTCTCTTAGCCCTTTATCGTGCTGTTTCTTCCCAGAATCACAGACTGGTTGAGGTTTGAAGGCAATTCTGGATGTGATCTGGTGCAACCCCCCTGCTCAAGCAGTGCCACCCAGACTCACTTGCTTAGGACCACGTCCAGGTGGCTTTCAAGCATGTTCATGGGTGGACGCTCTGCAACTTCCTTGGGCAACTTATGCCAGAGCTTGGTCACCCTCATGGTGAAAAAGTTTCCTGATGCTCAAATGGCATCTCCTGTTTTTCAGTTTGTGCCCATTGCCTCTGGTCCCGCTGCTGGGTCCGCTGAAAAGCTTCTTGTAAAAGCCCACTTTTCAGTGGGAGCAACGATTGCTTGAATGGCAATGATACATCTGGGACAGTCAGAGGTTCTGACTAGCTTCTCAACCATCTACAAGCATTTTGCAAAATCACTAATCTGCTCTTCAGGTTTGTGCACATCATCTGGAGAGCCTACATAGAGGTATGCATGTGTGCATATAAGCAGATTGTTAAAAATATGGGAGTATTCCATTAAGAAATGAGAAGATCAACGTGCCTGTGGCATCTTCATTTGTGGTGTGTTGTATTTGCTTTTCAATAATCTACCACTGCATACCCACACTGAACAGGAGTTTAAAAAAAAAAAAAGTTTATTAAATGGGCATTGCACATTGTGCAGGTGAACAAAATGGTAAATAAACCAGTAGGCACAGTGTTTGAACACTGGTAGGAAAGGAAAGTTGTTTGCTTTCTCATACATTCTGTGTGTCTTGATCACTGTATGGTATGAGCAGTTGGTATAAATCTCTGTGGTATATTTGGAAGGGTGGGCTCTCCCTTTTGACAAGGCTTGAGCGGTCAAAAGGTTTAAAATGTGTTTTTTTAATCATTATCTTATTTTAGATGTCTTAGTTTTTAGCATCTCGTTTAGTACTTCAGAACTTTGTTTTTCAGTCTTTTTGAAATCAGTTGCAGCCGAGCGTTGTACATGCTTGGAAGAACCTGCTTAAGCTATCAGGATGGGAACCCATTGAAGAATGACACGAGTTTTTCCATGCTGTACAGATCTGTTTTGTTTGGAAATAATTATATTTATTGACTTGTTTCTTATGTACTAGAAGTGCAACTTCCTTGCCATGTATCTGGCTTATTTGGGCTGACTTCCTTTGTGTACTATCAGGTATAGTTAATTAGTGGGAGAGTGAAGATAATTTATTTTTTCTTAGATGATTTTCAGTAAATTTGGCTCTTCCCTAATAGCTTGACTGTAGTGGGGTAATTCATAATTATGAATGTTTCTTTTTTTTTTTTTTAACTGAAGAAGTTGAAGTCCCAATACATTTTTTTTGCAGATATTTAAATTACTCACAATGAATGAAGAAAATACAGACTTCCACTTTTTTGAGTGCTGTAGGATTTTTAAGACAAGAAAATGTATCTGTTTCCTCAGGGTGATTCATAATGCTTCTGTGGATTTATATCATCCTATGAATCTTAAACATTGAACTTAACATAAGAATATTCTACCTCGAGTACTAGAATAATATTACCCCTTACACTAGCAAGGGAGGGATGGATACTGCATCTTCATGATAGCTACTTGTAGAGATGTATTCTTGTAGAGATTTATGGGGATGCTGATAAATTGCTATGCTTTCTTTTCACTTGCTCCCGTTTCCTTGTCACTGTACCTTAATGATTTGTATTTAATATCTGTAGGCATTGAATTAAACAGTACGAGGTAACGACATACCCAGATTTAAGTATGTGACATGGCAAACACATTTGTAACTGTTAAAAGTAAGTGTATTTACTGCTTTTTAAAACTACTCCCATATTTCTCAATGTCTGTTCAAGATAATCAGTATTGCACTGGGACACAAACATTCAATTTTCTTATGTTTTAAACAACAGATATGTTTTTTACCATTGCAATTGTCATGCTACTAAAAAAATTGTTTTGCTGCTAATCTGTTAATGATACAGAGGAGGCTTAGTCGCTTCTGCTAGACACAGAAAACAACCTTGAGTCAGTTTGTAGTGTTGAAATATTAAATGTTAACCTAGTCTGGGTTAAGAGGAAGGGTGTGAGAATCCATGTATTCTAGGTAGCTGTGAACTGTCTTTGACATGAGGCTGGGAGTGTCATTTTGCAAGAGAAAACAGTGTCAGAATTCTGTAAAAGCTTTGGTCTCTTTGCTTGGAGTCACTGTGTGAAAGAACATTAGTAATCTGGCAGCATCAGATCCAGATGGCAAAGCTATTCCTGAGTATCCCCCTGAGCCTGCTGTGACAGTGGCCTAAAGGGAGAGCAAAACTTTGGGGGGGAGGGGGGAATCTGCTTTGTATCTTCATTGCGTAAAATCCATTGATAATAAGTTTATTGCAAAGTATTTTGGAAATAGTATCTAATTTCAAGGCCGACAACCTAGTAAGTGTGTGGGGACTTATTCCTTTTTATCTTAATAATTATGTATATATGAAACCAAATAAAGTAAAAACTTAAATTAGAAGAACTGTGCTTTGAGCCAGAAATGGTGGAGATGGTAGAAACAGGGATTTGCAGTCATCAGTGGATATTTGCATTTGCTGACAATTTTATATGGCTCAGTAGCAGCTAGAATTGAGTGTCTGATTGTATCCTACAACATTTTACTATTGCCTTACAAATATTTGTGGACATTTATATTAGTTTTGGTTTTCAATTCTATGACCTTCTATAAACTCAAACAAAAAAAAAGCCTAATGTACTCTACAGGCTTCTATAACCCAAAGAAAACCAGATCCCTGCTCAAACAACATTAAATAGTATTAGGATGTTTTACTCTTTCACACACTAGCTGGGCTTACCATGGTAGAGACTGGTGGTTTTTTAATGATAAGGCCTTGGCCAAATTCTGTTACCTTCTGTCTGAGCAGGCAGATTCCTGCAAGTATTGCTTTTATAAAACAACAAACTGTTTTCTGTGTCTGCAAGGCTCAAATTTGTTACATTTTCTTCTTCGAATCAGGATGAAGGATTTTTAGGTGGGAGTGACTTTTTGGTTTTTGTTTGTTTGTTTGTTGGTAATGTAGTTCTATGGCTTACTTTTTACAGTACCTGGAAGTTTTTATATAGTAGAGCCCTGAAGTACTTTAATTGGAAAGTAAGTTAGGGAAAGGGGAAGGGAAGTAACAAAGGTGAAGACATGAAAATAAATTATACCAAATTTACATAGGCAGTGCTTAAACAACTCCATCTGAAGACTCTATGTTACATTGACTCACACTTAATACTAATTAATTCCAAGAAATAAACTTTGAAATATTCCTGAAATGACTGGAAGGGCAGTGTGTAGATTTGAATCAAAATTTGCATAAGCTGAAATCTAAGGGGAGTAATCAGTAGGGGGTATGTTCCTTTAAGATATTTTATCATATTAAAAAATGGAATAGTAGAAATTGTAAGGTGTTGGAACAGTTTTGCTTAGATGGAATCAACAAGAATATATTGAAGTGCAGATGGAGTCTGTTGCTGACATTACTTTACATCTTTTTACCTGTACTGTACTGGCCTGACTGTCATTACAGCAATCTAAAGCCTGTTACCTGCTGCTGTTTCCTCTATAATGGGATTTTTGGTAGCTTTGATCGAAAAGGTAATAGATACTAAAAAAATGGCATGTATTTGCATATGGCATTTTTTTCTCTTCTGTGTTTGAATTCAGTAATGCTTTTTTATGAAGACTTTTTTTTTTTAAAGGTGCACTGCATACCTATATGTATACTGAATACTTCTTTCCGTGTTCAGTGTTGAAAAATACTGCTAAACCTTTTGTAACAGCAAAAATAAATGTGAAGTTGTACAAAATTAATATCAGCAAGGCACCTAAACAGAAAATACTGTGCTATTTTCAAGAAAAATAAAATCTGTAGTATTACTTTATGACTAATGTCTAAAAATAAATACCATATGCCTTGCAAAATATCATCTGTTCTCTTGAAAAGAAAATTTGTTGGTGCCTTTTGCTTACTGTACCTATTTAATTTAGTTGTCTGTGGTGTCTCATTATAGTCATTGTTCTGGATACTGATGTTTTAGAGCACAATTCTTTAAAGTTATTTTAAGTAGACAAAACTGTTACTTTAAAAGTTACTGGGGTTTTTTTTTTTGTTTTATTTTGGGTTTTTTGGGGGTTGTTTTTTTTGTTTTTTTAATTGAATATCATGAAAATAGCAAAGCAGATTACTTTTCTTGGGCCTGGAGAAAGTGCAGGCTTTATAAAAATCTTGTGTGTGGAATTTCCAGTCATCCACTTCTATTGTGGCTTATTCAGATGAAAACTTGCTAGCAATGTGATAACACCTGAGAAAGCACCCCACAGTCTCAGTTAATCTTGCTTGATTGTTCAACTCATCTGAGCCCTAGCTTCTCCCTCTGGAATATGTTGTGTACTAAACTCATTTAAACAGGAGAAATTAAGTAAGCACGGAGCTTTTTAGAATGGTCATTTTGGGGATTGACAAACATCCTCAGCTTTCTTTTCTGCATCTTCATTTGCAGGCTTGGATGGGTTCCCAGTTGATTGAGGTCTTACCTGAGTGCAAAAAAGCTAATCGGCCAAAATGACACTAAAGAAAATAGATGAGATTCCATTTCGGCTCACTGCAGAGAAGAAAAACTTGATTTTCCTTTAGAGATTTTTTCAAGACTAATTGGGTGCCATTAGAGAAGCTTTTAAGAGGAGGAGATGAAACTTAGAAGTACCTTCATAGACTTCAGCTTTCTTAGTATAGGCATATTGTACTTGGTTAGCGTGATAGTGGGACATAATGCCAACAATTAAAAAAACCCCAAACAGCAGAAAAACAACAAACTTTGGGCAACTGAATGAGCTTTTTATTAAATGCAAATGTGTGAATAGAGGAGTGTTCAGTACAGAAACTATCCTGAGACTGTTGAATAATTATCTGCTCATCCTTGCACTCTGAAATTTGTTGTTTTGGTTTGGGTTTTGTACGGATTGTTTTCTTGTCATTACTGATTTGGCTGTAAATGTGATGGGATTTTTTTTTCTGTTTTTTTTTCTTCAGACACTACAGTCAAAGCATTTCTGTCGTCATGTTGTTGTAGCTTGTCTTTTTAGAAATGCTCTGCCACCCTAATAAAGATTTTGGAGGAGGTCCTGAGCACCTTGATTGAATGCCTTTGTCCTGCTTTGAGCAGGAGTGGGCCAGGCATCTCCTCTCTTCTCTTCCACTCAGAATTATTCTGTGATTCTCATCTGGTCCACCTCCTTCATAGCTCTGCTGCTCACTTCTGGAACCCATTTTTTTTTCCACAGCTGAATGTGGTTATTGGTACACCATCCAAACGTTCTCAAAGACAACTGCTGCTTTACATTCTTTCTCTCCTCTTATTTTCCTTATGACTACATATACTATATAGTACAGATATATTTTTATAAATATATATGTGTATATAAAATATATATTGTATATATACAGCAAGTGGTGCATTTGTGTCTGTTAGCAGTTGGTGTATCTAGAGCTTCTTGCATCTTTGCTTCTACAGTCTGACAAGTTATGTGGTGTCTTGAGTTTATTGTATGAAAGCTGATACTTGCAGTTTCAGTTGTGGGTGTTGGGAAGCTGGTTAGTAAATTGGTAAGTACTTTCCAGTGAATTAAATTACATGTTATAAAGGTGTGCATTTGTAATTAAGGTAGTATGTTTGAGTGTAGCTGGTTTACACACTGATGCCAAATGACCCGTGAGTGTTGAAAAGCACGCTGATCTAAGTTACTCGTTGAAAGAGAAGCTGAGTGTAGGTGTAGATTTTCTGGAAGCCAAGCCTGTAGCAAATGTTGATTCCTTCCTTGCAGCTGTAAAAGCCCTTATCTGAGTTTTCTAATCTTTTCATAGAAGATGAGCTATTGAAGCTCAGTGTTGTGGTTACAAGCGTGGTACTTCTGTTACAGCTAGTGAAGATGTTCTTGGCAGACTGACATTTTTCTAGTGTGGTCTCTGCTGTCCTGGAGAGGACTAGAGCCTTGTGCTCTTATTTCCTGTTATCTTGAGTTGCTATGTGAAAGCTAATTGGTTAGTGTTAATTGAAGGCTTGTCAAGGTTTTGCCTTCGTTTCTCTGTGGAACTTAATAGACAGTAGAGCCTCTAGACACTGTGGCTGTGTTTTTGTACTTCAGGTCTCTTGCAGATTTATGTGCAGAACTGGTGTAACACTTCGTAACACATCTGCAGATGAAAAAGATCACCTCAGACTGACTTGGATTAGATCTAAAAAACTAAGGTAATCTTTGGTTTTTTTCATTTGTATTTGAAGGTCTGTGAGTGAGGAGAAATGGCATTTCAAGATCAACGTGGTCGTATACTTTGTCAGGGTGTGGGTGCTGGGGCCCTTAGTCAGTAGGTGGCTTGCTACTGAAACATTTGTGCATGTGAATGAACTGGAACACAGCACCAGTGGCTGATGCTTATATTGTGGTGGCTTTGGTTTGTACACTTTTCTTAAGTGTTTTACATAAGCTTACGATAAAGAATATTTTCAGTACTAGACAGCTTTGACTTCTCACAGCAGTAGATTTTCTTTAAAATATTCTTGATATATTGAAATATTTTATAAGAATTATGAGGGAAATTTATTTATTTATTTAGTTCAGTGTAAATCTACCATCACAGGACTTATTTTTAACTAATTAGGCCAGAAATGAAAATAAATTGGGCTTTAAGTATTAAAAGCATGTTTTCCTTGCTGAATTCAAACTGGCATATTCTGTGCCCAAACATTTTACCTAAAATAATCCGGATAAATTTAAATGGGCAATGAACTGTTGAAAGGACATCAATTAAATGAGCTCTGGTTTGATTTCTTAATGAATTACATTTGTTTAGTGAGCATTTGACAGCGCCTCTGTTACGGCTAAAATAAGTGTTATTATACCTAAACTTTTAGTATCTTAAATTCTTGAACTTCGAAACTTTAATGGTTTGCCACTTCAGTTGGATGCTTGAGACAGACTTAAATACTATTTCTCCTTTTCATTTTCACTACACATTTGTTTCAGCATGTTTGCTGAGGAAGTAGCCACAACTTTACAAACAGCTTTGAGGAGAGCTTACCTATGTACAGTGTGTCTGGGGAGAGGATTTCCTTTTTTCTCATATAACAGAAAAGAATGCAGAATTTTTGATGGCATGATGCATTTAAAAAGTGTGTGAAGATAAGAAATCTTTTACTTTACTTTTGGAACCAAGTACTGCAAGATCTCATTGCTTCATGTTTTTAGGTTCAAATGTATTTGCCTTCCTAATGATGACATTTGACATTCATAGCATCATATCATAGAATGGTTTGGGTTGAAAAGCATGTTGAAGATCATCAAGTTCCAACCTGCACTGCCATGGGCAGGGACACTTTCCATTAGACCAGGTTGCTCAAAGCCCCATGCAACCTGGCCTAGAACACTTCCAGGGATGGGACATCCACAGCCACTCTGGGCAACTTGTTTCAGTGCCTCACCACTCTCACAGTGAAGAACTTCTTCCTAGTTTTTATTCTAAATCTACCCCCTTTCAGTTTGAAACCATTAGCCCTATGAGGGAGTGTCCTATCACTACACTCCCTCATAACAAGTCCCTCCTCATCTTTCCTGTAGGTCTCTCTCCTTTCAGTACTGGAAAGCAGCTATAAGGTCTCCCTGGAGCCTTCTCTTTTCCAGGCCATACAACCTCAGCTCTCAACCTGTCCTCACAGGGAAGGTGGTCCAGCTGTTTTTTAGTTTTTAAGAAAACCGTATACTGAACACAATTGAACATAACCTTATTTAGAAAAAAATCCATCAGTGCTTCTTTCAGCACACTTTAAATAGTTGCTTTTGTTTGCAGTGTGAATATATGTGAATCTCAGATGAAATTTCGTGTGATGGATGTACGTGTTAATGTGTGCTGGGGAGTCTTTCAGCATGCCTGAAGTTAAACACGTTCTATGTTCTATTTCTAGCATTACTTAGCTGCCACTGCTGTTTACAGGCTGAATTAGAAGTTAGATCATTGCATTTCACCACCACTGGATCTACGGGCACAAAATTGTTTTAAGTTCTCAATTGGCCAAGTTCTCAGCTTGCCAAGAAGCAAGCCTGATAGTTGGAAAATGTGCTAATGGATTCTTTCCCCCACCCCCAATTAATTGAACTTCAAGAGCTAGAATATTTTTGTGAAGTGAATTGAGAGTTTATTATTGGAGCAGATTCAAGTACTATAAGGAGAAGTTCTTCGAAGGGAAGAGAAAAAAAGGCTTGCTTTTACATAAGCAAAAGAAAAGGGCTGGTACCTCCTCCTCACACCCCCAAACAAGATGAGAATGGTATGAGATTTTGCATCTCTGTTTTTAATTGCAAATTAATAAAAATGGCAGTATAATTTGCTTTCACATCTCAGGGCAATAATGACAGACTTTGTAATTTGAGAAATTGTCTCTTACAGTGCTGGAGACAGTTAATGTTTTCCTTATACTTGTGTTCTTTGAAGTGAATGTTGTTCTCCAAAACGCTGGACAAATCTCTTGCCTCCTACTCAGATTCTAGCAGATCCTGATGTGATAAGTGTATCTCTTACACCCTCGTGCAGGTGCAGTTCCTTTGTTAATTCATCAGCTGCTATCTTTACAGGTTTGTCAATGTATAATTTCTTCAGTTCAAAGTGTGGCTTTATTTTACAAGGGTTTTCTATGTACAGCGTTCAGAAAGCAGTTGTCTGTATCAGTCTTCCAGTCCACAGGTGTGGGGGGGATCTGGTTTTCTCTTGGCTTTCTTGGTGCTTTTTCTGCACTGAATACATGTTGCTTATTACTGGAATGGCTTAGGCTTTTATAGCAGATCTTCCAACTATGAAGGAAGATATCCATGGTAACCTCTTTGCATTTTTGTAGAGTTCACATTGTGAACTTACACTAAAAATATGAAATAAACTTTCTTTTTCTTGCTTGGACAACTTGGGACCTCTTTAAAAGTGCTCAAAAGAGAGTAAGCTTTGATTCTGAGGAAGGTTTTGGCTTTCATTTTTAGAAAGTATAGAGAGTAGAAGAAGTAGTCCCATTTATTCACATTGATTTTCAGTGAAGTAACCATTTAGCTGAACTTCTAAAAAAATAAATACTGGAAGGAGAAATTTGCCCCCTTCATTGAAAGTAGGTGCATGCAAGTGTACATTTCACTGTGTGTGTGTGTGTGTGTATAATTATGGAGAGATTTAAAAACTCCAAATGTTAACTTTTTATATCTGTATAGTTAATTGCAGATGTATTTACAAGGGGTTTTGGCCATTGCTTTGTATGAGAACCAGTTACAAAACTTACCAGTCATATTTCTAGGACCAAACTTGGTCAAACCCTCATTTTGTCAAGCTGAGTGAACTGTAATCATTATTTCAGTAAAAAAAAAAAAAATTCCCCAACATGCATATAATGTACTGTTCTTGGCAGATGGGGGATTTGGGGGATTTTACATGAGGGAACAAAGCAAATGGAGGGGAAAACATATTTAGATTGGACCACTCTTTGGACTAAAAGACCCGTGATGGCAAGAGATGTCACATTATAACTATTTCTTGTTGAATTTGTTGAAAAAGGCAAAGCTATTGCATACTCTCCCCCCCGCCCCCAGCCCCCCTCTCCCAGTTACAGTCCTCAAAAGTTAATCTATAAACTAGTTCAGTTTTATTCCCCCCCTTTTATTTTTTTCTCTCTTAAATTCTTGTGTTGGACTGTTTTATCCTCCTTATTGTGAACTTAACTGTTAGTTTTCATATAGATGAAGTCATTTAAAGGTATTGTAAATTCTCCTGCAAAGAGGGTAGGGGAATAGAATAACACTAATCAGGTAACACTTGACTAAAATTTTGAAACTTTACTAAATATGAAAACCATCATTACTCTTTATAGTGTCTGTATACTTGCTTTCTTGGAAAAAAGGTGCCATATCCATTGGGTGACAATAACACATTTTATGTCCATTTTACATTACAGGCAGCTAATTAGATTTATTCTTTTTAAAACACTGAGAAAGCAGGCAGGGAATATAGCCTGGTTTTTGCCATTATTCAGCATTAACAATGGAGAAGAGAAGGTGGCTTCTAAAGTTGGGTACTTAATGCAAATTCATTCTCTTGCATAAGCTATAGAGCAATAGAAAACACTGTCATTAAAACTGACTCATAGCGTTCAGCAGAAGGTGTGTTTCAAGCTGTAAAAGTGCTAAGAGAATTATTGTAGTCTAGTAAATAGCTTACAGTGGGAAAAGTACTTCAGCTGCATTTTGTTGCAAAACGCTCCTGTACAAATTGTCTTGTAAGTATTTTGCTTTTGAAATCCGAGTATGAAAGCAGAGCAATGGAGTTACTCTAAACTACTGAGTATTTCAATCAGTTGAAGAATGGACGCAAATAGACTGTGAAATGCATTTAACATCCATGTTTGAAATTCCAGCTCAGGATGGAGACTCTTACATAACTTGATTGTGGTTTAGTTAGGGGGGAGGCGTGTCTCCTATACATTGCAAAAATCTTTCTCTAGCAGTGGGTATTCAGCTCTGTAAAGTGGTGCTTTGATAGGTTTGGCTGGGTTGGGGTTTTTTTGAGATACGAGTAGATGGGAATAGAAGATTTGTATCTAGCACCACAAGAGCCACAAAGTGTTAAACTTGCTTTCCAGCTGGTTTAGCGTGCAGTCTCAGCGGCAAAGAAAGTGGTATAATCCAAAAGCGATTACAAGAATTACTTCTTTTTGTCTGAGTAAATAGCATATCTCATGTTCTACCTGGGTTAGAAAGGAAAGTGGGAAGTCCTCTTCCAGTGTTAGGAAGGCACAAAGAGAGTGTTAGTGGAAAGAAATAATATGGTGCAGTTAGAACTGTAATCTTACGTTATTTCCCTACCTGTTGGGCAGTGGCTTTGGTTGCATGTGCTAGTCTAAGCATGGGGTCAGTGTGTTGCTGCTGCTGCTGCTGCTTTATGGTTACTGCCTGTGGTGGATGATGAGATGGTTCCATATGCACCCATTCAGTTCTACTTTCTAGATGACCAATATTTAGGCTTGTTAATAGATGTATAAGGGTTTGTACAACTCGCTGCAAGCAAGAGACACCAGCTTCGTCTTTTTCATTTGAAGAGTCTTTAACCTTAGAAACTCACTAGCAGCCTCTGTCTGTAGGTATAACTGAACTTTGGGAAGTTCTTTTTAATCCTCTGAGACATGGTATTCCCTAGACTGCTGTCAGCCCTTGTTTTGTTAGAGTTTTTAACTTTCTTTTTACAGAAAATAAATAATAATGATTTGCTGGCAGTAGACTTTTGCATTCAGATCTCCTAAATTACTTCTATATCCCTTAATGTTACAAGACTATTTGTACAGGAAGTAAGTAGATATATTAGAAAAAGGAAAGTTAGTTATGCAAATATTGACTTTTGGGTGCTGTGAGTCAGTACTTCTTTTGTTTTTCTTTTTCCTTTTTTCTTTCATTCCAGAGCTCTTCCCTGTATGCCAGCCTTTCACTCTCTTCTTCCGTGACTCCCTGGAGTAGCTTCCCTTCTTCCTTCACCCACCCTTCTTTCCCTTTGCCAGGGGCATTGCCTTCCTTCTTTTTTTCCCTTCTCCCCCCCCCACACCCCCCCCCCCCCCCCCCCCCCCCCCAGCTTTATAATTAAACTTAGAAGACTCAAAGGATAGAGAACCACATGAAAGATGGAAATCAGGATTATGAGGTTTTTTATTACCTTTCCCTTGGTAGACCTGCCAACACTGTTTACTGTTTAGATGCATCTCCTTTTTCTCAAGACCTGTTTTTCAGGTCTCTTTTGGGTCACTTACATATCCAGACATGCTTTTGCTGCCATGGGAATCTCCCATGCAAGAAGCCATCCACATTCCAGAGAGAAACTGTTTAGGCACTTAGGAAGCCATCTGCTTGGGAGAAAGGCCACGCACCTGCCATTTCCTATTTACATTTAAATATTTTTCCACTGATACAAAAATTTATAATCTGGATCATTCTTCACATTATAGTGACTAACTTGTAAATACTACTTTGTAACTTTTTTGGTGTTTTTTTTCCTGAGGTAGGTCATGCCTTTCAGTAGAAAACTCTTCTATTTAGACATTTTTGCCAGAACAATAATGTTGACTAGGGCTGTGGGGATTATTTCATTGGGCTTTTATTTTAAATACTAGACTTTTGTACAGAAATACTAGTTTGTAGCATGGTTTGTTGGATATGTATATTTTGCCAGTGTATTGGTGGTGGTGGATGAACGTATAGAACAAGTAAAGGCTGTATCTGTGTTAGGGAAATTTGTCTGAACATTCATGCTTCTAATAAAGAAGATAGTTTTCATGTTCCGTGTGCTTTTTAGAATATCTTGATTTCCTTTCAACTGTTAAATGGGAATCACTAGGCTGAAATAGCAGGAGAAACTTCTAATTAATTTTTTTTTAAAGTCATTATGGAGGCTGGCATTGAAACAGTGCTGTCTATTATTTAAAAAATAATAAAAGTTATTACCACATCCTGTATCCAGAGATGAATCTAATTACCTCCTAATGTTTTTGAAGTTTTTTCCTGAGTCATCTGGTGAGATTTTCATTTACCTCAAGGCTCATAGTTTACTGCGCCAATTCTTTTCATGCAAAGAACCAGTACCATAGCATGGTTTCAAACATTACATCTTTGTAAGTTTCTTGATAGCAACACCTAGAGGCCTTCAACGCAGCAAAAAAAAAGTTTCCTTATCAAAGAGCTTAATATCTAATTAAAGGCAAGACCCAAGAATGCATGTAACAGTTGAAATAAGCAGCAGATGAAAAGTGAACAACCTAAGTGATTAAAAGTCTTCGCAATTACATTTCCCTTGTGGGTTGACCCTGGATGGATGTCAGGTGCCCACCAAAGCTGCTTTATCACTCCCCGTCCTCAGGTGGACAGGGGAGAGAAAAATGTAACACAAGGCTTGTAGGTTGAGATAAAGACAGGGAGAGATCACTCCCTAGTTACCACCACAGGCAAAACAGACTCAACTTGGGGAAAATTTATTTAATTTATTAGCAATCTAATTAGAATAGGATGAGAAATAAAACCAAATATTAAAACACCTTCCCCTCACCACCCCTCCCTTATTCCCAGGCTTAACTTCACTTCCTATTTCTCTACCTCCTCCCCACCCCAGTGGTGCAGGGGTACAAGGGTGGGGGTTGCAGTCAGTTTATCACATGCTGTTTCTGCTGCTCCTTCCTCTTCAGGGAGATGACTTCTCAAAATTTTCCTGTTCTCCAGCATGGGGTCCCTTCCACGTGAGCCAGTTGTCCACAAACTTCTCCAGTGTGAGTCCTTCCCATGGGCTGCGGTTCTTCACAAGCTGCTCCAGCATGGTTCCCTTCCATGGGGTTTAATCCTTCAGGAACAGACTGCTCTAGTGTGGGTCCTCTATGGGGTCACAAGTCCTGCCAGCAAAACTGCTCCAGCATGGGCTTCTCTCTCTGTGGGTCCACAGGTCCTGCCAGGAGCCTCTTCTATCACAGGCTTTCTGTGGGGTCACAGCCTCCTTTGGGCAATCACCTGCTCCACTGTGGGCTACTCCATGGGCTGCAGGTGGATGTCTGCTCCACTCTTAACCTCCGTGGGCTGCAGGAGGACAGTTGGCCTCACCATGGTCTTCACTGTGGATTGCAGGGGAATCTCTGCTTGGGTATTTGCAGCATGTCCTCTCCCTCCTTCTTCACTCACCGTGGTGCCTGCAGACTTGTTTTTCTCACATATTTTCAGTCTTTTCTCTGGCTGCAATTCCTGTTGTGCAGCAACTTTTCCTTTTCTTACAGAGGTGCTGCCACTGCCACTAATGGCCTTGGCCTTTGCCAGCAGTGGGGTTGTCTTGGAGCTGGCTGCATTGGCTTCATCAGACATTGGGGAAGCTTCTGGGAGCTTCTCACATAAGCTGCTTCTGTAGCCCCTCTCCTGCTTTTCCCTCCATTCCCTTCCCCCTCCCTCCCAAAAAACAAACCAAACAAAATGCCAAACAACATCTCCCCCCCCCCGTGGATGCTGAAAAGCTGCTAGCAGAGGAATTTTCCTAGGTTCTCACAATATTCGATGAGAATCCTGCCTTTCTCACACGTGTTATGAGAAACAGTAGGATTCTCACCGAATATTGTGAGAACCTAGGAAAATTCCTCTGCTAGCAGCTTTTCAGCATCCACACCCCCACCCCCCCCAAAAGACCCGAAACAAACAACAAAACAACAACCAACTTGCCATGGAAACCCAGTGCAGTTGCACAATAGGTGCAACTTTTAGAGTTTTGGAGTCCTTTGAGAGATAATAATCGGAATCTCAACCATTCTAATACAGAATTAGAGATGCCAAGTTTAGAAATGGCAAGTAATTTGTCCACTGTAGCTTTAATTCCTAGTGTCTGGGTAAGGGTAGATGGGGGAGGTATTCTATGAATTTCAGTAGTTCTCTCAAACGATCCTTCAAGGGAACAAGTCTCTCTAGTGTTCCAATCCGGACTGCAGGATTGACATTCAGCCGTGCTGATGATCCACCTCAGTCCTTGAATAGTATGTACAGGATGTATGGATAGTATGTTCCTTTATAATTATGTTACTAGTTTCACAGTCTCCTTTCATCTTTATTGAAGGTAGGTTGGTTGGATGATTTTTCAACATGTTTCCTTGTAGCAGAAGCTTGTAACATGGAAGTATGTGTCTTCCAACCTGGAGTTCTCTTGCAGCTTTGCAATTCAAGCAATTCGGTGGCTCACTCATTTCCAAAAAAGGGCTGCTTTAGCTGCTGTTCCAGTTGTTGTAAATCCACAGACACTTGATTTTATGATTTTAAGCTGCTGATCTCAGAACTGTCCTGGTTGTAGGAGTTTTTTTTCCATGCTGTATGAGGTGAAGGTGCATCTTTTGATCATTGAAGAGATTAATGAGAACAAATGGTCAAAAGCAGATAAAAATCACAACCGCCTCTTTTCCCTGCCACCATCCAATTTCATTACAATTTCAACAGAACTTTAATTTTGTGTTTCAGTAAAACAAATGGTAAATGAATGAATATGAGTAAATTTTGCTCCCAGCATGTTTTTTTCTTGTCTACAGATGCCCTGTTCATTAGTATCCATTGACAAAGATAAGTACATGATTTGTGCAAAAGATAATATTCTGGTCTTCATTGCTTTTTGCCTGATTATTTTCAAGTTTAATTTTGCTGCTTTTAGATGAGATCACTAAATTTAATTTGTGGGTTTGATACTGTATTTTTTTTATTTCTCTGCTGGAAAGATGTTTACACATTTTGCAAATCGACTTGTTCACCTTAATACATCTTCCAAATACGTTCGCAGTAATTTATATAGCAGAATGAAGCTCCCCTTCCTGAAGGTGTTCTAGGTGGCTCAGCGTGATGACATCTTTTGTAACAGCACAAGATCATTGCTCTGTTGCTGTACTTTCTCACCACTGGATTTGTACCGAACAAAAAGTTTATTTCAGGATTTTGAGTTTAATGTTCAGAGTTCTCACCGGAATTGCTGTTGGTACCCAATACATCACTGCTGCTGCTTCTGTGAGGCTGTGTTCCAGAATACTTTAAGCTTTCATCCTTGGTTTCAAAAAAGCTTATGTTGAGATGAGCTGTTGGGATTTTTATTTTTTTTTTCCCCCTTCTTTATCTGGAATATATCTCTCTTTTTATTGAACTTCAGCTTATTATAATGGTCATAAGGCCTTCATGCATTCTGAGCCACTTTGGAGATAACTCTGCTTGATTTGGGTTATTCACTTGTGCAAGTTTAACAGGTAATTCACTTGTGTAAGTTTAATCAGGTTTCAATTTCTTTGAGTTTTTGAAGCAAGCTGCTTTGAAGAAGTCTTTTTCTAACTAAAAGGGGTGGGGGGCAAACCCAAACAAAATTAAAAGACCTTCAACACTTCCCCTTCCCCTCTTCCCCCCCCTTCCCCCCCCAAACCCCACTGTACACCATATGCCTACCATGTAGTTCAATCACTTGTGACCTTTGTGAAAGAAGAACCAGTAATGAAAAGCCTTTGAGTTTGTTCCTTTAAATATGTTTCCTGCGCATGTGCTTGCATACTAATGTGCATTTATTCTTGAAATGACCTGTCTTTGGGTGTTGGTACAATTAGTAAATGAGTGGCTTCTTTCTGTCCTTTGTTGAAAACTTTTCATGACATTCGTGGTGAGGATAACTTTGTTAAGAGGTGGATCAATATTATTTAAATAAAACGCTTCTGACTATTTGCGTGGAAAACACATCAAGAAGAAATGATAAATATTTTTTTTCTTGTAATTACAATATAATTCTGTTCAGTTGTGTGTATTATATCTTCTTATTCGATTTTGGGGAGCTCCCCCGTCATATATTTGTTCCGTATCTTTGGTGTGTCCTTTTAAAGGAAAAAAGTAATTTCTTGGGGTTTTTTTGATTTTTACTGCAGATAGTGAAGGAGTAATCTTGCATTTAATTATATGTTTGAAGATTACAAAGAAGAGTAGTCATTGATCTGCATTAGAATGCCCACAAAATTTACTTTCAGCATTCATTTGCTATTTATAAATCCTTTATATTCACCTTTATTTTTCAGTTCTCTTATGAGAAAACTCCATCACAGCCAAAGCGAGTGCAGAGAGGAACATCTGACTTGTAGAATGTGAATGGGAGTTATTTTTAGAACAATGAATACAAGTCCGGGTCGGTAGGAGGGAAAAAGCTTGTCAGATTAGAAGAATTTCAGTCTTTTTTTTCGTCAAGAGACAGTCTTTGTAAATCACCAGTATGCTTTGGTGTGCACATACGAAAGTTTCAGTGGCTGATCCAGTGAGGAATGCGTCAGAGAACTTTTTTCGAAGTGGCCAGGTCTTCTGCATCTGTTGTTTTGCCTGCTGACAGGGTAGGATTGCTGGTGCACAGCCAGTGGTTGCTGCCATTGTGGAGAGGAACCTAGCAGTGCTTTTTGACAGTAGGCTGCCAGAGAACAGAGGAACTGGAAAGCATGATGGAAGAACTTGAAAAGCCCTTTCTTTCCATAGATAGCCTGCTGAGTTCAAACTTTACAGCAGTCCTTCAATTGACTGGCTGCTCAGGATGTCTAATGTGTTCCCCTGAAGATAATATATTGTACTTTTTTCTCAGACAGGAACTCCCCCTGCACTTTGAATGCGCTCTCTTTTCTTTTTCTTTGTGGGGTTTTTTTTTTTTTTTTTGTGTTGGTGGGTTTTTTTTGTTCGTTGTTTTTTTGGGGGGGTAAAGGAGGAAGACTTTCATGCTGAACACTTTTTTTGCATGACTCTTCAAACACAAATGTGGGAATTGAGTCACAAAGTGAGTCCTAATGTGTAACTCTTTTAAAGGAGTAGCTTGTTTGATAATTATTAAAGATAAAAAAGCTATGCCTGTAGTACTGTTTTATAACCTGGAGATTTAAAGTCCACGGCATATTGTCATAGATCATATAGGATTAAAGGAATGACAAAGGAATACAGGATATTACTGGAGAAGGAAGGAAAGATTGAAAAGAAAGAACCGGCTTCTAAGGAGACAACTACAAATACTGTGTTGGGTGAAGACACATTAGCTTCTTCTACAGGAGGGTATTCTGTTATAAAATAAGACTATCTAAAAAAATAATTTTTTCGTTCTTGCCTTCCTTTGTCTAACTGTATCTTGGTAAGCAGAAGTGTGCTTTTACTTCCACTAGAAATATTGGGCACTTGTATGTGGTAGAAGTGAACACATGACTGTCAGGCTCCTTGTGCCAGATGGAACTGCAGAGGCTTTGGATTTCACAGGTTGCTGTTGAGTGTTAGCCTCTGCACACTGGTTGTTTTTCTTCAGAACTGCTACACGTATGGCAAAGACCGCCCAGCATGCATAAGAGCCAGCATAAACTGCGTAAGAAGCTGTCACACCCACAACAGACATATTTATTAAGGTTCTTACCAGAGAGGAAGACTAAAATGGAAGCTAAATTGTCTTTCCTGTCCTTCTGTTATGACTCATGGGAGCTGCTTTTGTGCTCAACGCTTTGATAATCAGTCTGCTTATGTGTCACTGTGGTCTTACAAGCATCCTGCTAAGCACCCACTCTTTTTGAGTTGGCCACAGCTGCTAGAGAAGCTCATAAATCCCGTACTTTAACTCTGAGAAGAGTTCATATATCCAGGATGAGCTGAATTTTTGAATCTGTACTTGCATACAAAAAGAAGAGAGCTTACAGAATAAGATAAGCCAAACCAAATTATTATTGGTGCCCTGGTCTTCAAGCTCCGTTTTCCTTCATGAATTTAACCAAACTGGTATCTTTTATTAGTTGGGAGCTGATTCAACCCTTTTTCTAGTTGTGTGCTTGCTGTGGGATGGGAGCTTTGTTCATGTTCTTCCCTTCTCTACCCCTGGCCCAGATGCCACGGAGGTGTGCTGCCTTTTAGGCCAGGTATGTGACAACGACTTCCCTTGATGTGCAACTTATTCAGATGACTTTGCGGGTTTCATATATCAACGATTTTTTTTTTTAATTATACAATAAAAGCTTGCTGGAGTTGCATTTTAAAACCTGTGAGCTTGTGCAAGCAACCTTGGTGTTTTGCTTTTACATAATTTGTTCAAGTTTGAAAGTTTTCTAAATTTTGTATGTATTTTCTCCAGCTGTTCTTTTCATTCCTGATTTTTCTTTTACGAGCAGAGGAGGATAGATTGAAGCTTAGAGTACGGAAATGGCTTGCTTAATGCAAATTCTTTCTGGTTTTTATCTCTTCAGCTTCTTTTTTTCAAATTCCACATTGTGCATTTCTTCATATTATGAAATCTCGATGCCTCTTCCTTCAGATCCTTGTCTCATTAGAAGGTCTCCTGTCCCTCCATAAAATGGAAAAACTAGTGGTAATTTTCTTGCAAGTGCAGGAGTGAGACTGGCAAAATTTCACTGGCAATATGATTGTTGTGGGATTTTTTTCCCTCTCCATTCTTAAAATCAGAATATTATTACTTACATCCTCCTCACAGCTGTTCAGATTTGTTCTTCCTAATCTTCCCCATAATACTCCTGGTGCATTCTTCTGAATCAAAAACTCAGGGTTGGGAAAAAAAATCCAATTATTTTCTTAACCCCGTTGCTTGTATATTCTACTATAACACTGAATCACGTGCTTATAGCTCTTAACTAGGGTTTCCCTGCAAAAGCTCAAGAAATAGAACTGCTTATATAAAGGGGAGGAGGAAAGACCCTACAGTAACGATACATCATGACTAATAGCAGTGGTTCGTGCTTGCTTTCATGCACACGCCTTGTATGACAGTGTGCCAGGGTTTGGATTAATACGTAGCCATCAAATGCCAGATACTTTTATGGTATTAGTTCTGTACATCTGTTTCCTGACCCGCTGTTATGTTAGTGAACCCATGAAAATGTAGCTAGCCTCTATAAATTTTTAGTTGTACCTTCTCAGCGAGTAAAAATAATAATGAAATAAAACGTTCTTGTTTTGGGGGAGCAAGAGGGGTGTATTACCTATTATCAAGAAGCTTGTTTAAACGCTAATGGATGACTTTGAAGGAAATTAGAAATTTGTAGCTGGCTTCATTAGGGTGCAAATTGCATATCTGAAATGAACTGTATACTTGATATGTACAAATATACAAATCTGAGTGTACATTTCTAGAACAGAGTTTTATTTCTCCACATTTTGTGAAGTGTCTACCTCAAGTTTATTGTAATTCTTACTAAATGTCTCTACCAAAATCTAACTATGTAAAAATAGCTTCCCTCCCTCCTCGTCTAGCTATTGATGACTATGAAATAACAAATAGCATTTTTATTTAGGATTGAGACCTTCGAGTGACTGGTTAACTTGGATGCTTTTGGGTGATGCTCTAGTATTCTTAATGGTCCTGAAGGGAAAAGAAATTGGTGAAGAGGTTTTCCCCCATTGTTCTAATTTAAATGCAAATGATCCATAATGCTGCATTAGTCCAGATGTTTATACAGGTTTTGTTTTTCACATGTAAGCCTTATATGCTGTGGCAAACCAATTGCATTTGTATTAAAGTCTCACACGGTCTTAGTCCTGGATTAAGTAAAACTAATTTGTTTTTGTTCATGTCATGATGCTCCATTTTGCTGAATTGGCTCTGTGTTTTTTGGAATGCCATGGTAACACTGAGACCCTGTCAGACATCTGTTGGCTTAATTTGTGTTGTTGATGTGCTGTGAATCTGGCCGCCTCAGAAGGGGGTGTTAGGAGAATGACTGCTATTTCCCTACTGAGAACCTCTGAGAGGTAAAGAATGGCCTTATTTCCTCTTCTGCAAGGGTTATCATTCTGACCAGCAGGCAACTTATTAAAACAGGCCTATATGGTACTCAGTGCAAAGAAGGAAATTGTGGTTGCTATTAATAAGGTTTTCCTTGCTATTTCCAATGTTCAGCTTGAAAGAATCCATCCGGTCTTTGCTAAGTTACAGAAAAATGTAATTCTTGCTGTGGATAACTTTCCGGGAATGACTTTTTTGGTTAACACTTCTAGATTTTATTTTTTATTTCTTTTTATTATTGCAGTTTCTCTGCCATTCACAAGACTGTGTCATTCACGGAGTTTAGTTTGTATTGCCAGATTCTCTGCAAGAAACAGTGATTTTAAACACAGTCTTAAAGAGGCTAGTGCCTTTCAAAAAAGCAGAAAAGAAAATCCGAGCAAGTTCAGTGGGTGCTGCCACTCAGCAAGTGTTTTTAGCAGTCTGTTTTCAATCTTTCAGTAGCTTTTGAAGGCAGGGATCTCAAGTATATACATCTGGTTTTGGGATTAGATGGGTCTAGGCTAGTCTGAGTGCAGTAATGTTGCAGGAGAGAGCCAGTTTGAATTACTGCCCTGCTTGAGGAGATGTGACAAAAGTTGTGGCAAAAAGTGTTTGGGTATGAATCCATACTACTGCTGCACGCCACTTGTAATCTTTTAATTAGTTCTCCTTTTTGAGATGAGGTTCTCATAAAGCGCTTTCAGCAGAGCTGTGCGTGAAGGTGACTGGAGCTAGCGCAGAAGAGGCAGCTTTGTTTTGGGAGTGCCCCTGTATGTGCGTCTGTATTACTTTTCCTGTCAGTCATTACGTTCTATGGGAAGAATTCAAGAAGCTGTTCAGTGTTGTTCTTTGGGCCAGTCAAAGTGTATCACTAGTGGTCAATGAACAGCAGTCAGTGAGTTGACAGGCTTTTACCTTCAGGCGATTACACGTGACTGCTGTTCTAGGTGCCATGCATAAAGGAGCACCAGTGTAACAAGTGCATCATCTTCCTCTGGCTCTTTTCCTTTTCACTTCATTAAAAGTTAACGGTGTGATCAATGGGAAGGGGAAGAAGGATAGTACTGAATTTCAGGAAGGAACATTAGCTGCTTACAAATCTAATGTTTATTCTTGATAAAAAAATAGGACAGGGTATGTACTGAATACACTTGCAGAAAATTTTATTTAAAATAAAAAAAAATAGTGGATCACAAGCTGCAGGCCTGTGTAGCTTTGAGAAATTTGGAAATTGTCAACGAGGGACAGAGTAAACTTCATCTAAATTTCTTACTGAGTTTTTGATATGTTATCTCATAAAGTTTTTTTTGCTGCTTTGTTGTGGATCCAAAAAGTTTTGTGTGCACTGTAAGGTAGAAAGACAATGTATGGTGATAACATTAGCAGATAACTAATGAAAGTTATCACAAACCAATTTCTAGAAAGAAATGAATAATGTTGAGAAATGGAGTAGCAGATTTGGTGATGTTATTGAATAGTGGTAATAGAAGACAATGTATGTTTTCTGACTGTTCCTTACTTTCCAGCAAGTATGTTTGCTCTTCTGAAGGTGACTGACCCGTTTTCTTACATCTTGCTTACATTATGGAATTACTGGTTCTTCCAAGGTCTCTGTAGTGGTATTTCTGTCACTCAACTGCAGCGTGGGGACAGCTAGCTGCACCCATGTGCCTGGCACCAGCTTATTTCAGTAGAAAGCCAAAGTAGCTCAGTGTGGGCTCTGTTCTCATGCTAATGGGTGCAACTGAGCAGATGCTCCTGCTTTTTGGGAGCTCATGCTTTTTTTAGTTTGTTACTGTAACCAGAAAGCCTGGGCAAACAGCACAAAAGTTTATGTGAGAATGAGATGCCAAGAGAAAGAGATGCAGGACAGTATATGGAAGGCAAAGAGTATTTTATATAATTCACAAGTGATTTAAAAAAAAAATAAATAAATGAAACCAGTAAACTAAACCACTGAAATAATCCATTAAGGAGTGGGTAACTTAAAAAAAACCCCCACACAACAACAACAACAAACCAACAAAACAGAAGCGACAATCAAACAAACAAACAAAAACAAATGAGGAAACACACTCACACAAAAAACCAAAACCAAAACAAAAAACCCCAACACACAAAACAAAACAAAAAAAAACCCAAAAAACCCAAACAAACAAAAAAGCCCAAACAAAAGAAAACCTAGCCATCCTTTTAACTTGGAAGTCCTACTTAGTTTTCAGAGTTTGTTTCCAAATATACTGTGGTTGATTAACTCTGAAGTTGCTTCTAAAATAACAAAACCCCCTAGATTATCTCCCTGTGTCTTGCTGAGGCTAGTGTCATTGTGACTTTCCTCCACCCTTGAGTCATCCTTTTTGTTATTTGTGATTTAATCAACAGAGGGCCAGCAACATTTGGCCAGCACCCCTGGCTTATAGGGAAATAGCAACGAGACTTCTCAGATGTGGGAGCTGAACCCAGTATCCTAAGGTCACACTCACCCCTTACACTGAAGTCAATTAAGTGAATTCACTTCTATCCTGCCATCTTGTTCCTCATGAGTAGTCCCGTTCTTGGAGCACTGAACTGTGGAAATGACATAGTTCCAGCTCATGGTGAAGCTGTTTGGTGTTTCCCCATTTTTGAATGTGGGACGCATGCCTTTAATATTAGAGGAAAAATGCAGTCGGAATGAGCAAAACCAAACTTGGGTGTGTTTAGTTTATCAGACTTCTAAGATTATAGGAGAGATGTGGTGAGCCTAAAGCAGACAGATGTCAAAAACTTTGTTCTTTTCCTGTGTATTGTTGCTAGTTTTGACAATTTACTTCAATGTTAGGGAAGCATGGGGGAATAAAAGCTTCATAAACATATTTTTCTGTTTATTACACTCCCATTAAATAAGCTGATAATGGAAATAATTTTCTAAATCTGATTGCTAGTCAGTCTAGCAAATAATTTCCTTTATGTATGTTTGGGTGGGTTTTGTTGGTTTTGTTCTTGTTGTTGTCTTTTGATTGTTGTTTGCATGTGGGTTTTTGTGTGTTTGTTGATTTTTCTGGTTTGTTTTTTAAACAGTCACAGAAAATTGTAATGGAAGATTATTCTTCTATTTTTAGTGAGGGTTTTTTTAACTTACCCTTTTTATCCTTACAGTGGACAAATAATAAACTGGCTAAACACAGTTTGGTTTTATACCTCGCTGTCAACATACATCAAAGTGAGAACATGAGTAATTATAGGTGTATTTTTGCTCAGTGAGATAGTTCCTGTCAACATATTTCTTTCCTTCTGTTCTGTAGAAAATAACTTCTAGTTATTATTGTAATAGACATCTTAAGTATGGGATTACAAGCCCAGCTGTTCTGTCAGATATATGTTCTTAATAGGTTCCTTCCATTGTACGTGCTGCTTCTACATTGTGAAATGTAGAAGTAAATTGTCTGTTACAACTGTTAAAACTGACAGTAGCAGTATGTTACGTATATACACCACTGTTCTCTCTTACTGAAATAAATTACTAATTACATTTTCTTCTTTCCCTAGGAAGCAACTGACTGCCTAGAAGCTAAGAAAGGGTGTGAGAGGTCGTGTTGATCAAGGTGGAATTTTTTTTTCCAAGAGCCTTTTCACAATTGCCTTTTGCAAAATCTTTGAACGCTCCCTGTTGTGCCATGTTTTGTGGCTCTCGCTTTAAGAGGAATTTGTCTTGATGAAGATTCCTAACATTGGTAATGTGATGAATAAATTTGAGATCCTTGGAGTTGTAGGTGAAGGTAAGTAGTATCTAACTGAAAAATTAATTAGAACTTTATATAGATTTGACTTAGTCCTCTTGATGGTAATGTGTTTTAATTTACAAAATATTGCTTGTATGCATCAGTCAATTCTCTACAGCCTTTCTAATGCTATTCTTAGATGGAAGACGTTTGGAAGATGAAAGCAAAGAAAGAAATGGGATACTTTTGTAGGTTTGGGGGTTTTTGGTTTTGGTTTTTTTTGTAGTTGTACAGTTTACTATATTAATTTCTCTTTAGTGATACTAGGGAGATGCAAGTTACCAAACTCTGCAGGTCTATTTAAAAAAAAAAAAGAAAAGTCAGCGTTGTAAGATCTGTTTAGTTTCAAGCAATTTTTTATAAAGTTGTTTCAGTGCACAGAAAATTTGTACAGTACCTTTATATCCAAGTTCTGGATAATAATGCCGAGGAAGATTTTATTTCTGTAGCCAGGAGTTGACTGAAGACTGTTTTAACTTGATGCTTTTTTTCCCTGCTTTGAGATGGTTTATTTCTTTTTTTTTTTTCTCCCCTCTCTTTTTTTTTTTTCAGGAGCCTATGGCGTTGTACTTAAATGCAGACACAAGGTAAGTAAATTGCTTTAAGTCAGAGATAAATGGTATTTCAGTGAAACAGTGACTTTTTATGAGAACTGAGATGTTACTGTGTATGAGATGTGGAAGCTGGGGTGGACTTTTCCATGCAGTTACTCATTTTTTTTAATTGCAATAATGTCAGAGGAAATGGTTACATACAGTACCAAACCTCTATCTTTTTGGGGTTTAGTATTTCTGAAATATGTGAAATATTACTAATGTTTCATTAATCTCAACTAAGAAAGCTTTTTTAAGAAAAAAAAGAAAAAAGGGAAAAAAGTTGGTTTGGAATGCACTTTATGCTTAAACAGTCTCAATTAGAATGTCAACTTAATTGCCAAATATTGCTGTATAAGCACTTACCTGTCTTGGAGGGGCAAGGAAGTGGGATCCATGTGGAATTTCTACAGCTGTTGGACAATCAAAGTGCAGTAAGAAAGCACTGACTTTTATGCTTGTTGATTTAAATTTGGAAGAGGAAGAAGTAAAAAAGGAAAGAAAAAAAATGGTTTGGCAACCTGTTTTACACTATTTAACTGCTGTGTAAGTTGGATGTATCTGAACTTGCTGATCATCAACATCAACTCTGACATGAACTACTTTGTCATCTTTGTAGCTGCAGTGTAGTCATGTAACAAAATGACTTCAACTTTTCTGAGGCAAACAATTTCAGAACTATATAATGAATTGTCTGTAGTGATCCAACAATACATAAAGGTTTTTCTAAGTAGTTCATACCTTTTACTTTTTTTTAATAGAAAAAATTAATGTGCAGTGGGCATGCATTCCTGTGGCGGCTATTAGCATGTACACAGAAGGACTTTTGCACGGGACATATATTTTTAGTGTCTTACACTATTATACTGACAAATTTAAAGGAAAAAAAATAGGACTTTAAAAGAAGTTGAAGCCTTGTTAGGCTTGGGGAAGACTATAACGCTCAATAGAATGGCTTTGGTAAATCGGGTACTTTTGAATAGCTACAGAATATTAATTCAGGATGAATAGTTTGTCACTACCCAGGTGGTCTCAATGTAGTTTATACTAGGCAGCCGTCTTCTTTATGGAAGGTAACCTCACCAAGACTCAAGAAGTTTCTAGGATTTCCTGCATTCCTGAGTCAGATTTAATTTAAGCTCTTCATGTCTTCAGTCATGCCCTCATCTGAAAGAGTTTAGTACTCTAAGAGTATAAAGCAGGGTAATCCATTGTCTGAGTTCCTATAAGAATACCTTACAGTATGCCAGATGACTAGAAAGGAGAAGTCTTCCTTTAGCAGAAGTAGGTGCTTATTCCAACAGCCTGTGTAAGGATGCTGGATTGCTTGTGATGATCTGAGTTTTCAGGTGGTCACAACATTTTTTTCTGCAACTTGAAGCTTAATAGAAGCACTTATATTGAAGTTCTAAACCAAAGTGAATTTTATGAAAGCTTCTAACAAGGGAGCTTACTAAGACCTAGGGTTTACAGTATTTGGAGATCTGAAGAAAAGGCGAAGTACATTTCTATTTTAAGCTTACTGATTTATGATTCTCACTTAAAACAAGCTACACTCAACCTCTAAGAGCAGATGACTGCAGGGGCATCTGTTTTACTAAAAAAAGAATAATTATCTAGAAGTTAGACTTTGACATGCATCTCTTTTCCTGCCCTTCCCCTGGCTGTTTGTCATCTTAACTTTTTCCTTCTATATGGTAAAATATGTTGAGAGACCTCCTCTCAGCTCTCTGCGAGGTATTGCATAGATTCAGAACAGACGTATCCTGTTTGTTGCATAGATAAACACGCTTTATTAAACTTTTAATACTTGCTGTAAGAGTTCATTTCATGTTTAATTATAGGCATCATAATATATAGAATTGTTTACTAGTTTCTACATTTTTGATGGCTTGTTCCTTTTAAATATGAAGGAGAAGTGAATATAAAGGAAGAGAGTTGGAGGGACGGTATGAATTGGAGCTTGAAGATGTGACAAGATGATACCTGTTTGCTCTAGCGTTTCATTTACCTTAAGAGAGAGAAGAGGCAAATTACAGACAGAAATGTCAAGGTTCTGATATTAATCGCTGACTAGAATGAACGTGATAGAACTGAAGCTATAGAGAAACACCCTTCTAATGGGAAGAGGAAAGGAGGAAGGAAAGGGGAGAAGATTCTAATTCCTGTGACAGTAAAGATGTTCTAAGCTAAAGGATGGGGGTTTAGGTGAGGCCTAAAACCAGTCACTAACTATCTCAAAAAAGGAATTTCCGCCAAACTGTGATAACAAAGATTGTGCATTAAGAAAAACTACTTTTATAAAAGGAAGAAAAAGACCCAAACTCACCACAGGATGGTATATGTAATTCTCCTTGATCAATAACTTTTTTTTTTAATACAACTTTTCTACTTATGTAAGAGAACAAAGATTTAATTCACTTTCATGAAGTCTTAACAGAATTAACTGGAATTGCAAGGAGATTTTTTTTTTTTTAATGTTTGGCTGCTGATGGGCATACTTTTTTTTAGTATGAATGAATAAAACAAGATGTTCTTACACATGATGTGTAGCAGGTAGCACAGTTGAGCATTGAGTGCATTACATAGTAAGTCTATTCAGCACCACATAAGTCCAGAAACAGCTTAAAAACTAGAGAATATTGCAGTATTTTTAATGTATGTATGGTGTATGCAAGGCCATCTCGGTCTTACTCTCTCGGCATGTATTGCTTTTCTTTTTGTGCAAATATAGCAATTAGCTCTAAGAATTTGAATGTAGAAATATTTATATTCATCTTTATAAATAGTGGTAACATGCCATGATCAAATTCTCAGCAATTGTAAGTCAATGTATTTCCATTATAATTGTGAGAGGGTAAATTTTGTGTGAAATGAGGAGCTGGCCTCTAATTGCAACAATTTTCTACTAGTGCTTCAATAAATATGGAGCTTTTTGCCCCAGTGCATTCTGTTGGCATGTGTATCTGGTTTTAAATTGGAGAGAGTGGCATAAGGAACAAATACCCTGTCATTATTATATGTGGGAACATTATCAGAAAAGCAAAAGTAGCTCTTCTAGAATGACAGTGTTTACAGTATTAGACAGCATGTCTTTATCACAAATCCTTCATTGCTAACCGTGGTTTGTGCATAAAGATAACTTGCTTATCTGCTCTTTTTTTTTGTTTTTCTTTTTGTTTTTTCTGATGTGAAGCTAATACAAAAAAATGTTGAGGTAAAGCAGATCTGGTGTTCTGAAAACCTTTTTTTTTCTTTGTCTTTTAACGAGAGGACTTTTCATGGGGAAAAGTACTGGAAAAATATTTTATATTCACAAACTATTAAAAAAGTCTGTCTTATTTATTGGATCTCAGTTATGTTTTCGGAAGAGAAAAAACACTTTAACAGTTCAGCTGAGGAAAATAACCTTCACTTATGTTTAAGACTTGTCAAATATTTGGCCTTTAAATAAAACCACTATCCACTTTACTTTGCAGTGTGGACTTGCAGCTTCATGCAGAGTTATCGTTTGCTAATAGGGACAGAATTATTAGGAAGACTCTGACATCAGATACAAAGCTGCTAGGACAATACTGTGTCTTAGAATCAGTACAATGATAGGAAGGTGCTGTGTAAAAGCCATAGGTGTCCAAAGGCAGACATATGGAAGAAAGATGCCTGGAGGAGAAAAATAAAACTGAAAGTCAGTGTGAAGAGGGAATTCATTGATATACTGTGAGATAACAAACTGTACACACATATATATATATACACATACACACACACACACATGAGAGAACAAAAAAATGAAATTTGAAAACTGTAGCTGCAAGTAGCAGGAGTTTGTAGAAATGAGGTGTATACATCCTTGAATGACTGGGTAAGTGGCGACTATGTCTAGGTGGACAAGTCAGGACTGTAACAGGTCATTTGTTAGAATGAGACAAAGCTCACCACAGGGCCTGGATGGAGAAGAAGGTAGGATTCTTACTAGCCAGCAGTCAAACCATAGCTGTTCTACTAATGCTTTGAAAACAGTGATTCTGACCTCTGCTTTACTTCCCATCCTCAGAGCATGCACACTGGTTTATTGTATCTAACCAGGGTTTTATCAATGTTCAGTTGAATGTTTGAGAAGGACATAGCTGAAAGGTTTTTGGGTGTTTTTTGTCTGTCTGTTTGTTTTAATTTGCTTTTTTTGTTTGTTTGGTTTTGGTTTTGTTTTTTTTTTTTTTTTTGTTGGTTTTTTAGTGGTGTTTTTTGTTGTTTTGTTTTTTGGGGTTTTTTTTCTACATATGTATAAATTTATGCTGGTTTTTATTGATTAGGAAGGTGTGTGATGATGCAAATTCTATAAAAGCACAGTAGAAACAGTAGAAACCTGAATTCTCATAGACTTGCAATTTTTCTTGCTATGTGTTCTGTGTTACCAGAGTCCTTGAAGCCTGAGGGGATACAATGTAATGATTTAGAAATTTAATGCTAGTTGTTCTTATATGTACATAATCACCCGCCTAATGTGTTTCTGGTCTTCTAGCTTAAAAGTGTTCTGAGTTTCATTGTTCTTTGTAGTACGAGGTATTTTTAGACCTTTTTCTTTAAGGCAAACACCACTGAATTCCCTTATTAGAAACAAGTAAATAGAAATGTCAATTTACAGAATCATTTGGCCACTTCAACGCATTGAAGAATGATAACTAACCTTTTTAGTACGTTTAGTACTTCCAGGCAATTTCCTCTTAGCTTCCATTCAGGCAAAGCATATCTTAAATATTTGTATTCCTGTATATACAATCGACTTCCAAAATAAGAGCCTTGCAGCATTCTGTTAGCAGCATTTTGAACACTCAAGTTTTGTCATTTCAGAGTGAAGCTGAAAGCTGAGTAATGCATAGACTTTTCAATCTACTACTCTGATATATGCAAGAATGGACATTTTGGGTCAGATCAGTTCAGCTAGCTCAGTATCTTAGAAGTGACTTTGTCAGAGGTAAACAATGGATTAAGAACATGGCAAGCATACTCTCCACAGCATTCACGGTCTCTAATTGCTGCAGTGCTACTGGAAAGTCATTACCACCAGGGTATGCTATCACAGATTATGCCAGCAGTGTATCCTTTTATTACCTTACTTATTCTGTGCCTAAAGCCATCTGTCCTTTAAGTCATCTACTTCTCTGTGAATGCTGTTTAAAGTACTAGCTGGTATTTCTGTATACTGTGTAAATTATTCTGTCCTTATGCGTTTTTTTTATATACCATCAATTTACATATAACTTTCTCTTACCTAAAACCAGGTAAAAAATATAGTGTCAAATCCTACTATCTGTCAAAGATGTCACATATTCTGTCATTGTTACTATTGCTATCTCATTGCTGCCTCTGTTACATTCTCAATTTTTTTTTGCTCATCTTTTTCTTTGAGTTTTGTATGTAATTAAAAGCAGCATTGCTAATTTTTACTACTAATCAAATGTGTTTTGGCTCTGCAGCAAGAGTTTTGTTTTTAATCATGGCCAAGGGCAAATCTCTGTGTAGCATACCATTTTCTTTCAGGAATGGCAGCTTACCTATGCAGGATTAATGCAGTTGTTCCTCAGGCTAAAGCACCAACTTGCTGACGTGTTTTTGTGCCAGAATTTGTGTGAAATACATACAGCGAAGATGGGACTTTTATTGAGCTTCTGAAGTAAACAGTGTGTGGCAGTAGGGAATGTTTGCAGTAGTCAGAGCTGAGATCTATCTTGAGTATTATGTGAGGAAAATAGAGCTATTTAGGCAAGCTGTAGTGCTGAAAATCGTATTAACTCTTCAACAGCTGTCTGCTTCAACTTCACCATTAGGCAATGACTAACCTCTTGTATTCCTTAGAGAATTCTGGTTCAAAATATTAGTTATATATTATTTCTTCCATGGGCTTCCATACTTTGCTTACATCACGTTCCCTCAAGTGCAGAAGTGAGAGGCAAGCTTGATATCAATGACATATCATGAATATGCATAAGTTCTTGCTATGCAGAGTAGATGCTAAGGTGGTACTGAAAGTTTCTAAAGCTTCCATTTTTCAGTGATGTGTTGTGGCATTTGTCTATATCTGAACCTGAGCCTCTTCCATAGTCCTCTCAGTTCCCTGTGGCAGGGACAAACAGACCATCAGATTAGCATTATATTAATGTTTTAAGTACCAATGATATTAGTGAAGTCCTGATTTATATTAAAGTGAAATATTCATATGTGTGCTGTTATTTCTCCAAGGATCAAATAGTTGTGCAGAGTGGAGGGCAGAAACTACATTTCTGAGATCATAGGTTGATAAGAGCTGACTATTCCGTCTCTCCTCCTCTCCCCCTCTCAAGGTGGGCTATAATAATCTTTGTATGACAACATACATACCTTTTATTTTGTAGTCTTATTCCCAAATATCTTTCTGCATTATAAAAGCCATGAAAGTACTAATTTTGAGGAAGCTATCCAACTCTAAAATGACTTAACTACTCCAGTAGTAAATCAATAAATAAAAAATAAATCTCTATTTGGTGTTGTCCCAGTTTCCTAGAAGTCTGAGTCTTGGGATTTACTAGAAAACATTTGTTTTTCACATTTTTAAGGCTGTATGGAATGAGAAGATAAAGCAAGGTAGTCCCATGTCTCCTTTTGACTGTTTTTCCGGCATTATGTTGTCTTCTGTCTTACTTCTGATTTAGGTGGCTAAAATATGCTGTATTTCAAGGATATTTTTTTTAATTTGTTTTTTCATGAACCCTTGCTATCTTTTTCACTCATATACAATGATTTCTTTAAGAGGACCTGGCCAGGTTGTGCAATGCAGGTGTGAAAATAAATGCATTAAAGTTAGTGTTTTTCACTATTCACATTGGTCAGTCTGTAGCTGTATCAGTGCAACGATGCTGCTTTGATGTCTGCAATTTCCTTTGAGTCTTTTATGACAATTCAGACTGCTACATGGAAGGTCCCTTGTGGGATACTCCATTCCTTTAACTCCTCCTTTGTACTTGTCATGTTACGAACCCTGCTCAGATGTGGGTGGTATTCAGTATTCATAATTTGCATTTCTCCCCAAAGGCCAATTTAGAAATGGAAGGTGTGGGGGAAAGATGAGGGAGAGCTTTTAGAGGGGAGCAACTAACTTTCTTGTGGAAGAGGATACTAAGATTTCTTTTTTTTCTGGGTGTATTGAATTTAAAGCAGTACAGCATGAGGTTGTTACTTTCAGTGTCACAAATAAGGATTGTTTAAGTTGGTTTGGTCATTACACCATTGGGTAATGGAATTTCATGCAGCAGAAAGGTGGGATGCAGAGAGACTTGATGCTGCAGAAAAATCTTGAAAACAAAAAGGAGGAGGGAGAGAAACAGGTGATCAGCCTTACACTCCAGTAATACAGGTAACTGAAGAAGGCATAGGAGCCAGAGTTAAAAATAGTAAGAGTGGTTCATCTTACTTTGGGAAGCATAGGTGAAATGTGTTACTGATGGTTTTCAATTTAAGTCAATTTACTACAGTCACAGTTATCTCAGCTCAGTATTTCTTTTAGTCACATAGCTTCTTCCAGTTTGTGACACTAATGGCTTTAGATTAACCAGGCATCTGTTGCACTTTTTCTTTTGTTTCTTAAAGAAATGGTGTGTCTTTCTGACAGTCTTTTACATAATATGTTGCAAGAATTCCTGCTGTGGGTACTGGTTTGATTAAGTGAAAGGTTACTGCTTATGCCGTAAATAACACTTTTCCTTGGAATATTGCCAATAAATAAACACGCTCCTTAGTAGTTGCTGCGTACTTCCATCTGCAAATGGATTATATATCATTACACTTGTAATAATACAGGAATCATATTCAGACCTGCAGCAGTGTGTTCTGTGGCTGCCCCTAATGGCTCTTAATTGCAAATAGCTTGTAGTATTACATTTCATTCTAATGCAGTTTTAAGTGAAATGTTTTTAAGTGTAGATATGATAGGCACACAAAGCAAGACTCTCTGTACAAATTATTCTTCCTTGCAAGAAGTTGAAACCGTTATGCTGAAAATTGAAGTTTAAGAACATGACTACAGCACTTCTTAGAAGCAGCAGAAGTTGAAATAGATGAGGATTTGAGACCTGATGTACAGTCTTGGATCATTAGGAAAGTAGTGGTGCAAGCTAGGGAATTCATAGTTAATGCAAATGAATATATAAGAGAAGGAACAACATATGGCTAATTATAGGACTACATCTGTAGTAGTATGAACTTGCTTGAATATTGGATTAGAGTCTAGCCTTGTCATCAAATTGCAAATCACTGTGTAGCATAATTGATGCAAATAAAATTGTATTTCTAAAGTTTAGGCTAATTGTTTTCCTGCAAGGAATTCTTGTGGACTT
This sequence comes from Todiramphus chloris collaris, assembly GCA_025345505.1. Classification (NCBI taxonomy): domain Eukaryota; kingdom Metazoa; phylum Chordata; class Aves; order Coraciiformes; family Alcedinidae; genus Todiramphus; species Todiramphus chloris. Next base: position 8,379,618 of record JANVCC010000011.1, read on the forward strand.
CTTCAACTTTTGCTGGACAATGTGAGCAGCTTTAATTGCTGTTCTCTGGAAGTTCCATGCATTTAAATAAAGGCCAGTGAAATAGAGCACAGTTCAGTGTTTGGGAAGATCATTAATGTAAATTATTAAATGTACCATGGTAAAAGTGGTTCTGGATCATCTATCTGGCTTTCAAATTTATTTGTAGAAGCCAAGTTGATCTAAAACATTGATACACTAAAGTGTCTTGAATATTCCCATTACATTATTTCTTAATTGTTTTTGTGAATTGAAAGCCTTTTTAAGCCTGAAATCCTGGAAAAGGAACACTTGATAGTGTAGGTAAATCGCTGACAATAGTAATGAAAACTTTTCTAGCATTTTGCTTTATCTGAAAGCTATAGGCTCTTCTTAGCAATTGTGGTTTTATATCAGTAGGGATTATAGTGTGTTTTTAGATAGTAAACTGTACTTCTGAATGTCCTGGTTAAAGTAATGTATTTTTCCATGATAACTCAGTTCTGTGTAACTCCTAGTTAGTAGAATGCCCTCCTAAAAATGTAGAAAACTTTCTATTATTTTTGAATAAAAATTCCTGTAATGTGTAAATTCTATTCAAGTATAGCGGTATTGGCTTCTTGTTCAAAACCTGGATAACAATAAATGGGAAAAAAATCAAAGTAGTTTCCATTTAAAACATTACATCTGTTTGAAAAGTGTACAAATATGTAAAATTTCATGCAAAGAACTTAAGACTTGCACTTACTGTTTTTGGTGTTTGGTCTCAGCTAAAAGCCTATGGGATTATACAAGCATGGCATGAGAGTATGGTGATCAAGAAATTTTGGATACAGTGGGAGGCCAAACTGAATTCTAGAACAGAGGCTGTTTTGTTAAGACTGCATAGTGCACAGTCTTTCTTCAACTGGTAGTGATTATTACAGGTTTGCATAGAACTGTAAGCATTCTTTATGCTATCTGTCCCTTATACATACATTACAATTCCAAAATGCACACTTCTGTTTTGCTGTATTTAGCTGCACCTGGACAATAAAGCTCAATGAGTCTGCTACTTGCTTTTGATAAAGAATAGTCTCTTTGCATGTTAGCTTCTCCTGTTCTAAAGCGTATATGTTTAAGCTCCTTCTAGTTTAATAGGAAATACAAAACACCCTCTGGATTTATAAAGTAATTGCATTTTTATTATGTTATCCCTGAATTATATTGGTCTAGATTGTGAAATTAGATCAGTCTTCATGCCAAGTACCTTTTGAATCCTAACACACTACAAAATAATGGCTTATCTTTGTCCTTTATGAAAAATCACCCACTTTATGGAATTCTATTTTTATCTTTCCAGATGTATAGCAAAGTGAGGATTTGTTTTTGAACAGCACAGGTAACTCTTTTCTGGAAATAGATGCCAACATTTCTCTCTGGTGTATAGTTGCTTGTGCTTTAAAAATGTTGATAAAGCGTCTTCTATTTCTTCCTACTAATTTCTGTAGAGTACTGCAGCACAGAAAGATTAGTATAACAAAATTCAGTGTAAATCTTGCAGAAGGGGAATATTTGCAGGATCTTGAAGTGGAATGATTGTACTCGGTGACACCCATTATTTCATTCATACTCATTCATATTCATACTCATACTCACACTCGTAGAACTGTAAAGGTGTGTGTGTGCCCACGTGGGCAGTATCTGATTTGGGCAGCATCTCCAATGTGTAGGATGGAGGAAAAGGGTAAGTAGCTGTCAAGTCCTGGCTATATAACTAGAGTTCCTCTTGGTGGTGATGACAAACTAGTTCTTACATCTTTTGTATATATTTTATGTTTAGAAGTTGACCGTTGCTATGGGATTATCTTTAGCCCAAATCTTGCTTGCTTCAACTTCCATGAGTCCGTTACATAGTTTTTCTTGTTTGGAATTTGTGTTTGAAATGTATCTCTATAATCTCTTTGACTGATGGGCTAACAGAAGAAAGGCTCATGTATGTTATAAGCTGCAATCTTCTTGCCATCCTCTTTTTGTTAGAATGAAGGGTCTACTTGTGAGTCAACTGTGCTGCAATCCTCTGGGCTTGGCATAATGTTTTACTCAATTTTATTATTTCAGCAGCATCCTGGGAACAGTTTGTTACCAATAAAAAGTATTCTTGAAACCTTGTTCTGCAGTTTCTTGTCATGCTTGTGCACGCCTATGAGCTTACTCTCAGCGTTAGAGCTTCCTCTCTTACTCCCCCAATATCCCGTTCATACTTACAGTGATCTGTTTTATACTTCTGCAGCAGAAACAAGGTGCACGAATGTTTGTGTTTCTTAGAAAGTTTGTTGTTATTCTGATTTCAGTTCTTAATATAGAATTGTGTTGCCTATTGAACAACTAAATATCAGTTGACCACAAAATGCATTGAGACAAAGCTTAGTTTGAGTGCTGCTGTCTCCTTATCTTTCAGTCCACAAACAATCTTTATAATATTGAGAACTCCTCCTTCTTACGTGTGTGTGTTATGAAGCCTATTTTTACATACATTTAGAGTAACAGGAGATTACTACAGATTCCAATGTGCTGAAAATTAATTAAATTAATTGCAAAACTGTTTTCTTAAACATAACCTTGGCCGAACAAGGTTACCATCATTATCAATTTTCCTTTTGGCTTCCTTTTTTTAAACTGTGATGTTTTCAGGTATAACAGATGTAGGTGACATTTATAAGCATCATCGTGCACTGAGGTGTGGAAAGATGAAATTTTGTAGGACCAAAAAAAACTTGGTTGGCTGGTTACACCTACCTCTTCTTTTGACAGTACACATCTTGACCAGGAGGCAAGCTATCTTCTTGAAATCAATTAACATTTCCAACAGAGATGGAGTAATGCCATGTTTATGCACAGAAATATGTTACAGGCAATGCCATCTGCAGAGTAAAGCTGACTAGCTGCTGCTTCTACAGGATCAAATTTCCTGTGACTTGTTTGTGTGAAAAATTAATCGGAGTGGTGCGTACCTTTTTTTTTTTTTTCCCCTCCTCAAAGCATCAGTTATTGAAGAATGGTGTTGAGAAATGTATACAAGGTAGTATCTGGTGGAATTGCAGCCTGGGCTCTTGAACCTGCTCAATTTTAGGTCTTCTGTGCTTCCACTGCTATAAATGTTGCTGTAGTTCTAAGGAACCAAAACTATTTGGTGAGCAAAAGAGAATCAATAGGAGCTTCACAAGTGACCTTTAGGAAGGCTTAAGAGATGCCAAACATCTATCCCCTCAAACAGGTTTAAAAAAAAACTCAAACAAACAATAAGAGAACAGTGGGGGTGGTATTTCTCTATAGAAAATCTGGGACATAGTGCCTGCTTCATCCAGGTTCACCAGATCACATAAAACAGAGACTGCAAAACAGATCTCTCAGATGATGTCAGTATCAGAGCAGCAAATCAAGGGAGATCAGCCTGTAGTTCTCACTTTATTCACTATGATTCTCAGTGAAAAGGGTACTTTTAATTTTAGTTTTCAGAAGATCGGTTTCTGGTGCTTGACCAGCGTCCTTTTAGTTTCACATACACAGCCATGCACAACTCCCTACACACACACATTTGTTTACTTAAGGAGTTACAGCAAGTGGTCTCTACTGGTCAGTTTTAGAAACTTATACTAACCCATTCCTTCAGTTGCCTTTTAGCAGATTTCTGTATTTACTAGTTAACATGTTGTTATGCTGGTCTTTTTTATTTTTATGAATACGAGAACTGAACACTTGTGCCTCAATATGATATAAGTATGGCAATGATTCTGTTGTTTTATCAAATATTCAGCAGGAGAATACAAGTCTTTAACCAAAATTTGAATAAAAAGCTTCACAACTGAAGTCTTGTGATTATATTTTTCTCAGCTTTCACTCATCTCTTCATCTAATGATTATTTCTCAGGAACCTCCCGAAAAATTATTCTAACTGCTAAAGCATCTTGTGCTTTTTGCCTAAATGCGTTTGTGTGAAGGAAGACAATCTTTTACCACTTTTGAGATATTAAAAAAAAAAAAAAGTTAAAATGAAGGGTCTGTTTAATTTTGATAGCTCTAAATCTACAATAATGATGAAGTCCCAGAATTTTTCAATGAAAGAACATGCCTTTTTAAAAATTTGGCTAGGAATCAAATTATGACAGTGCGTTTTTTTCTTGCAAAGAATAAATCTCTGGAAAGACAGAAGTGAAAGAATCATTAGGTCCAGGGATCTTTTCTCCCTGAATTTGTTTGGGTTTCTTTCTCTTCATTTTTAGGTTAAGATAGGTTAACAATTAACATTCTACAAGGCCAACTTTTTTTTTTTTTCCTAAAGAGGTGGTAACAGTCGAGTGTTTAGGCTGCACTACCTGAATGAAACCTGTGTGAGTAGACTGATTAATTTATTTTTTAAATGAGGACTTTTCCTGGATTTAGAGTTTGATGATTCACTTATTAATGTTCTTTTCTATTAGTCATCACACCCAGAGTTTTGGCTATATAATCTTATATTGTAATGTTGTTTAAAAAAAAAAAAAAATCACATCCGGAATTGTGTTATAATGAAACCAAGTCAGATTTAGTACAAACACAAACATTAGTCAACAAACTGCTGTTAGAGCTATTGTTTACACTCTGTACCAGCAGAAGGCTTGCTACTATACCAGTTTAAAAAGGACAGAAGGCAACCTTCTTTTGAAGAATCTTTGTTTTTCATATCTGCATCTAGTTTAGACCAAGTACTACAATAAAGCTCCAAGCTACAGTTTTAGCTTCTGGATTTTTGTGGTAATCTTATGTTCTGTATCCCCCTAATCAAATCTGAGGTAACAGTACTGTTATTAAATATTAATGAGAAATTGTAAGTAAAAGATTTGAAACCTTTACTTCACAAAGAACTAAAGCTTTTCCAGTTGTTACTTTTAATTTCATTTCTTTCATTTAAATGGATCTTGGTAGTGCCTTGCAACTGAGAGAAGTTATAACTCTAGGAGATCAATATATAACATACATTCTAAATCCATATTTTTCTTATGACAACATCTCATATTAATCTTTGTGCTCTACTGAAGGATCTTGCCTGAAACATTCTCCTGGAAGCTTAACATAAGGAAAAGAGCTACTTCTAATGGGTCCTTCTTTGTAAGTTTTTTAAAGCTTTATTGATCTCAGGTAGTACCTTCAATTATACCAGGAAGAGGAAATGCAAAGCTCGTAGCAGAGATACTTATAGCTTCATAAAGGTACTCGCCAAACATGTACTTTATTCTCTAATGTGCAGATTAAAGAAGTAGGATGATCTTCAGAAATTCTGGTCTTGCTGCAAGCTATGCCAGATTGCTTTGTGGGATGTGAGAATTGACGCTGCACAGTTACGTTGGCAATGGAGATGTTCTTACTTCAGTAGCACAGTTGGGAATACTTTATTTGTCTTTCTAGCATGCGTATTACAAACACGATGGACTGTGATGATATTAATAGAGCAATGGAACTCAAAGACTATTGAAAGAGAGAATGTAATATCTTTGAAGTTACTAGTGCTGATCGCTTTCTGAAATGCACAGAAAAGTTTGTGTATGCACAAATAAAACGTACAGACAAAAGAGTTGCACAGTCGAGTAACTTAGGTGGAATTAATCCCACCCCTGTTTCAGTATGTAGGTCTTGCATAACCAGTCTCTCTAGTTTATATAAATTGAGAGAGTCCAATGTCAGAAAAGCAATTCTTACCATCTGGAAATTATTAAAATCAGTAACCTTCTGGCTGAATCCTCTCTCCCTCCTCTGCTTTTACTATCTGTGGGGAAAGCCTTGACAACGCGCACTGGATATATAACTCTTAGCTGACTGACGCTGAATGAGGTGGACTCTACCTTAGGAAATATTTGAGGTTTTCTATAAATTTATTGAGTCTTTTTAAACACAGAATATGCTTCTTCTCAGTTTAAATTTAGCTTTAGAGATTGCTGTTTCTGTTTTAGACCTGGAGAAGTGCTTCAGTTTCTTTTGTATGCACCAGTAGTTCTAATAAAAGAATGCTACCTTTTCCCTTCAAATATCACCCTGCTTATATACACTTGATAAACTTACTTCTTTACACTTAATTTTTCTAGACTTCTTAAATACAAAACTCCTCATCTGACACCATGTGTACCCACACAGTTGTCAGCTTCTAGTATTTGAGATAACATAGCTCCTAACCTGTTGCCTTCATCCCCCATGCAAACTAGAGCACTGTGGAATGAGACTCATCTGTGGTTTTAGTGGATTTTCAGCCATTTCTAAATTCTCACTATTTCTTTAATTACAGTAAAATTGTGTTCCAGTAAAATTTTAGATCTTTACGGATTTGTTTGCTTATTTGTTATTCTGGCTTTAATACTAACTTTTGGGTCCAGGTGCTTTATTCCAGTTCTTTCTTCCAGTCTGTTTTCAGTTTTCATTTGTCTGCTTTCCTATCCCAGTCTTTTTAGCCTATGTATTCCCTGTCCCTCAGCTTTTCCCTCTGCACATTTTTATCCCCTCTCCCCACATATTATTTCCATTGTTTGGGACAATAAAGTTAGATCAAGATACTGTTTTCCTTCCAGTTTTTCCCATAAGTATTTTGACAAACTTTTACAGTGAATTGAAATGATTAACTTCGCCCCCCGCCCCCGGCTCAAAATCACATGTAAGTGTGCAAGATCTGAAAGTAGGATGTGTTAGTCTTATTGGTAGGGGCAATTTTTGTTAGAATAGATTTTTTGAAATCTTCCTGGAACTTGTGTGATGTTTAGACTTTCTTCTTTTTGAGATATAAGAGAAAATATACTGATCGAGTCATGAGTCTTGGAATGCTGCAGAAACTGCCTGAAATAAGTCCACAAACTCTCTCAATTTAGCTCCAAAACTGAAATTTCATCTGTAGAAATGCTATTTTTATGAAGACTTAGCTGCCAGGTTTTTTTCATCTATTAGTAGTAACAGAAGCCTTCCTTGGGTGCAGATGCCTTTATTTCCTCATGTATGTTCTGCTTCTCAAATTAACTAAATTGCCATCCAACTTGTGTAGAGGCAGCCCTCCTGTTCTCTGATCTCTGTAACAGTGATCAGTAAAACCTGTATGTTTGAGGTATGAATCTTGCCTGCTGTCTTTTTTTAAGCAGTTTGGATTGAATTTTAATCCTTAATGTTATTCTGTAAAGAAGAGAAAAATCTCTAAAAGGGATGCAGTTATAAATGCTTGGAAGAGCAAAATGGCTGTTTTCCTAAGAGGCAAGAATTTCTATTACCTAGAGAATGCACTGTCTGTATAATCCCAGAGGAGAAAAGCCTTTCTTTCTCTGCAAACCTGAATGTAGAAACTTTGAGAAGAAATGGTGTCCACTGAAATCCATGTACATATACAGACAAAAAACAAAACAAAAAGGTAAATTGAAAGGGAGGTACGAAAGACCATTGATTCAGGACTCTGTAGTGCATCCCTCAAGCTAGTAGGGAAAAAGTCAGGACTGAGACCGAGACCTGATGAATAAAACATCAGGAAAAATGATCCTGCTCTATTATAATTCTAAAAGAAAATACTGAAGACAAGAAAATAGTACTAACTTGCACCCATAGACCTTTCCCTGTTATAAGATTATCCTAGAATTTTGCTCTGATAAGAGCATAATGTCAGCAAAAATATCTCTTAGCTGGGGGGGTGGAGCAAGAGAGCAAAAAGATGTGGGTTTTGTAAATACTACAGCATCCTTGAATGGAGGGAAGGGAATACTTGCTTTCTCTCTCCTGTGAGCTAATGGAAGAAATAGACAAAGAACTCAGGCTAGAAAAATACAGATGGCATTTCCTGTTGAATTCATCATCTCTTCCCTAGAGAACAACACAAAGATATCATTAAAGATCTGGAAGAAGTGAAAAGTGTGTTTATGAGCCTTAATTCTACTTGAGGAGAATGGAGGTAGTGTATGATGGAGAGGACATGGAATGGTAGATTCTTAGGGTTAATGTAGACATCTGTGAAATTTTCCATAGCCAAACTTATCAATGAGCTGAGACCGGATTACCAAAGGTGTTGGTTGCATTCAGTGACACCTTTTACCTACTAAATTGCACAGACAAGACAGCATTACACAATTTTGCATGCCCAAAATGGAAAAAAAAAAAAAAACCCAAACGACCCAGAAGAGTTTTCAGTTTTAAAACAATTTTTAAAAAGTTGTGAACACTAAACATAAAAGTTCTGACCTTTGGCATTCTAGAAAAGAAGAACATTGTAGCTTGGGCTTTCCCCCAAATGCAGAAAGCTTAAAATTACTAACATGTGCTCCCTTTCAAATTAATGTATTAAAACTAAAAACCATGTCTCTTCCTTCTGCTTCAGAGCAGATCTGGAATGTCTGTTTGGTATCTCAGTAGATGATTACTGTCTCTGGTGGTTTAAGATTTACTCCTGAACATGGAGGAATAGTTGCTGCCATTTGCACTTGAGAGGGAAAGTTAAAATTAGGGCAAACCTTGTGTGTAAGGCTGCAGCATCAAAATGATAGTAGCTGCTGCTAATTTTTTTTCCTTCAGTGCCAATACAGACAGTTTTCTTTTCTAAGGTAAACTGAGCACACTAAGCTTGAGAAATCCTGTTCTAGCTTGCATTCTAAAATCCAAATTTACTTACTATTTAAAAGTTGTTAAAACAGAATTAATACTGGTGCTTTATGAAGCATGGAGGGAGGGATGGACACAAGCACTTCAGGAAAGATGAGCTCAAGAGACAAAGAGGTTTCCCTTTGTGTGGAGGTGTGTCTCAGATAGATGGAGGCCTTTTCTGGCATAGATGAGAGTGTGAATGAAAGCCTGTGGTTCAGAATTAGAGGTGAGACCAGAAACTGTGATATTATATTGGGCCTTTGTTGTAGACTACCTGATCAGGATGAAGAAGTGAGCAAAGCCTTCTTTAAACGACTGATGAAACTTCTGAATCACAGACCCTGATCTTCATGTGGGGCTTCAACTTTCCTGGCATCTGGTAGAAGAGCAACATGGTGGGTCGTAACTGGTCCCAGAGATTTATGGAGGATATCGGGGAAAATTTCTTGATACAGGTGCTGGAAGGGCCAGCCAGCTAATTATAACAATTGTCTACAATGGCTGTGAATAGTGGAGTTCAGGGTCATGAGTACATTGAAAGGAAAAAGTAACAGAGTACAGACATTGAACAGAGAGTATTCAAGAAACTGGTAGGTGGAGAGCTCATGGGAGGCAGCTCTAAAAGGCATGGGTAAGCTGGAAGTCCTTTAAGAACAACATCTTCCAAGCACATTGACAGTCTGTCTCAGTGTTTAGGAAAGTAAGCAGACTTCTCAGGAGACTGACTTGGGTAAGCAGGGAGTTCATGATGGAGCTCCAATGTGAAAAAAAACCAGTATACAGAAGGTGGAAGCACACACAGACTACAAAGGAGGAACCTAGAAATATTGCTTGGGTGAATCACAGTGATGTCGGGAAGGCCAGCTCTCAGCTGGAGCTGAGACTTGCAAGGTCAGGAAGAAGGGCTTCTAGCTGTTACTTTGGCAGCAAAAGGCTGAACAAGGAAAGTGTGGGCCTATTGCTGAGTGGGGCAGGCAATTTAGTGACTGCAGAGCCACGTTAAGGCTGAGGTGCTTAATGCCTTCTTTGCCGTGGTTTTGTCACCAACAAATTCTCCCAGGTCTGTGTGCTTAGTGAAAGGGCTGAGGAAGATGAATTACCAGCAGTTGGTAAGGACTGAGCTGGGAATTACTCAAGACAACTCAGGTCATGCAGTTTAATAGAACCAGATGGGCAGCATTCAAATGTCTTGAGTCCTTGCAGCTAGAAAGCTCTTGATTGTGTTTGAGAGGTTAAGGAGATTGGGGGAGGTACTTGATGAAAAGAGAGGGACCATCATTTTTTTCTTTTTTTTTTTTTTAATTAAGAGAAACGGGAAAAAACCTCTCCATCTAATTTTACCAATGATTGGAACATACAAATGTCATTTCCATGTATTTCCAATACATGCTTAAGCTGAATATGTGCTTCGATTTGATTTTTCTTTTCATGTGCTTGTAGAACTGGAAATATGACATGATTAGGATACAAATTTAGATATAAGTGCAACTGTATGTGTCTAAAATCCCACTATAATCAATTGAAATCTAGTCAAGGAATAGAGGGAATTGCAGTTCATGCTTCTTTGGGGATGAAAGGTGCACTTGAGTTTCCTAAGCATATGCTTCTATTGGTAATACCTGGGATGCTGTGTTTTATCTCTAGCTTCTGCTGTAGGAGGGGTGCATCTCTATAAATTTTCTGTCATTTCTGCCAATACCATGTGAGTGATGTGCATACCTGGGCAATCTTCAACTCAAGTAGATCCCTATGTTTAGACCACTGAATTTAGTTTTGAGTGACTGGTCAATTTACAGCTATCCAGCTTTGCTTGTTACAGTAGAAGAAGCTTGAACACACTACTCACATGCAGGTGTCTGAATTTAGAAATCTTAATCTGAAACTGAATTCCATCTGAAGAGTTTCAGCCTTGGGAACATGCTTGGCAAGTTTGCCTTTGCTTCATAGTAGGTCTGGTTTTACATATTAAAGAAAATGCCTGTCTGAGCATTGTTTAAAAAAAAAAAAAAAAAAAAAAAGGAATTAAAAAATGTGAAAGTACCAGGTAAAAAATAAATTGTATCAATTGCAGAAGTAAAGATTTAAAAAATAAAGCTTGAACTGTGATGAACTTCAGAAGTTTAGCCAACTACAGTGAAACTGTTTTGATGCTCAAAGCTGGAATAATAACATCGGAGACTTTGGCAGTAATGCATATTTTAAAAAACCCATGCAAACAGACAAATATTCTCCAATAACTTCTACCTACTCTTGAGTTACATGATACCTGGGGAAGGAGAATTGCGTTAGTAATGACAAAGAATTAAGAAATACAGTGTAGTTATAAATGTCTTACTGACCTCTGCATTTATGGAGTCAGCAGTATCTTCAGGGAAGCCCTAAGGGTAGTACAGGTTGTCTCCTTGCTTTTTCCACTTTGTTGTCACTTGTATTCCAAGTGTCAAGATTATGCTGTAAGAAGTGATTAAATAGTGCTGGTATCTATCCAATGCAGTATTATGCTATTTATAATTAGCTTTATTTTTATTCCCCAAATTTTCACAATTTCCAGCATTAACTGAAAAAATAAAAAAAACAAAAACCAAACCCCAACAGTCCTGGAAGAGGACTGAAGTCAGAAACTGAAATTGCTGTTATAGACACTTCCGTATCAGACAAATTTTATGGCCATTTACTGAACTTGGGTTCTGTTTTACATCTAGAATTGAGATTAAACAATGCTGTCAAATTGTAAAATGATATAGATCAGTGCTACAATAGGATGAAATGAGAGGCAGATTATTTTAAAAATTGCCAGAATAACTACAGTTATAGTGTTTAAAAGCTGCTTTTCATTCCAGATCATTTTCATAACATTGCTGTACAGATTTTTAGGAATACGTATTTGCTTCCTTGGAGGAAATTGTGAATAAGCATGAAAAATCTGTTTGGAACAATGAAAGTTTCAGTGTGAACTGCTGTCATCAGCTGGTAGCTGGAAAACACCAAGTTGGTTCAATTCCTTCAAACGTTCTTTTCAGGGTAATAATTTAGGGTTGTAAGGCTGTCTAAATGCTAATGTTATAACCTTGGGTTAAAGAAACTTCTAAGTCCCAATGTTTATTAAGGAACAGCATTCTGCATAATGTAAATGAGGAGGCAGGGAGAATTTGTACAGAGGTAACTTCAGTCTGGAGACATGAGCCCCTGCCCCACATTCCTTGGGAGCGCAGGGAAGTGTCATCCTCAGTTTCTGCAGAGGTGACTGAGAGCACATTCACTTTAGTCCTGCTCTGAACCACTCTGCTCATCTCTGCTGATTGTAAATATAAGTGGGAGGGACTAGCCTGTAAGGCTAAGATTAGTGTTTAACTTTTGTGGAAAGCAGAAGGAAAACAGCACAAACCATAAATTGGTAGATTTCAAGTTTTCAGAGATTATAAAAGGCATGCATTGTAATGCACTCCTCAGGGTTCAGATGTGCCTCCTAATAACTGCTCAAAGCAGAATCAGCTAGAGCAGGTTGCACTAAATCTTGTCCTGATGGATTTTGAATATCTCAAAGGCTATTCAGAGCATCTCCAGGGATGGAGACTCAAGACTGGTTGAGAGGTGCCTTCCAGCCCCAATTCTCCTGCAAGCCTATAAACTTACTGCAGTCTGAAGAGCCTCTGCCACTAATGGAAGGGAGACCCTTTGGTCCCCTTGGAGGCTGGGGCAGCTCAAAGGGAGCCACCAGTCTGTGACCTTGTGGATACAGATAGGCCACTCATTTGGTTTACAAATTCAGCTGATGGCTGGGTGAGAAATGCTTGTGTATAATTCCCTTAAATTACACTTGATTTAAACCAAATAAGTAAAATTGGTAATGAAAGCATTTCCTTGTAACATCTGAAGAGACAACACAGTTGTTCCAAGTGTTTACGAAAGAGAGATGAAAAAATCAGAGAAAGTTTCAATCTTGCTTGCATTATTTATCTCTTTCCATCATCACACATACTTACTGGTTCCTTACAAACTGATAGCTAAAGGTTTCAGCCTTTTCCTATGCTTCTTTCCCCAGTAGAATAGCTGAGCTTTTATAACTGTTCCTCCTTGAAAATCTTCTAGTGGGTCTAGAGTGGTTTAAGCTTTCTCTAGTCCTCCTTTGGTTTTTCCTCAACGAGGGGACAGTGTACACATCTTCTTTAAAATGGGCATTGAAGTATATAAATCTTTGTTCCCTTAAGAGTCTTCTACCGCACCTAGCTGGTTAGTAAATAACATTTTGCTTTCAAGAGATGTAAAACTGATTTGTGATGATTCTTTCTAGATGGTTCTTCTCAAATAAATTGTAACAGGTATGTGTTGGGAAAGTTCTAATTTATCTTCCAGTAAATAAAGGTATTGTGTAACTCTCTTCTGTTGTGATTTACCAGAGGCTCTTTCTCTTCCTAAAAAATAAATAGGACTTTTGAATTAGGAAGTAATTTCCTGAATGGTCTCTGCTGCGTGATATTTCATAGATAAACCACGTGTGGGCGTTTTTTAAAACTGAAAAATAGGAAATTTGCAGTTTTCTCAAGGGGTAAATATAAAATTAAATCAGAGAAACACCTCCCAAGGGAAAGTCCCCCAAATATTTTAAATGTACAAGAATACACAGTGCTATGACTTACACTTGCTGATGTCAAACTCTTTGAAAAAAGAAATTGAATTCATCAGCTTTCCCATCTCTTATTTCTACAGAGAATATTCTAAGATACTCCACAAGATTTTTCATGTAATGTTGCTAAATTGCCAGCACCTAATATTAGAAGTTTTGAGAAGACATGAAACTATTCTGATCTTTTAATGCTTTTCAAAGGTGGCGGTGTTTTAAGGCAGAATGAAAATAGAGTCATGACAGTGTCTGGGTGATGTCTTAAGGCCTTGATTTACATGCAGATAACACTGCCTGTTACCTCTCAGAATTTGCATTGCAAAAAGCCTGGCCTAAGTATGAAGACTTTGTAATGTCAAATGTTACATTTGTGTACATTTTTGTGTACCTATGCTTTGTGTCGAATTTTCCTTGATATGCAAAATAGAAAGGAAAACAAATCCTACCAGAAACATTTGAAACAAAATAAGTACAAATGTTGGAAGATATTCTTTTGTTTTCAAAAACAGCATGTAGTTTCGCAGGATATGTTTCTCTTTCCAGAGAAGAATGGTCACAGTTCTAAGATCTTGAGTTATGCCAAGGAGCACCTTTCTCCTTGAGTACTCCCATCCTTATCATCAAGGATTTTTCTAGAAAACAGTAGAGATAACATTCCTACAGTTTTGGAAAAGCGCTGTCATGTCATATATATACTGTAGAGTCAATGGAAAAATAGAGGACCTCTGCCTTTTAAATGAGATAAAATGAAATGCTTTCAAATTGGAGAACTCCTCTAGTTTGATACTGGTGATAGGAAATACCAGATGCTACAATGTTGTGAAGAAACCTGGGAGAGAAATCTGTGTGTGGTTAGCAGAAGAGCTGTGAGAACTGCTCAGCTCCCGTAAGGATACTCGCCTCTCACCTGTGGCTAAGTGGACAGACAGTGAAATGCATGTTTTCTTCAGACTCGATTCCCATGCATATTTTGAGGTAAAGGAAATGATTGAGCCCTAGCATGAAGTTGTTCCATCTCCTGGACTGGAAATACCTCCCTTCTCTCTCTGTATATGTATTTTTATATAAAGCAAATAATACAGACATGGATTAAGAAATTTTGTCTTACCTTTATTAAATGGTATTAGCAAGTTTGTACATGGAGAAGAGAGGTATTTTGCTCTATTTTAGACAGATGTTATCATAGAGTCTGAATAATCAGTTTGTGTACATCCTTAACTGTTACACAAAGCGTTTTTAGTAATGTTCAGCTGTAGTTACATACTTAACTATAAAACAGTGCTTTTCCTATAGTTTTATAACACAGAATGTTTATATTATACATAATAAACAGAGGTAATACCAATGCTAAGAGAGATTTGACTTGTGCATTTGCCATTGCCTCAGAATGTAAAGTGAAATATTGAGGCCAGAATTGTTTAGTAGAAGAAGATAATGAGATGCTTAGTAATAAATATAGCTGAGTGAAGCAAAACTACAGCTAAGTGAACTCAAATTTTCATACTTTATGATGTAAGCTAGTAGTAGTAAGTAATAACATCAGAAAGGATATTTTGTGTTCCATAAAGAGCGGAGTATTTAGGATTACATGAGGATTTTTTTCCTTAATATTCGTTAAAGACTCAAACACTGAATCAACTAGTAACAGCTTATCTACTCAGGCGATACATTAGTTGGATATGAGAATTTTTAGCTAGGAGTTTGGATACTAAGCTATTGTCTAAGAATGATTTCTGCAATCAGACTGAACATTGTTTTCAGTACTGTTCTGTTTCAGAGTACAGTCTTGGAAAAAAAAGCTTTTGAAATGCAAAAAAGGTATTTTAGAGAATGACAATTCTATTTCTGGGGAATTGCGGTTTGGCCTGGTTTTGAGCAGCAAAGGATCAGATCCACAAAAGAGCTCAGATCTCCAAAAGGAGTTTTAAGTAAAGGTTTAAGTAATAAAGTCTAAATTTGATCTGTAAAGAATCTTTCAGATTCTCACATGATTCTGAGTTTTCACAGCTGAATTCCCTCATTGCTCAAAGCTCCGCTTTTCTTTGTATCCCCAATTCTGTCCATCTTCCCAGAGCTTAGCAGTGTGGTGTCTGTTTGCTTTGCACCTAGCGCATGTCAGTACTCGCTTGAAACTTCAGGTTTGGCCTGCATCATCTGACAGCTCTAGCATCTGTTTCTTAAGCCAGGAAGTATACTCTTACCACCCCTACCATATGCCTGACAAATCGGTCCATATACAAAATGTATTCCATGTGTTCCAGTCTCATTTTGTCGTAGTTTGTGTAAATGATAGTTATGTACAGGGGCTGATGAAAAGCTCTGCGTGTTAGTTCATTGCACCATCTACATATGCTGCTTGTCTGCAACATCATACAGTGTATAGGAGATTGAGTTCTTACTGCTTTCTTCCCCCAAGGAAAGATATTCTATATATGGCTGACAAATTTGAGATTTTTTTTTAGAAATTTTCTCTTTTTAAAACTTGCCTTTCTCCAAAAAGTTTGGTTGAAACTGGACATGTAGTTCAAAATTACTAGTGTCAGTGGCAAACGGAGATACAGGGCGTTTCAGATGGACAATTCCTTTGGAAAACAGTTTAAAACATCAGTCACTAGAGACTTTCAAGACATGCCTGGATCTGTTCCTGTGTGGCCTGCCCTGAGTATTGCTGCACTGGCAGAGGGGTTGGACTCAATGATCTCCAGAGGTCCCTTCCAACCCCTACGATTCTATGATTCTATGATTGAGGAATTGCTATTTTTTATGTCGGCTCATATAAACCATTTAGTGGGTTTAGAGCACTTGGCTGACCAAGAAGTGAGAAATGTGCACTAAGCTTCCATTTTCTATTCTGCCCAAGGGAGCACTCAGAAACTACTGTTTTGGAGGTGTTCCACGTCATAGGGAAGTTAGACTTTTTGACAAGCAGATGCATCATATTTAATCATCTGTGCACAGTAATATTCAGTGTTATTGTATTAATTTTAGCTTTGGCTTGACTGCTTCACCAGTAGCTGACTCCTAGAGCATATCATTTAGATAAGATGAAGTCCTCCAAGAAACCTAGACAATAATGTCCCTCCCTAAGGAGGAACAAAATATTACTAGTGCGAGTCCTCTAAGCACCTGTTGTCTAGTTTCATTTTGGTGGTGTTTAAGTATATTACTTGTTTGGGGTTTTTTTTGAGATAAGGAATATATCATGTATAAATCTTTGGATGCTTAATTATGACACCATTAATTAGTAAAAGGAAATAATACAAGTGATAAATCTTTTTAAATGAGAATTTCTTAACCATTATAGTATTTTGAACTGGATAGCTTTTTCTTCCATGTATGTGTTGCTAAAGTCTGTACATTCCTGTTCTTCATAGAGCCACTCATGCTTTAAATACTGTGAATAGTCAAAATCAGAATATTTGATAGCATATCTTACATAAGTCTTTGCAAGACTGTTATCCAAGAATTTCTGAAACTTAATTTCCAAAATACTCACATTCACTACACACGTTAGGGACAGCAGCATATGGCAGAGAAGCCACATGGACTATATTTCTTGAATGGTGCAGAATTGCTGTGTGAGGCAACAGCTTTTAATTCCTACATTTCTTTCAGTGTACTTAGCCATTGCTTAGAGAATAAAAATACAGCCTTTCAGTGGTTGCCGAAACACCTACAAATTTTTCTATTCCTTCGTGTGAAACAGGAATGTAATGCTAATAGAGAAATTTGACTCATCTGCAAAGTGGTTTATGCATGCTGTCTAAACGTAGGCATGTTAGAGTCAGCAGAGGCTTTTGAGGGCAATTTCTTTCCTGAAAAACCTTCCAGAGGCTTAATTAGACAGAGCACCTAACAGTAGATACCAGAAGTCAAATAAACTAAATTTACTACCCCCTCAGCAGTGTTCCAGCATGGTGCTAGTAACCATTACTGTTATTTCTATAGCTAGAGTTAATAAATGTAACAATCCTATAGCTTAGTAGTAGCAATATAATGAGTAAAGTAGTCTGTACCGATTAGTTTAGACCATTCAGTTTGTAAGCTTCTTGAAACAAAAATATTTATGAACTGTATTTGACATAAAAGCTGTAGACAAGCCTTCTAGAAACACTGCAAACCTGAACTCGGTTCCAACATCCCTTTCTTTGCTGTTCTATAAATTGTTTGAGCAAAGGATAGTGCTTGGACCTTTCTCGTATCTCAGCTGATTTTGTGTAACGTATCAGCCTTTAGATTATACCTGTGTGTATGAAGGGTTGGTTTTGGTAGAAGAAAAGCAATGCAAGTCCTCTCAAAGAGTTAGTAGCATGTGCTGCTTCTGCTGAACTAACCTTCTTCAATGTGAAGGAAGCTATAGTTTTGTCACTTAAATCAATATACAATATCATGAGTCCAAGTTTTTCTAATAGGTATTATGAATGTTGATTGAAGGATTTTCATTTTTTTTAATAGGCTGATTATACACATGTATATATTCTTATGTTTGTTTGCAAACTTTTTAAAGTTGTTTTTTATTCATAGTAGTATTGATTTTCATTTAAAGGTCTCTAAAAGGCATTATTATCTGTAGTAGCCTTTCCAGGTGCTTTTATCTTAAATGGGATCAGGTGATTTACAGGTTGATGTGTTAACAACAATTAGAAATGAAAAATGGAGTAAATCTTTGTGCTATTCAATACTTGATTATGCATGTCTTCAGGTATTCCAGGACTTCACTTTTTTATTGGTGTTCTCCAACCCAGCCTTTGTATTCTATTAATAGTGGGATATTGTGGGGTTTTTTAAACTGTGTTGTTTGGAAAAGGTGTGTACGCTACACCTAGCTCATCAAGTAACCCAGTTAGCCTGCTGCCTGCCTGCTCACATGCCCTTGTTCTGTGACCTTAAAGCTTCTTCCCCAGCATGTTAGGAAAATTCAGATGCTGCGTGAACCTGAATTGTATGAACAGACGTGCAGTACTCATGTCATGTTGGCTACGTGCTAAATAAATTCCTGCTCACATAACAAGAGAAATGTCTTCTTTTAAGAGAAAATGTTTCATTGAGGTATTTACCAGATTTTTAATTAATTTTGGATTGTATTGTGGAATTTCTCTGGATGCTTTTTTTCTTTTTTTTTTTTTTTCTTTTTTTTTTTTTTTTTTGTCTGATGCTCAGGGGAGCAAACAAACAAACAAACAAAAGCCACCAAACAAAAATCCCCAAATAAAACAAAACCCAAACAAACAAGAGCAAACATACAACAGATATTGCTCATTTCATTTTCTTTGCTTTTGCTTTACAGGAGACACATGAAATTGTGGCTATCAAGAAATTCAAAGACAGTGAAGGTAACCTTTTCTGCTGCATAATCTTTCATGTCAATAACTACATTGTTAATATCTCTCCAGTTAAAATAAGAAGTCTCATTTATCAAGACATGATTTTAAAATGATAATGATTAATTATCTCTGTGAATATTTAAGGCACTTGATCCTTCATACATGCCTAGGGACTACATTATACACTCCAGCTAGATAACTACCCTTCTTTCTTGGTGCATCTATCTTAATATGGCTGAGATTGTGGTGCCATGCACAGCAGTAAGAGCTGACTCCTGCAAGGCTTGCCTGCTGTTGCTGGCAAAGTGGGTGGCAGAAGGCAGGACACATGGAAATTGTTGGCAGTGCTGCACATACCTATTCCTTACCCAGAAGTAATAAACCCAAAGATCTGTACGAGACAAGGCTGGCTTTCTGACCTGCGCTTGTTGGTAGACAGTGAATCGCAGTATCCTATCCTAGGCAAAACTGGCAATCAACCATGACAGCAGCTGCCTACCTTGCTTATATCAGAAGTTAACCCCGACCCCTAATGAGCTAGAACAACTGGAAGGAGAAGCCCAGTGTGAAGTAATGAGAGGAGTCATCCCAGTCTGAGGTGATGCAGCTATGATTTGGCACATTCCAAGGCTTTAGCTGAAAGTTAACAATGTAGTTTAAAGAAACAGCAGTCACTTTTTAATTTTAGCAAACTCTTCTGTTACTGTTATAGGATTGCTGGTAGCCATGGAGGTGTGGTTTGTTACAAGGACTGTCATTTTCAGAGTCAGTTAGATCAAAGTCTGATTTATGTCTGTTGTTTCACGCAATGCAAACTCCGTATTTTGCAGCTGATGTTGCCCGATACTTGAGTATATTTGAATAATTTTCTAGCTCTGCTACTCAAAAATCTGTTTTAAAACTCTGTTAAAGAATGCAGGAGATAATTTCATTGTGGTGACCATCTTGACCAGGTCATGAGAGTACTTTAGAATTGCTTCTTGGAACTTGATCTGGCTATTCAGTAGAGATTCTAGGCAATGAATCTCAATAGCAAGCCCTAAACAGGATTATTACATTAGCTGGTCTACCAAAAAATGAAAACAAAAAATGCAACATTGTCATTAGTTCTGGCTTTCCAAGAGTATTATGTAATATCAGTTTACATGACTGATGACTGCTTTTCAGAGTTTTAGACTGTTGTTTACAAGTTTCTGGAAATATGACAGAAGTTCTTTTGATGGATTTGATTCAGCCCATTTCACATCTGTCTCATTAATATGGTAGTTCATTAGAAATCTGAATATACTGTAATTGTATCTATTGCCATTTTTATTTCACTGAATTTTTGCTGTACTTAGACGTGCATAATAAGTGCACTGGAAAGAGTGTATCTAGTTATAGATGAAATTGTGTAATCAGGCTGATGTAAGCCAACACCGAGCGCTCAGTTTTAAAATGAAATGATTTAGATTGCTCTAAATTATATCTTTTTTTTAATCAAAACATTTGTGATTATAGTATTTTGGTTTTCTTTCTCCTCCTGATACACACAAATTCTTTTATTTTTATTTTTCTCTCTTTTGGTGGTGGTTATATCCATTTCCACAACCTGTCTTATTCTCTCTACCCTGCAAACCTGGTTTTGCCTTTTGCTTGATTGGAAAAACAATTTCTATTCCTTGTTTCTTCTGACTCTGACTCTGACTGTCTTTGTGGTAAATGACCTGCAAATGTGATTTAGCTTTGAATTTATGCAGTCATATTCCATTTAATATCCTTCTGCTGTGGATAAAAGGTCCAAGAGATTACGAACCCTGCTTCTACATGTGCATGGGCACATTTACTGAATTAATAGATTTCATTTTACTAAATGAAAATTAAAACCTAATATAATCTGGTTTCCTTGACATTTCATTGGTAGTATCCTTTAGAACCCAGGCAGTTTAGGTCCTCTTGATGATAAGCAGTGTACAAAGCTTTGGCAAAACACTCCTTTCTTGGTCAGCTTTCACACAACTACATTGTCAAAATAATAGTTAAATTTCTTGACTCCTCAGAATCAGGTTCAGAGTTTCATTGAATCAGTACTCACTCTGCTTCCCTCTGTGGCTACTACACTGGTCTGCATTGCTGAATTGCCATTGAAAGTCTTGTGAGGAAACTTACAGGACTTACAGATGTGTGCGTCAGTCTTAAAATTTGTCATGGCTTTTGGGTAATAACATTAGTTTAGAACCAAATGGATATCTTTGACATTGTTCAAACGTGAGGTTTGCATTCCAGTGTCTCTGCTGAGGCTGTATTAACCTTGCCAGTGCTTCATGCATGTGACATGTATTTGTGAGGTGGAGGAAGTCTACATTCATGCATATTAGTGCTCTTCATAATGCAAAAGATAGAAATGCAAATGATTTGTTTCTTATGACTTTTTTTGACACTGGAAACTTGGATAGTAGTGATGGGAAGTCTATGAGGGTTGTGTAATGACAGCACAGTCACCAGTTACCTCTCTTGCATTGCAGAAGCATGCAGGCAACAGAGAGTTGCCTCTGGAAAATAAACATTTTTCTCTGTAACATCTAGAAACAGAGAATTTAATCAGCAAGTAAAAAAAAAATATAACACTTGTTACATGGGGGGGGGCTTATTTTGTTCTTTAATAAGTTTTACTCTGACACTTTTACTTTGCACTTTAGAAAATGAAGAAGTCAAAGAAACCACTTTACGAGAGCTTAAAATGCTTCGCACTTTGAAACAGGAGAACATAGTGGAGCTGAAGGAAGCCTTCAGAAGAAGAGGAAAATTATACTTAGTTTTTGAATATGTGGAAAAAGTGAGTTGAGTTTGTACCATCCTTGCCACAGTTAAGTCATTAGTTTACTGGAAAAGTCTTTAAAATTGCTTTTTACTGTTAAAAATTAAGCTGTTCTAATCTCTAAAGAGGAACAGCAGAAACTTTAATACAAGCTGAGTTGTTGTAATTGGACATTATTGTGAGAAAGCAACACCAATAACTTTGCTATTGTTTTCACTTAATGTGTTGGTATTTAAAAAACCCCAAATATTCTTCCCTGTAAAAACACAAGCATGTTCAAATTATGTAGACTGGAATACATACCATTTGCAGAAAAATTTCCATCCCAACTCTATAGTCCGGTCAAATTATGTAACAAATCTTGATGTAGTCTTTCAAAATGAGATCATAGACTTTTGACCTTGAAATCTTTTCAACTTTCTCCATCCTTCCCTGTTAAAAATAGAATTTGTATATTTCTGTAACAAGGCCACTATCAATAGTTGCTTAGAGGGATTTGGCAAAGCTCACTGTCATTGTCTCCAATCCTGACCTCATTTGAAACGATTCCAACATTTCCTTAGACTGGCCTACTGCTGCCAAACATCTTCGTCTGTTTCCAGGGAGAGCAGGTTGGTCTTTCTTTTGCAGCCTTCATGATAAGTTAGACCTTTTCTCTGGATTCTAAGCCATTTAGCACTTCTTCACAGAAATATTTAGATGGTATTCAGATACGCACAGTAAAAATAAATGCAAGCTTAAATATATATATCTCTGTAGCTTTCATGAGATACTGTTCCCTTGATTGAAATTTTCATTTAATATGCTGCCAATGTGATGCTGTAATCTATCTAGCTGCATGCTAGTCCTTGTCAGTCAATTCTCTCTCATCTAAAGACTCCTCACTCTAAATGCCGTGTATCTCATTTAGCTCAGTTTACAATTTATTATGTCACAGAACTTTATTTCATAATATGAGGTGACCTGTATTAGCCCACAGTTTGTCAGAAATTAGTTTTGTTTTTCACCAGCCAATCAGCAACTTCTAGTGTGGTAGATCTTACTTAGATCTAATATCCAAAGCTTGACTTGTTCCACCCATGTTCCTTGCAGTTGTTCCAAATGCTTGGAATGTCTTTGATCACACACCAACTTAAAACATACATTTAGTTTTCTATTGTAGTTGACTTGGCTAAGCTCTCTGTCGTGGTGGATTAAAGGAGCAGCATAAGTACAGACATTTAATTGATCTGATAAGGAATGTACTTCAAAAATTGGTAACATTGGTAAAAAGCACCAGGCTGCAATATCTAACAGTATTTGCATCAGAATAGAAGAATATAATGATAAAGGTAGACATCATGTATACTTAGAGCCTAATGTAATTTCTATATTAATGGTTACCTTGGTTTTCAGTAAACTTTGCCGTCCAGGAAGGTTTCTTATTTTTGGACAAGCCAAATAGTTTTCACAATAATTTTCACAATAGTTTCTTTGAAGACCAGGATGATTTCTGTATTTTTGGATGAGGGAAGGGTACAAGGAATTAGATAAAATGTGATATATAGTAGGTTAATTTTTGCTTTAACTGGTGATGAGCACCTTGTGTCCTTCAGGGAATCTTAGCTCTCAAATCCAGATTTAGTCTAATCTCCTTTGCTCATCATCCCCTTAGTTAATGTCTTCATATAGGATTATGCCTCGCTGTGTTAATGCTACTATTTTGGTTTATTTGTAACACTAACTTCTTGACTCACTTCTCCAGATCCACAGCTTCTGTGTGGACAAGAATGTAATGAAAATCAATATGATTCCTTAACAGAAAATTATTTTTCTCAAACCTGAAGTGTATTTCTAAGCAAACTTGCACTCAAGCACCTAAGTTCCAGTATTTATTCAAAGACTGCAAAACTTAGAAATGTTTTCAAATATTATCAAGGTCTCTGTTTATTTTTGTCTTACATTTATGTTCATTAAAATATCTTAGAGGAGAAACCTAAAAAATTTTATTATGCAGCTAAAAATGTTTGTGAAGAATAAGGTAAACTTATTTTAAATGAAAAATGTACAGGTGCTTGAATCCATAATTAAATGGTTGCGCAAGACATCATAACCAAAATACTTATTTCTATTTCAGTGTTCAGTAAATTAGACTTTCTTCAAGTGGGCTGCTTCTGCCCATTATTCATTCAGAATTCAGTGTAAGAACTCCATTGTTCTTCTAATAGTGCAAAATTGGAGACATTTACTGACATAAAGGGAATCTAAGTGTCCTTTTTCAAAGAGAAAATTTACTAGTATAAACAGTTTCTTTTCTTCCCTAGGTATATCCATAAAATGGTTAATATGGCCATAGTTACTGTAGTGCAAATATGTCTATAAGATCAGTATAGCTGATATACAGCTACAGGATACTCCCTAGGTTACTATTTATGCCCCTTTGTGACATTTTAATATCTGTTATTTCATTTGCACTCACTGGTTTCTGGTGCTTTAACTATACCCATTCACAGACAGACATACATTGTGATTAATCATGGCCCTGCTACATCAAAGCCATAGAACGAGCTTAATAATGAAGAAAACAGTATGTCAAAGCCCAGTCATATATTTACAAAATGCTGTGCTCTACGAAACTTTTCATATAGCCACACTGACCTGGTGTTTATGTTTATGCAACTTTTTGTAACTAAATGAATATATAAATGTTTTAGAGTAACTGGTTTGAGGACAGTCATTTTAAGACTTGCTGTGTATTTGTGGTTCACCTTTAAGGATTATTGTCTTCACAAGTGCTTTGTCTAGAATGAAAACAGCTAGTGGTATGCTTATGATTAAAATACACTCCTTAAATGTAAAACTACTGATTTTGCATAGCCAGACTCAGTAGCCTAAGTAAGTTGCTTCAGAATGCTGAAAGCATGTTACCTTCTAGCAACCACAGTATAGTTCTCCTAAGTAATGTGTCTTTTAAATATTTAGAATATGCTTGAATTGCTAGAAGAAATGCCAAATGGAGTTCCACCAGAAAAAGTGAAAAGCTATATCTACCAGCTAATTAAAGCAATTCATTGGTGCCATAAGAATGATATCGTTCATAGAGGTAAGTGTGTAGTTCTCCACATGGAAATAAGCCCTTGGTAGAAATTTACTTACTAACGGGAAAGATGTTACAGCTTGAAGTAATTTGCATTTAACATAAACATAAGCAATTGCTTTATATTAACAGAAATAAAAAAATCTGTAAATTTGGTTAGGTCTTAAGTCTGCAGTGTGACTTCAGATCTTTTTAAAACTAAATTCATTTACATATGAAGCTTGCTGTCCACTATCACTGGGGTATGATAGAAAGATTGTATCATATGCACAGCAAAGTAAGACTGTAGTACCGATGTCTCCAAGGGAAAGGGATTTTTTTTAAACATTTTATGGCACTCAGTCATTTCACTTTTGAATGTTAGGAGAAAAATAATCCTAAACTTAAAGCATGGTCCCCTATGTTTTACTTCTTAAGGTAGTTCCTCACAGCTCCCGTAAGTTCAGCTCTGTATATTTACCTTCCCTCCTAAGCTTCAAGCACTTTGAGTACATACCTTGATGTGTGACTTGATCTAGTTTTATATATTTTATCCAGGTTTAATAAAATTATATTTTGCTTTGTAGCTTTGCAAGAGTAACATTTCTAATTAATGTTTCAAAGAAATTAAATTTCTTATAGAATATATTATGGATAATTTACGACATATGAAAAATAAACAAAGGTCTGAAAATGTTTTGTAAAATACGGTTTGAAAACTATACCATATATGGATACCACAGTATTTCTATAGGGTTTAAAAAATAGGCTTAAAACTACACAGTACATTTTTTCTAAGCAAATGACAAGAGATGATCAAGATGATGATTATAACTGAGAATGTTGAGCACAACACACTTAACATTTTATTCATTAACTGGGTAATTAAATGTCAGCTCTTCGTATTATTTTGCAATATGCAGTATTCTGCATATTGGTTTGCTGCCCCAGATTATCTGTAAGCACCTTTTATCTTCCCATATTTTGTTGGGAAGCACTTTAAAAGACTTCAAAAGGCAGAAAATTAATTCTGCATGTTCATAAACTGAATTGCTGGAAGCTGTTTCAGCAGTTGCTCTTGTAATGCTTCATTTATGATTGCATGAATATCTGTAAATACGTTATAATGAAATAATATTTGTTGACAAATTTCAAAATTAAAAAGAGAAGTTAACAGCATTTTTCTTTCTCTCACTCTGATACTCCAGATATCAAGCCAGAGAATCTCTTAATAAGCCACAATGATGTTCTGAAGTTGTGTGACTTTGGTAAGTTCAGTAGATAGATACCTGCTTCTTAGCTTTTTAAAGAAAATCTCTTGCAGTGGAATTTTGCCTCATTCTTGTAAGAATGCTACAGTGTGTACTGTTTAAAACCCTTTTAGTGGTCAAAATTGGTTACTCCAGGACTGTGGCTTGTACTTATCCGCTTCATCTGGCCTGCATATTAAAAACAATTCTTCCTTCTTTAGAAAAGACACAGTAAAGTTACATTTTTTAATTTGTTTTTTGAACCCCTGGATTCCATGGACTATTGTGTGTGTGGTTATAGGTCAACTTTTACTGTTATGTAAAGTAAGGAATCATGTGTCCACCTATGTTAACGACTGAGTGGCTGGAGGTTAGAGTCAGAGTTGTACATGTAATGTTAAAATTGATGTTTCCTGACCTATCGATACCTCTTTAATGTCAGCTTTAAGGCTTTGAAGAATCGGCACCCAGGCACAAGCTGAACTTTGCCCATGTAAGTAATCCCCAAAAGACAACAGGGTGGATTGTACACTGTTCCAAGAATCTGTACTGTTATTCTAAATGCTACACGAACAGAGAATAAAATATTGTTCCTTCTAAAAAAAATCTTACAGTTTGGCTTGGTAAATAAAAAAGAATTCCATAGTGCTACCCAAGGGCACTTTTCAGTTAAAGCAGTTTGAAAGCTGTCATTTCAAACCACTGCAATTTTGAATGAAAAGAAGAACTGCTAAAAAAATAAATTGAAATAGTTTTTTTAGGAACACAAAGAAGGCTTTTGTCATTTGCAGTGCTGCTTATTTCTTTTAATCCTAAAGGCATTTTTGCTTAAGCATTCATAAACAACAACCATTCCAGGAAAAGCCTTAGATTTGGTCCATAGGAGTTCTTTGAATTAAGGACCATTTATTCAGCAGTGTCAGGAACTGCACAGCTCTGACAGAACACCAGGATACTGTTGCACAGTGCCCTCAGTGCCTGCTCCTTTTTAGTCTCCAGAAGCCTCCTTGTCTGCACCGCTGTGGCCACCCTCCTTGGCAGCTGTGTACCCAGGCTGCCCTGGCACCATTGCCCAGAGCTGGTGGGGAAGGATTTTTCTCTTACCCCACACTTACATTTGTGGCCTTGCCCCTGCAAAACAAACCCCACTGGGGCTGGCAGAGCCAGGGCTCAACCAGGGGGGAGAAGGCGAGTGTAGCATACACCTTGCTCCCCGTTGTGCCAGCTTTAGGTGGTTAGAGGACCCAGTCACTGCCTTGCGCAGAGCTTAACAACCAATCAGCGGGCAGTGCCTGCTCCTGGCCAATGGGTGCTCCAATCAGGGCTAGTGGCATCACAAGTGGGAACAGCCAATGGGGGCATGAATGGTCCTGATGGGAACTGTTCATCCTCACCTCCTTCCCTGGCCATGGGAAAGAGCTTTCCCTGGTCATCACCCTCCCTCCCTCATTGCTTTTTGGGGGGGCTGTCCCCTGAATCTGTTAGAGCTGCCATATGCCAACAGCTAACAAATCTTATATGTGAACTTGAGTCAGTGTCCTCTGTGCAGCAGTATTACAGGAAAACAAAAAGCTGAACAAGTGGTTCTGGATGTCAGTTTTCTCACTAGGTATAGCTGATATGCATTCTGCTAGCAGTGAGGTTCTGTGTGTTCCATTGACTCACTCACACTGTATGCTCCAGACACCTTCTCTTACTGCTGTTGGGCAAGACATGCAATCACAACGTACTCGCAGTGCTCAGCACAATCGTCAGGAAGGCAAACTAAGTTGTGGCAGTTTCTGTTCTTGCTGTTCATGATTTTCAATCAACAATTTTGATTTCAGATGTAGTTGAATTTAAAATTCCAAGCAGCTCTTATAATTTGGGATCAATTTTAATTTTCTAGCCTTATTGTTAATTGACATTATTGCTAGTAGCTGAAGCTATTACCATAAAATGTCTGTCAGAATGGTATTAGCCACAAGCATTTCCTGAATATGTACAGATTAGGATATAAGAATTCACCTTATAACACGATTTAATATATACTGTCTGCCCACCTAACTTAATTAATGTTTTGGAACTCAGTTACTTGTCACATACAGTGCCACATTCCTCATGTGATAACAAATATAAAGAAAAGGTCTATGCATCCATCCCAACAGAGACACTGAAGTAATTGGATATTTCTGAACAGCCCAGTGGACAAAACAGTTTGAATAGAAAAGTTCATAAATTTTTAACAGGATACTTCTTCATAATCCTTATGCCATGTGTTCTGTACATATCGTGCTAGATAAAAATGAGATTGAATGTGGTGCTTGCCTGGACACATGTTGTGTGGGTGTCATTTCTGCCAATAGAAGTGGGAAAAGAGAACAGTACCAAATGCCGATTACAGCAGATGCATCTGACTTTTGGAAAGTTAGGCCTTCTGACTAGTGTGTTTGCTGTTTCAACACCAGGGCTTTGAAGTTACGTGTTTTAGAAATCTCTTAATCTCTGTATGATGCTTAAGCATAGAAATGGTGAAACAGAGGGCTGGAAAAGACCTCAAGAAATTCTCTAGTTCTTCCACCTACTCAAAGAAAGGATTAAACATGTATGTGTCTTCCTTGATAGGTGTTTTCTTAGCTTACTCTGAAAATACTGAATAATGGAGGTTCCCTAATCTTCTTAGGCATCTGTTGAAGTACTTACATGTTGTTAATGTTAGAATGCCTTATTTTAAGTGTAACTTATATTTATTTTATTTCTTCATAAGAAATTGACAATCTTGTCCTTCTTTTCCTTATGCAGTTTTCTTTGACTTCACTCCTACCATGTTCTGGGTTGTTTAAAATCCTTTCTTGAAATTTCTTATTTTGCTTTTTCTCCCTTTTTGCATCATGATGCGTTTGGAAAGTATTGCTTTCATATTTTCTCCCAGCCAAATCATCTTCTGTTTTCATCTCCTAATACATTCCTTCTCACTGTTTACAGTTTGGTCTAATCTTCTTAGTTACCTTTTCTTATTTTTGTATCAAAATTTCTTCCCAATACCTCAGCACAATTTGGAGGAAGTAATTGTGCCCTTAGAAAGGTATTATGCTTTCTTGAATTATTAGTTCTGTCCATCATCTTTCAGCATGGTGTCATAGAGTCAGAGCAGTAGTGAATTCATAAAATGGTTTCTTACATAACACAAAATTTACAGATAGCACTGAAGCCCATGATGAAAATTTTCCCTTCTGTCTTGCTACAGTAAATCTATGCTGCACGTAGCCTGTAAAGTTGGGGGGCTGATTTTTCAGACTGAATTAGCTGATGATCATTTCTGGATACAGTTAATAGCTCTTTGACTGTGACCAAGTTCCAATAGACTGACCTGGAAGAAGGAGGATACATCCTTCACTTGTTGATTCTTCTGGTTCACATGGGTCCTAGGTTGCCAGGCTTGTGTTACATTAACACATGTGTGTATTTGTATCATGTGACTTTTTTTTTTTTCTTTCTTTCTTTCTTGAATGTTTTTTTTTTTTCCCCTCATTCAATTTGTGGCTTCCCACTGTTCACTTTGGCTGTCCCATTTCTTCAGTGTAGCTGCAGGTTATCTTCACTCATTCTTTAAACACATGAATGAACGATTTTTTACTGACAAGTTTAATCAGATAGGTCATGTAATCTGAAACAGAAACAGGGCTGCCTAAGAAGTTTTAAATATAGTAATGTTTAGAAATTTACTCAATCCCAATGTTAAAAGTAATAAAAATGTCCTTTCCAGCTTTTCTCCAGCAGCATCAGAGTTCATTAAAACTCTATGGGAACAGATCAGAATTATTATTTTGAGACAACTTCAAAATATCTGTTCCTCATCATGCATGCCTCTTAGTTTACTCATTCTTGAAGATGCCGGTGTCTTGCAAAAAGTAACAGTTGTAACCTATATTAGTAAAACATTTGTCATTGTGTTCTCACATCACTAGTTCAACAAAAATAATAATAATTTGTATCCAAACCTTTACTTCATCTTGAAGTAAATTAGTGTTCTACAGAGGTGCGTAGGTCTGGGCTCCTTCACAATAAGCTGAAGCTGCCAAATGAGATACACCTTGAGAATACTAAAAAAATGTGGGTCTTTTTTAATTTTTTTTTTTTTTTTTTTTAATTGCAACTTCACAAACATAGTTGCGTAGGAAAAGCAATTTTGGCATCTTCTGCAGAAAAAAAATAGGTATCAAGAAAAATTACAGCTGTATTTCAGTATCATGTTGATTCTGAAAATGAAATTATGCCTTATACATCTGCAACACTTTGGAATTTTTAGTCTTTCTTCATCACTCATTCAGTAATATTAAGACAAAGAGTGATTTCACTGAAATGAATTTTGGGTTAAGTTTTACTGCCACATTCCAGTTAGAAAGTGTTTTGAAAATGTTGCTTCTGCATTTCAGTCCCAAATATTTGTCTCAGTTTGATCTCTAGTAAGGGGTCTACAATTTGTAGTCTAGCTGCTGAAATCTATCTTCTGTCTCACCTTCATATTAATTGTTTGTAAACAGTAAGACACTTGATACTTTTCTGAAAACAGTACCAACATCTGCCTTAGAGTACTTCTACATGGAGATTCCAGTAACATCGTTACTGTGGTGCTCGGATGACTTTTTATAAATGGAGGAAAGTGAAAACAAAATTATAAATTTTCCCAGTATCTGAGTTTTCCAGTATATGCACTCTTCTCCCAGTCAGTGGTCTTAACTGTTATGCCCTAGGGCAGAAGTTAAGTTTTGGTGCAATTGCAAGTAAGTATATATTTTTTTTTATTAATTCTTAACAAAATGATGTGGAGGAGGAAGTTTGATGTGGACATGGTTTCTGATCCTAATTCACTAAGAGCCTTGTTATGAATGTGATGATGTGTGGGAAGCTGACACATGTGGAATGAGCCAAATGCAGATATAAAGCAGTTTTCTCATCTTTGGTAGACTGCTGCCTTTTGTAGTTTTGGGAAGATGATTCTGTTCCTTGTCAGGTCAGGGAAGGAGTGGCCCGAGATGAGAATAATACGTAGTTTCTTGACTAGTTTAAAAAATTGTATGCAGTGAGACTGTAGTAGTTAGGATTAATGACTGGAAGAGTCTAATCCCCGTGCATGTGTTTAGTTTCTAATGTTATGAATCTTCTGCAAACATCTTCTCAGTGCAATGTAGTGGCAATATTTCAGTAACCTGCATGACATCCTGACAGGTAACTTTAATCAATCAGTTTTGACTGTGGCAAAGCACCAAAAGTAATAGAAAAGCCCATAGACTTCTGGGGGGAGTACACAAAGTACTCATTAAAGCAGATATTCTGACTTCCAGTGTTATGGAAAAAGCTTGCATTTCAGGAGACAAGCAATTGTTGAAGAGATCATTCTGCACTAGGAGTTGTAAACAATTTGCTTCTATCTAAAAAGGTGTGACCTCTTACTGACAGTATCAGTTGTGATACGCATATTGTATTTAAAGTAGGATATAATCTTTCACACTGTTTCTTTGCCAGGCTTTGCTCGTAATCTCTCTGAAGGAAGTAATGCTAACTATACAGAATACGTGGCTACCAGATGGTACCGCTCACCTGAACTCTTGCTTGGGTAAGTACAATTTGGAGAACTGTCATGATGAATCTTGACTGATTCTTTACATTTTTTTCAAGCACCTTTTGTAAGAGTAACGCATGAAGATCTGTGGTTGATGTAAAGGGAAGATTTCAAGAGAATTCCGGATTTTCATTAATTTTTGTTCATTTTCAGTAAGTCAGCACGAATCATTGACATGTTGAGCTGTCTTGAGCCTAAGCAGTGTTTAACCGATTAAAATATGATGCTGAATTATAACATATATATTTCATATTCTTGCCCTCCTCCCTACTTCCCCTATTCTCTTCAGAAGAGGTTTCCATTGTATTCCCGTGGCTTGAAATGTTCCATCAGCCTTGTAGTAGACGTCTCATGGCAATGGCAGTGCAGCTTTCACCACACTGCAGTCCTAATTCTCTTCATCCTTTTGGTCAAAACTGTGATTTGGTTTTCATTCCAAGTTACCCTTTACCAGCACTGCTGTAGTGGCTCAGAAGGATGGTGGTAGCTTTTCACTAGTCAGGAAGAATTTATTGAGGGAAGCTGTATGAATCATTCTAATAAGGCACTGAGAAGTTAGTGTCACATTGCCTGTGAAAGCAGTAGTTACATGAGTAGCCTCAGCTAGACAATTTAGTTTTACCCTTTTATTAATCTGTAAAATGAGTGGTTTATTACCTCACAAAGTTAAACAGATTTTCAGATACTTTCTGAACAAATTCATAGGACCCAAAAGGGCAAAAGAAGAGACAAAATTAACTGAAGAGCTACTATATGTGATCTTCCCATTGCTATAAAGTTTAGCAGTGCAGTATTCTAAACTACATGAACACTCTCATAAAATACAATTCCTGTATGTATAGTATCTATGTATTTATATTGACATATTCTAGAAATAAGGAGCTGGTAGACATGGGTTGAATCAAAAAAGTACTGGTCACTCCTATGATTTTTTTAAGCAAAATGTTTATGTGGCTGAGAAACAAGTCTTTGTGGGAAGGTTTGATTAACACTGAACTACACATTTCTTGTGTAGATAAAGCACTAGATAATAATTATTCTGTCAATAAAGTCATCCCAGTATTCCCAGAGCTGTGCTAATCTTAATCAAACTGTAGGCAGTTGCATTGTTCTGTGCAGAATAGTATGTTAAAGTTGCCATTTAGTACCTCAAAGTTCAATTTTTCATATTTTGGAGAAAACAGATATTATTAAGCTCCCAGCAAAGTGCCTGTATGTATGCGTATACGTAAGTACAAAAAAAGAATTGTAAACAAAGCATCAATTGTGGCCTTTTTGATTACAGAGCATTTACAAGATTTAGGAGTAAAGACATGGAAAGCTTGACAGATGTAGTATTAACCTGACCTGCAGTTTTCAAATCTGTTTCATTACCAGAGGAAAATTAGCAGGAATCATGTCTGTATGTAATTGACTAATTTTTTTTTTATTAGCTTGTAGAGAAAGGGAGGAGGTATGTGTATTTAATACATATGACTTCAGCTTTGCTGGTGTATGTTTTTAATGCCAATTTTTTTTGGTACAAAATGATGTCTGTTTCTTGGCAGCCCTGTTCAGTTTCCCAGACACTCATTTTACCCATTCCCCCTCCCCCTGCATTCACCAAATCTTTATAAGTATCTAATGTTCAAAAGTCTTCCCAGGGTTATTAAATATATACATTTTAACAAGTACAGGTTTACTTTTTCAATTCTTAAAATGTGTCTCAGGGAGGTTTCTCTTTTGTTATAAAGTTCCAGACATAAATTTCAGGAAAGAAAAGAAATCACTGCCTAATCATTCACATCAAAAGTCTACTCACTTTGGAGAGCCTCAGGTAACACTTAGTGGAGTACTCTGTGCCCTTTGATGAGAAAATGTTGCTAATAGCCAGTAAATTTTAAGGCATACTAAATTACTAGATGAAAACATGTTTTGGAGAATGTAATTGGTGCAGGACTAGACTAATAGTACCTCTGATTTGTGGTCTCTTTGTCCTATAGGAGTTGTTTCATTTATCCAGCCACATTACTCTTTTGTTGTTTGCCCCTTGTGATCTGACAAGACTGCTCCTGACAGTCAGCAGATCAGGAGTCTTGAAGTATGCCTTTTCAAACAAAAGCATAGCAGTTTGCTCTGCCAGCACCTTAAGAAATGGGAGGCTTTGGATTTTTTTTTTCTGTTTGACTACAGAGTAAATAGTGTAAACTTAAGCTCTGATTCAGCTTCCTTTATTCTTGTGAGCAAGGAAAGTTAATGGTCCCTGCCTCAAAGGAATTTTAGCCTATTTCTCAATTGTAACCCTAGCTTGTTCTTAGGTGCAGCAACCATTGCTTACAGCAACAATTTCCACATTTCAGTGGAGAAACCTGCCTATTAAAGGGATTGCAAATAAAGATGCGCTTCTTTTTCTGTCATAATAAAAAGTTAGGGTTTTTTACTTACACTCTCATAAACTATTTTGCTTATAGAGCCTCAGTTTTCCAGTACAGGCACGGAACTTCTTAAGAGCAGATCCTTGGCTTTGGAGCCTGTCCTCATCTGTGTTGCCTTTTGAAGTGCGGAGCAAAGCTAGTCCTTCCTGGGCACTCAGGCCTGACCTAATGGGTGGCTTGGACTAGCAGCATCACAGAAAGGACAAACATTGAGTCACTCAGCAAATCCACAAGTAGTCACTGTGTGAGATTAGCAAGGGAATTAGGAACATGCAGAGCCATTGTAGTAGTAGTAGTACTTTGTGAGTTTTGGCATGCTGTGCTTTGCCACTGGTGGTTCCTTGTCAGCAGTCTATTCCAATGGGGCAAACTTTGATTTTGTCATGATTGTGAAAGGACTTCAGTGTCTCATGGCAGATTCTGAAAGGCAAATGGTTCTTGAAATTTTGGTGTTGTACTTAGTTTTCCTGGGTACCATAGATTCCTAAACTAGGCATCACAGTGGGCCTGTAGTTTCACTCAGGATTTCTATCTGGACAATAGCCCTTCTCATCTTCATCTAACTAAATCATCACAAGGGTTACAGGGTCCTCTGACAAAGTGTCCTCCCCATAAAGTGAAGTAACTAATCATGAATAATCAGTGGGGAAAAGTCAGATATTTTTCTCTTTAGTCTGAAAGTGTTCTGTCTCTAAACAACTTTAATCATCAGCATAAAGAAGGAGCAAAGGGAACAGATTTAGGATGGGATTTGTCCCTGGCAACTGGTACTATCTTATTCCAGAAACAGGCAAGCCAGCTGTAACTTAATCTCTTGAAGCAGGTTGAGTTGTTGGATTACAAGTTTCATAAAGAAGAGACTCGGTGAAATATGTTTTCACTTCAGTCTTGGTTCCAGTCATTATTCTTTTTATATGCTTTTTCTTTGGGGTGAGAAGAATTTTCTGGTTATTCTGCTCAAGACTTCAATACCCAAGAGCTTCTTGAACTAAGCTGGCTATTTACAAAAATTTTTTACAAATTCAACAAGCAAGAACTTAGACATACAGAAAAGGAGTTGCTTTGGTCTATAGTAGAAATAGCCAAAAGCCAAAAGTCTGTAATGAATTAGCTGCTGTACAGTTGAGGTAGGCAGCTAAACAAACTTCATGAGAAACAGAACCTTAGAGTGAAAATCAGAAACTGACCAAATGGATTCTGTGCTTCTTCGGTGTTCATGCCTCTAGATGGAATGTTGCAGTAGTCTGCCACTCTCTTTTCATACAAACTTCCATTCTCTACATTCCAGTTTTCTGTCTTACATGTCTTACAAATCCTCCTCAAGCCCATAGTCTCTCTTGACTGAGTATTCATGCTGTCTTCTTTCGTTAAATGCCCTTGTATGTAGTCTCAAGAAAAGATGGTATAGCCCTTGCTGGTGTAACACTCACCACTTGGTTTTCTTTCTGATCAATTCCACACACCTCTTCATTGCTGACCTAGCTTCTTTTGTCATTAGCAGTTTAAAATACCAGGTGCCATCTCCCCTACCATGCAACGTTGCTTGCACTCACAGAGATCACCTGTCAGAATTTCTTCCCCAAACCTCACTTCCAAAACAGGAATTACTTATTTTATGATGCTTTCATTGCTTCCTCATCTGTGTTTCTTCAGGAATAGTTCTCAGTTAGTTCTGTTTTTTCTCTAAGTAAAATTCCACTGTAAGAATGCTAAAACAAAGATTTCTGTTCTCCCAGTGACCAGACCTGGTATGCCTATCCACTTGTTAAATACGATGGAAAAAGAAATGTAATGGGGAAATAGAGCACAGTCATCAACCCCCGGAGAGAAGGGAAGTTAGTACTAGTTTAAATGGGAATGATAACTGCTTCAGAGTGAAAAAGATTATTCTTGTCTGTAAGATTTTTCACAAAGGTAACCAGATCCTTGGGGGTACTTGAGAATTCCTCTCCAGCCCTTTCAAGCAGTGATACAACAGGCGATCTGGGGCAGAGACAGAGGGCTTGGTATTTGAAGTAGTTTCTGTGATATTAAAGTTTATTTTTCTGTGTTGTAAGGAAGGGGGCCATGGGAAATACAGACAATAAATTGAAACAGCTCAGTAAGAAGACAGTGTCAGTGAGTGAAAAACATTGTGCATTCACTTTACAGAGCCCCTTATGGAAAGGCTGTGGATATGTGGTCCGTAGGCTGTATCCTGGGCGAGCTGAGTGACGGCCAGCCCTTGTTTCCCGGCGAGAGCGAGATTGACCAGCTCTTCACCATTCAGAAGGTGCTAGGCCCGCTGCCAGCTGAGCAGATGAAGCTCTTCTATAGCAACCCACGCTTCCATGGCTTACGGGTAAGAGAAAGCTTTGTCCTTATTTTTTTAACTTACACAGTCTTTACAGTATTGTCGTAGCTGCTGTGAAGATCCTTTTCATTTACATTGTACATTATCTGTTGGATGTCTTTCTGTGTAAGCATAGGATATAAGGCCTTCATAATTCAAAGTAAAGTTCCTATTACACCAGTACTGTGTTTTGTAATTAGGTTTGGTTTACTGTTAAAAGCTGATTAAAGATTTTTCCGTCATTTCTTTGACTTTTTTGGCATGCAGGATAGCATTTATACCTAGCTCAGCATTGCCCTCACAGATTTACACTGCGTAGTTTAGTGACATAGCTCTATCAGTTCAGCATGTGGAAAATTCACACATGCTGTCTTCAGGCTACTCTGTTGTAAAAATCTGAGCTATCTGATGCTGTTATCATGGCAGAACAGCTTTTTGCCTTTTTACTTATTTTCCTGGGGAGTTGATGTAAGCCACATGAGTAAAAAAATAACTTCCTACTGACAGCATTGTTCCCCTTTCAGGGGCTTGCCAATGCCATGTAATGACAGAGACTCGCTAGTGTGGAGAAGCCGCTCAATTTGGTAATTGCAGTATTACAAAATCCCAGAAGCAATATATAAGTAATAGCTCTGTTATTTTTAACAATACCTGGTCAGTGATTGTACTCATGTTTCCTTTTAAGTCAGTTTTGGTTGTCATTTTTTATTAATGAATGTTGCTAGAAAGGTGAATTTACGATCTTGATAAATGGTCTGAAATCATTAGTGTAAAATCCTATAAAAACACATACAAAGCTTTTAGGAGACCTGTGCTAATGACTCAAGATTTGAGTTTTACTTTGTAAAAGAGCAGACTTAGAGAATGAGAAAGGGAAAGAGGGAGGTACCCAATTGTTTTAAAATATGTTGAAAGTTGCCATAAATTTAGTTTAGCTGATGATAAAAAAATGAATTAATTGGCTTAAGGTGTTAGGATAATTACTTTAGCTTCAAGGATAGCTTATTCCAAAGAGTTTTTGTTGAGGTTTGTAGACCATCCACCAGTGAAGTGTTTATAAAATGGTTAGACAAGCATTTCTTGCAAGGTCCTGTTTGTATTTGGTTCTGTTTAGAACGCTGAGCTGGATGGAATTTTCTGTTAAAAATTTATAACACCTTTTATCAGAAAGGCAATGTTTTAAAACTTGTAGGCAAAATAAATTACTGCCTCTTCATCAGTATTTTACAGCAGTTCTAGTTGTGCAGTGTAATCTTATTTGGATAAATGTTCTGTAATGTTGTAGGATGAGAAGGAAGTATCTTTGTTTTGTAGCTTTAAAATACAGCAGTTCAAGAAGACAGCATGGACCTAGTGTGATCAGCAGAGTTGAGAGTTACAAGTCTCTCTTCACTTCCTGGATCAATGGTATATTTCTTTGCCTCAGACGTGTTGTTGCCTTCTTAGCCCCATCAGTAAAGTCAGGATGCTAATGATGGTGACAGTGGCATACACTGTCTCATAGAGAAGTAGGTTTTGAGTACTGAAGTAAAGTCTGAATAATGGCTTAAACATGAAATATACTACCAAAAAGTATCAGGTTTATAATGTGATACTTATTAGTTAATTAATGGGAAAAAAATATTTCATGGTATAAGAGAACATTCAGGACATTTTCATGTTTCCCTGATCATTCCAGATATAAAATCTTCTTTATGATGGTCATTCTACATGAAGACTAGAATATTTTGCTATTTTCAGTTCATGTAAAAAGTGGAGGAAGCGTGAAAGCTTTAGTTCACCTAAGTTGCTATCTAGGATCAACATAGTAGACTTGGATTTAAAAAAAGTTTCAAACATTAGTAAACTACTTCAAAAGAAAGCAAAGTAAAAAGAAAAATACAGAGCCTCTTTAGGAACAAATACATTCAAAGTAATGTCCTTTCACTTTCCTTTGGAGCTTACATCATGCAATTTATGAAAAGTGGTGCCCGTGCAAACAATAGGCAGCAATTCATAACGCTCTAATACTTAATGCATACGGTGCATGTGCAATGCATTTTGCTTCTAAATAAAGAGCATTTTCAGAAATGAGTGTTTGTACTGGGTTGCTCTCTAAAGCATAGTTTTGAAGCTAGTATTTAATCTGAGGAAGAGTAAATGCATAAATATATTCACTTAACTGTAACAGTCCCTCGATGTGAGAGCTGAAAAATGCACAGATGAAAGTAAAGGAATAAAAGATTTTCTGTTCATTGACATTTTAGACCAAACATAGCTCTCATATGTTTTTATATATTGTAGCAAACTTCCAGATAAAATGATTTTTGATTTTTTTTTCGTTGCTGTTGTCTGTCTTAATCACCGACTTGAATTATATTGTTTTCTTGCATTTTCAGTGGTTTCTTTAATTGTAAGTCAATATTTTATGTGGGTATATTTCACATATGACTTGAGCTTATTTGGACAGATAGTGATGACTTTTATATACCAGTAGACAAGAGCACTGCGTGCTTCCTAGTGTCAGTATTCTCGCTTTGATGTGTTAGTTTAAGAGGACCTTTTAAAAAATACATAGAATGTGGATGGGATCAAGCCAGGCTGCAATTGAAACACTTGGATAGTATTAGGCAAATTCCACAACTCTGGGAACTGCTTAACAAAGTGTCTGGATCTCAGTTGCGTAGTTGTGGATAAACTGTGATTAATGCAATAGGCTAGCTGATTGTTGTTTTGGTTTGGTTTGTTTTTTTCCAGAGGCTTCTCTGGTGTTCAAATGTGTAATTTTCTCTAAAATCAGCATAAGTGGATCCATGAGGGGTTTTTTTTGCCTCTGTTGCAAATGCAGCCTTAATTTCTAATTCCAAAAACATTGGCATATATATTTTTAGTTTCTAAATTTGAAGTTACTTCACAGAAATCAGTTTATCTATTTGTTGGCTCTCTGTTCAACACATGCTATGGTCCGGAAACAGATCTTTGTTAACCTGTTTGCAACTCATTGTACTTGACATTACATTATAGCAAGGAAATACTGAGCAAGTTTTCTTTCATTTCATAAAAAGACAAGTTTCTGTCTATATTTTATTAGACTCTTGCCTTGTTTACAAAGCAAGCAAAAAAACCTTGTTCTGTGCTTTATTTTTTTCTTTCTTCAAATCATCCTTGCCTGTCCTGTTCTTTCTAGACAGGGCTAGCTTCAAATACTGCCTTCAGGTTTTGTCTAGACTCTATCTGACATAAGATGCCCTTCAGCTGTGTGCACTGCTTCTCATGGTGTTGCCAGTTCTTACAGCAGCATGACCACTGGAGTAATCCTAAACCTTAAACCTTTGCGGTTTTGATGTTTTTCACTAAAAACATTTTGGAATTGTTTGTTAATCTTACTTTATTTGTACTCTCAAATTATCTCTAAGATATTTTTAATCTTTTTTTTTTTTTTAAATGCATGTTACTTAACATTATTTCTGAATGTGATTTAAACCTCCCACCTCTTGTCAATCATAATGACACAAATTAAAAAAATCTAGGTTGAGTATTTCTCATTCGAGTGATGTTCCTTGACTGCCCTGCTGATCAAGAATACTTTCTGTGGTTGACTAGATGCACATCATACATCAACAGTTATTTGTTCCATTATAATGTTTTGTGATGTTTCATAAACCACTTTTTCGGTGCATAGGATTTGCATTAGTTACATGCCTTGACGTGCTACGTAGTTTCCATTTTTTGAAACATTGTATTCATGTATACCTTGTTTACATTCTCAGTATATTTATGCTACATTATTTTACAGTTTCCAGCAGTCAATCATCCACAGTCTTTAGAGAGAAGATATTTGGGAATTTTAAGTGGTGTATTGCTTGATCTTATGAAGGTAGGAAAATATATTTTATTTTCTGTTTGTAATAGGTAAGGAAAGATGTAAGTGACTTTATCTTTGTTTCCTAATATAATACATCTTAAAAGTACTTGTGGACTTCCTTTTGAGATATTTTGATGTCACCATTGTTTGTAGCAAGGCTTCATGTTTCCTAGGAATAGGGAAAAACCTCTTGCAAATGCCAGAAGAGTATGTTCAAATGTGACTGATTTGAAGAGACATATTCCAGCCAAAAGAACTATCATCATCTGCAGCAATATGCATTCACATTGACATAAATTCAGATGCACAGGTTACTTTAGTAATGCTAGAGTATGAGCTCTTAAGCCGTAATAAATTAATTCTTAATAAATGTAGATAGATCTACAGAGTATTAGGCTAACCTGATTTCCTGTTCATTTGTTGTTGGATAAATATGAGGATATGCTTATCAAAGACAAAGTTGAGACAGCAATTTATATATATTTTTATATATATTTTCAGTTTATGCCATTTTTTATGATGTATCTCAATGTCTCTGGGGTTTTTTTAGGGCAATTTAAAAGTTACAAAGTTGTGAAATTAAGCACTTGAATTCTAGGGAAACACACAGGTTTCCGAATAATTCAATCCCATTTAAAATAATTCTTTTCAACTTCTCTGTCTGTATTTCTGCCTATAAGGTGAGAAAGGTCAGGGATTCTATAGAGGGCATATTTTGTGTTTGACCTACATGACTTAATTCAGGAGTTGGAACATTGTTAAAGAAGGAGCAAAAGACTCCCAAGAAGAGAACAGAAGAGGCTTGTGGTGAAGTTGCATGCTACAAATGCTGCACATAGTTTTTGGTATGCCTGTCTCTTCTCCAGACACTGGACAGTCTGGCACATGTCCACACTTGCTGTGTTCCTCATTATCTGCATTCCCAGGCACCTCAGGTCTGATTACTAGATCATGGAATAATCCACACTTCAACTTGTGCCAGCTAAAGTAGTGAGTTACTGATATATCTCTATTTAGAGAGCATTTCTGGGCTAAATCTAGTTAAAGATGTCCCTGCTCACTGCAGGGGGCTTGGACTAGATGACTTTTAAAGGGCACCTCCAACCCAATGCATTCTATGGTTCTATGATTAATGAAAAGTCACCTATTTGGCCCAGATGCTTTGTTGTTGCTCTCCTCCTTTCTCCTTCACAAATCATGCTGTTTTACAAGCATGCACTGGGAACTGGAAGCTTGTTTTGCATGTGATGGCTTGCACAGAAAGAGACATTGAGTATTTCAGTCTTTTTTTGTATCATCTGTCATTCAGTTGTCTCCCCCATTCAGCAGCAGACATGCATTTTTTGAGCTTCCATTTGCTACTAGAATACTTGTAGAATCCCTTCTTTTTACCCTTCATTTGCCATTGCTCCATCTGGACTTTGGCCTTACAAAGTGGCCTATATTTTTTGCTAACACAATGCTTTTGTGGTCCTCCTGTGTATGCTGTCCTTGACTCTACTATTTATACACTCCAGTTTTGTGGGTTTGTTCATTAAGAAGAAACTCACTGTTTAGCCAACCTGACCTTACACAAAATTTTGTGGTCTTCTGTACAGTAATATGCTTTGCTCCTGAACTTTCAATAAATTTTCTTTCAAAATCAAGTGTCTTTCCTGGACACCTTTCCTCTGGTGGCAGTTTTTCAGGAGATTCTGCCCAGTAATACCCTATAGAAGCCAAAGTCCTGGGTCCTATCCCTGATGCTCATCTCTCTACTCTTCCTTTGAATCCTAACTGTAATCATCTCCTGGTCACTATAGCTCGGGCTGTCTTCTCTGATCAAATTTGTCAACAGCACTTTACTGTTGCTGAGCAGCGGGTCAAATAGAGTTAAGTCCTACCCTTGGCCAATTTTCCTCTCCAGCAGATGCACTGGGAAACTGCCACCAACGTAGTCTAGAAATCTCCTCAATCGCCTACACAAGCTGTATGTCTGGATGGTTGAAGTCTATCATGAGCATGAGGACCTGTGATCAGGAGACTTCTGCTTCTTGTAGAGAGTTATTGTCTTCATCTTCTTCATGCTCTTCAATGCATGGTTGGTAGCAAACCTCCACCATAACATTGCAAATGTTGCTTTCCCTTCTAATCCTGACACAGAGAGTGTCAATGGATATACCTTCTTTTTCATGCTGGCATTTGATACCACCCAGGAACTCAATTAAATGGAGTGCCATTCTTCTCCTTCCCCACCCCCTTCCTTCTGAAGCCAGCTGTATCCACCAGTGACCATGCCTCAGCCATGAGCCCTGTCCCACTACTTCTCTGTGATTCCATGGGGGTTCACAGCCTTGTGACTCCTTATGGACTTCCAGTTCTCCTCACTTCTGGTCCAGGCTCTGCAAGTTAATGTACAGGCACTTGAGGGAAGCCCTGAGACATCCTCCCTTCTGATGAGGAATGTAGATATCACATGTAGTTATCACACGTGGCCTTCTTGTGTTTGGCCATTTGAGCTACTGTAGTGATGAGCACCTGAAAAAAGGGGGAAAAAGAAAAGCTAATCACTCAGGAGACAGTTTGTCACTCGAGAAAGGAAGATAGTACAGTACTGTAGGACCAAACTGCGTAGGAATGTCATGTACCACTTGCTTTGTTCCTTGAGCATTTTCCATTCTGAAGTGCAGAGATCCTTTGAAGGAAAAAAGTTTGTGGTCAAGTGGCTGAATACTATGTTAATGCATATACAGATATGCATTGTGTGTGTGTATACACATAGAGTTGTTCTCTATTCAACCTATATAAGCCTTTAAAAATGGCTATTCTTTTTACTTATTGGACTTTCAAGCTTTTATCCTTGCTGACAGTCATACATGTTCAAATACTCCAAGTTTTGTATTGCCCTGCTCCTGCAAGAAACCTTTCAAACTTATAAAAATACCTAACCTACTGGCTTTTGATTTTGTGATTAAATATTTTCTACATGTCAGAAAGCATCTTTGTTTAGAATCACAGCAAATCTAACAGAATTATAGCACAAGTGTTATTCTGAGTGCATTGTATGCAGTTTAGATGATTCGTTAAAAGTATGGGTAGGCTTGAACCCTAGAAGTAAAAAACAAGAACTCTTACATTTGTGTATTTTTAAAAATACTAACTTTAAAATAAAGGTTTTGTGTGTGTAAGAATGTTAAATATGCTTGTTGTTTGTTTGTAAAGCCTGTTTCATTGTAACATTTTATTACTGGTAAATTTAATATTTTTCATTCTAAACAACATTGTTGTAAGGTATATCCTGAAATATGTTTAAAATACATATATTTAAAATACATGTAGGTATATGCATAAAAGAGATTTTAAAAATTTTAGATATTTTTGTATTTTAAACATATTTTAAGCATACACAT
Organism: Todiramphus chloris collaris; assembly: GCA_025345505.1. Lineage (NCBI taxonomy): Eukaryota > Metazoa > Chordata > Aves > Coraciiformes > Alcedinidae > Todiramphus > Todiramphus chloris. Next base: position 8,422,856 of record JANVCC010000011.1, read on the forward strand.
ATATATACATGCATGTATAAATTTATTATATACTTATATCACATATACATGTTTCATAATAAGCAAGGCTGAGGCCTTCCATCTCTTAAGTAGAACTCTGTTTTTGGAAGTGTTTATTTTGTATCATATGTAGTTTAATTCAAGATGAAATTATTCTAGTAGTTATATCTAATCACAGAAACTCTGGAGATTACAAAACTATCCCAATAAAGTTCTTTATTTTGCTATATATTTTGCTGATGCAAGTATGGATACTAACATTTAAACCTGGGATTTATTTTCCAAAGAACTTACTGAAGTTAGATCCAGCAGATAGATATTTGACAGAACAGTGTTTGAACCATCCTTCGTTTCAAACCCAAAGACTCTTGGATCGCTGTGGAAGTTCACCTTCGCGGTCAGCTAAGAGAAAACCTTACCACGTAGACAGCAACACATTATCTAACAGGTAAATGTAGTCATGTCACCGTCATCACTGACATTTGCTTACATACAACATCATCTACAAGTAAAGAAAAGTGGTCGTTTGACAGTTTATGCACATACACAGTTTCACATTGCCTCACTGAATAATGGAATGAGACACAGTTTTACTGTTCAAGCTGAAATTTTTACTAACTTTCAGCATCAGGCTGCATGCTTCTTGAAAAGCAAACAAAAGAAAACCAAAAAAAAGACAATGTTCAAGCCATTTCTGCATGCGACAAAGGAAAACTTAGTTGGCTTCCGCATCTTTAATAAAATGTTAACCTTTTTTCTTGAACAACATTTGGAATTTTCTGGCTTGGAGGGTGCCTGAGATTCCAAAGGAATGCTCTTTTCTTTGGAATGCTAGCATTGCTGTACATGTGCAAATCTGTTCAAAATTCACACAGACTTTTCACAGCTAATGTCCTGAAAATTGTGTGCATTGATCATGCTCCAAATTGGGGATGAACAGAATTTTGTCTGTAGTTGCAGTTATGAATCAAGTCTAGTCTATTTGAACTTAACGGAGGGTGTATTTGCACAGTGAATCCCTTGTTGAACGCACATAGCTTGAGAGAATCTGCTTGATTGTAATACAACAACGAACCAGGTTTACTGGTGGATAAAACAATTCAGTACAAAAAGCCTCCTGCTATCTGTCTGACAAAAGCTTTCCCAAAGGGTGCACTCTGAAGTACACAGAATGATAGTGGCTTTTAATCCCGGACATATATTTCTTCAGTTCTTCCTGTGAGATTCAAAAAATTACTCCTCATTTTAAGATTTGGGATGGTGACATTTACAATCTATACCTTTTTGGAGATAGAAACCAAAAAATTTTAGCTGCCCTTTCACATATTTTGGATAGAATTTTTACCATTACAGATGTGGCTTCAGAAAGGAGAACCTAGATCCATGGCATACTTCCTATCTAAAGGCTTGCCTAGCTGCTTGATTTAAAACTGCTAGGTTCCTTCTATCTCCCACTTTAAAAAAGTATGCTTCCTTTTAACTAAAACATATTTTAAACTGGTATTAAATTTGCTGAATTTCTAGAAACTGTATTAGAGCACATCATTAGATCACTAAAAGTGGATAATACAAAAATCCTAGGTATAAAAGTGGCATTATCCAATTATAATTATCAACAAGATCGACAAAGATACAAACTCGTCCATACAGTGAGCTCTTACTTTAACTCCCAGTAATGTATCTGAGCTACATTAGATACAGAGATAAGTTAACTGCTCACAGCCTGCCCGGGTCTGTCAAGGCTAACAAGTGCAGCTGCAGCACTGCTCAGTCATTCCTAGTTTGCAATACCAGTGTAAGTCCAGAAGCAGAAATGTTTTTATGCCAGAAAACCTGAGATAATAAACCCTGCTCACATAATTACGTAACCCCAAAACCAGGAGAGCTGCAAAGTAGAGTAAAGGTTAAGGACATCACCTAGTTAGTCTGGTTGCAGAGCATTCAGGGTGCAGCTTGAGGATGAGTTGGTGTGCCGAGAACAGGGATAGTGCTAAGTTCCACAGAAGCTGGGGTTCCTGTGGTAGACCTGGTTTTGGGCTTGGTGTTTTGGGGCTTGCTCTGCTGCACTGAGTGCAGGCTCACTCCATCTGGATGTCTTTACTAGCACAGTAACCTCTTTTCCCCTTCCCCCTCCAAATCAGATGTACATTAGATGGCCTAGAGCATCGATCGTGTGGGGTTTTTGTGACAGTGCTGACAGATTTTATTGTTCTACCTTCACTTTGACGTGCCAGGTGTATTAAAGATTTTTTTTCAACAGAGATACAACTAATTGTCATAATGTAGTGCTTACATTGTTGGTGTGCACATATATTACTCACACACATGCATAAATGTGTAAATATATGTTTGAATTTCTATGACTGGATTTTGTTTGGTTTTTTGTCAGCAAAATTCATTGACAAAAGCCGAGTTTGTCCATCAGGATATAACCAGAATGAAACAACAATGTACTAACATTTGCAAATCTGTTATTTTAGTGGAGCTTCCAGTGCCTAGTTAGCAGTTAAATTTTGTGGTTTTAAGTGGCATCTCTGAAATGAGTGTACTTTTGTTGAGGATATTAATGCATGAATATGTAATATGGTATATTAATGCTTCTTTATGCATTTTAATGTAGAAATCAAGCCAGCAAAAGTTCTGCTTTGCAGTCACACCACAGATCAAACAGCAAGGATATACAGACACTAGGGGTTGGCGGGCCAAGAGAAGAGGGTCTTCCAGCAAATGAAAGCTTTTTAAATGGAAACCTTCCTGGAGCTGCACATAGTCCAATGCATGCAAAAAAATCAAGCAACACACCTGGATCTGGCAACAAGGATCTAGCCAATAATAACATGCCACATCTTCTCAGCCCGAAGGAAACAAAGGCAAAAACAGAATTTGATTTTAACGTAGATCCAAAAAGTTCTGATACTTCAGGCACAAAGTACCTGAAGTCTAACACCAGATCTCAGCAGAACCGTCACTCATTTATGGAAACTTCTCAAAGCAAAACTGGGACACTGCAACCCGTCGACAAGCACAGTCGCCACAGCTATATTGATACTATCCCACAGTCTTCTAAGAGTCCTTCATATCGGACAAAGTCAAAGAGCCATGGGGTTCTGACAGACTCAAAATCCGTGGGCAACCTTTCTGAGGCCAGGGCCCAAGCTGCAGAACCAAACAGCAGTAGGTATTTTCCATCCAGCTGTATGGACTTGAACTCTCCTACTAGCCCAACTGCTCCTCGACACAGTGATAACAGAACTTTGCTCAGTCCATCTGGGAGAAATAACCGCAGCGAGGGTACCTTGGACACCCGAAGACCATCAACAAGACACTCCAAAACAATGGAGGAGCTAAAACTGCCAGATCACATGGATGGAAGCCATTCCCACTCTCTATCTGCTCCACATGAATCTTTTTCCTATGGTCTAGGTTATACCAGTCCTTTTTCTTCACAGCAGCGCCCTCATAGACACTCTATGTATGTGAGCCGGGACAGAGTGAGGTCAAAGGGCTCAGAGGGTGGCTTAAGCATAGGGCAAGGGATGGCAGCCAGAGCAAACAGCCTGCAACTGTTATCTCCACAGGTGCAGCATAAGTCACTCACAAGATCTGTTGGCTCATCACGAGAAGACTGTACAGAAGATACTAATAGGGTTAGTTCAAAATATCGCCTATTATAGAAGGCTTACCTTCCTCTCTTTCCTTAATGCGAGGACAGTGTCCTTTCTCTCTTCTGTTTGTTTGTTTGCAGTTATTTATGTATTTGTTTTGTTGTAAGGCAAGGGATGTTATCGGTTTGGGGTTTTTTTTTTTCAGAAAGACTAAATATTTCAAGTGCAAAATGAGAGGCTTTTTTAATAAATGGACTGTGAATACCATTCTCTTAAAGTACTGAAATGTAAGAACAGAAAAATTTGTCTCTGAAGTTAAAATTTTATTAGTAATTCCTAGTCTTTGGGTACATTGTCTGATGTAATTTTTATCATATTGTTTTGCTTGATTAACCTTCTGATTTTAATTTTTTTTTATTATTCATCTTTTCTTGTATATATTTCTGTTGTGAATGCTAACAAATTTTTGCAGTGAGCTTTTCACTCGCTTATAGCAGGATGTTATTGTTGAAATTCCATCATTTACTAGAGGACTATAAAAGCCTGCAATATTTATCTTGATTAGTAAGATAAATAACTGGGGTAGTCTAGAGATTTTATGTTCTAGAAGCCACTGTTAGATTGACTCCTTACAGTGATTACTGTCACTAGATATCTTGTTGTGTTTTGCTGAGAGCATTATTTAATGAGTGGAGGAAGGGCTTGTTCTAGTGTTGATTTATATTCATCACACGACACTTCTGAATTACGTGATGTTTACACATCAGATGTATAAAGGTGACTGCATTTGTTCCAAAATCTTTAAATTGCTACACCATTAATACAAACTGGAGCAAAATGATGCAGAGAGAAGTACAAAAATGAGTGTTCATTTCTCTATAGGTACATCTGTGAAAAAGTGACTTCTAAGGAGAGACTATCTAGTTCACATTTGTTGACAAATTGAAGGAAGTTGAAGAGCTGCAAATATTATTTAAGGTTTAAAAATTATGCCTTACTATGAGAGATGAAAAATCTCTGCCTACTTAGTTTGTGAGAAATATGTGTAGCCAACTTGACAGTAGTCTACAAGTACCATAAAAAAAGAGGTTTCAGGTAGCAGTTGCCTCTTCAGTCTAGCAGGGAGAAAAAGGCGTAATTTTTTTTAATACTTACCACATCTCCTTCATTCAGGATTTTGTGTATTGACCCATGAGAAAAGATTTCATAAAAATAGGAGAAATCAGTGTAAAACAAAACCCAAAACAAAACAAAGAAAAAAAAAAAAAAAAAGAATGTACTTAGAAGGAATTACAGCAGCTCCATTCCAAAAACATTTTTTCTTTCTTTGTGCAGCCATTTCTCTTTCATTTCAGTCAAGTTAAATGTTACTTATTCTTCAGGATTTTACTGCAGAGGAGCAATAACAACAACAGCTGAAGTTTTGATAATAAAAGCTCATGCTACCTTGTACTCTTCAGCACATTAGGATCTTTTTCTGCATTATGTAGTAGATATTAATTTAACAAATACTTTCAATTTTATTTTATATTATATAGAGGCAGATTGCTTTTATCACATCATTTTTTGACTTTAGGCAATTAGTTTACAAATTTTTATTTTCATTTGAATTGTTGATGTATATCTTAATGCTTAAGTTTTTGTTCATTTTCATTTGCTTTGGAATGCTTAATCACTTGTAAAGTGATTAATCACTTGCATTTATCTCTTATGGTTGGTGTTTTTAAATTTAAGCCTTCAATTAATGCTCTTAAATCTGCATTTCAACCATCGGAAGTCTGAAATGAAAAGTACTCTTCTGAAATGGATAGCAAGTCTGTAAATTCACAAAGCTGTTTTTGTTTATGCTACTTTCAATAACAAAACAGAATTACATTGTCAGTCTTCTTGTAACTCATAAAGGCATTTTGACAAAGTAGTTGTTCTCTGGATCCTTCCTATACCCCCCCCCCTTTTTTTTTCTTCTACATTCTGCCTTAGTAATTAGAAATTTCACTTCCTTCAGGATTACTGAACTAAAAAAAAATCAGGAATAACATAAGTGTTGTTGAAGTTTTGTTTGGTTCTTGCTGTCTGCTTGTATTTTGTGAATTATCCACACTTCCATATTTCTAGTTTCTCATTGATTTTCTCTTTAGTTCTATCAAGTCTTTTTAAAGAAAAACATGCTTTTTTTTGCCAAGATTTTAAAGATTACTTAAAAAAAAACCAAAAAAGAAATGAAAAGACTTGCACTCAGTATTATTTTGGGGACTTTTCAAGTCTCAGTACAACATTTCATTTTAAGGGTTGTTTGTAATTTTAATTTACATATACACAAAAGGGGGCAAGCAGAAGAAAATCAAGCACAAGTTGCTATTGCTGTCTCATATTTGTAACTTCTAACAAAAAAGAGGTATCTTACACAAGTAGTAATTTAACAAATGCTTCAGCCTGTTGAAAATTTTAGAAGAATCAAACTGATTTAAAGCTTTGATTTAGCTGCACTTCTTGCTTCTCATCTTGGCACAGTTTCAACGGTTGTTTTATCTGTGACAGTGAGGCCAGATCTTCATTAATAAAAGGCAAGATAGTTTTTTGAAATCACTTATATAGTGAATTGAAATCCCAATTTTTAATTGTGTTTGGTTTTTCTAGATTGAAATTCACATAGGGGTTTCATTACAGTTTCCCGTAGGCTCTTGTAGAGAGCATTGAATTTTGTCTGGTTGATCCATACTGCAGGAAAAATTGCAGCATATGGTTAATTTGAGAGTAGCATTAAGTCATATTTGGTGGCAAATTATATGCATATGGATGTTTCTAAGGGTTTACTTAAGCTTTTGCCCTAAGTACTTCCAGGAAGCACTGTGTTCAGGGAAATACTCTTTTTGCTATTCAGTCTGACTTAACTAGCTTATAGATTTCTTACTTCAGAGACTACCTCTTATTTTACATGCAGTAGATTTTGTGATTGTTTGTACCTCTAGGTACTGCTGTATAACAGCTGATAAGAGATAGTGCTTTGATGTTGCAATTATCACAAATTATATGCCTTTTTCCTGTTTGCTTTTTAAAATTTGCCAGTAACAGAGTAGCCAGATTCCATCAGAAATTACTTTAGCAAGGCCTCCAGTAAAAGATTCCTTCAGAGATGTTACAACTGTATTTCATTTACAGCAAAAGTCTGAGGGTCTGAATCACGCTTAACTCCTTAAAATTACAACAAAGAGGCAAAATTTTCTTAATGCTATTTTTGTCATTTTGGAAAAAGCAAGTGAGCAGTAAACCAAATAATTATTGACTACATAGTCTCTGATTTGATATTGGCAGTTATTAATAACATGAAAGGATAATTGTGTGTGGTTAAGTTTGGGGTTTGTTGTTTATGTATGTTGGATAAAAACTGCTAATCAGTTTATAATCTTTCATTTTAAATAGTTGATTGTTCTTTGGTTTAGGGTGGAGCATATCATGATCCACACACAGAAGATGGAGCATCTACTAAGGAAAATAGAATTCTGTATAATGACCCTGTTCCAAGAAGAGTTGGCAGCTTTTACAGAGGTAATTTTATGGCGAATCTTTCAAAAGCAAACAAGAATTTTAACATGGAATATAAATTAAATAGCAGAAATTGATACAGAGAACTAACGTGAACAACTAAAAAAATTATTGGAAAAAGAATTGCTACCCACTTTCAGAGACTGGGTTGACCTGCTATGTTCTATGCAGAAACTGTATTAATATCATATTATTCGATTAAAACTTACCCAGTTCAGTACCTTGTAAAGCAGATAATTTATGAGGAAGAGTTGAACAAAATAAATTAATATTACCAGAGTAAGCAGTTAATTAATGTTTTATATTCATATTTTAAATTATTACTAAAACTATATCTAAACACCTTTGTACTTGTAACACATTGCCATACTTAACTGTTCTAGTTCAGATACTGGGGTGCATGGAACTGTAACGCTAGTTTTTCATAGCTCGAAACCTATTTTCATTTCTTTTGTTCAGTTTTACTAAAGATCAAGGTTTTCTACAAGCAAAAGCAAGCTTTTATAATCCCAGTTCAGAACAAATAATAAAGGAGGACTGTGTATGTGCATATATATGTGTGTATATATATGTGTATGTGTGTGTACATATAAATATACATGCAAATAGGTATTGTTCTATTATGGTACACAGTATATGGTGATTTCTGAACAGCTGCCTCATGGCTAAACCTGGGTAATCCTTTTGAAAAAGATAAGGATGATAAGAAGCTCATTACTGTCCTGCAAGTGTTACAAGGCTTGTGGGGCTCCCCTGAACCTCAAAAAGTCCCAGTCAGCTAAAATTCCATTATTAGTCACCTAATAACCTTAAACAGAATTACAAATCTTCAATCTTGAATTGCTTTTCTTAATCCTTAAAACACTCCTAAAATTGAACATAGCATATCCTTCTTTTTTATACATAGTGAAACGGAAGTTCCAAGGAAGAATGACTTTCCACAAGTCATGTGCTAAGGAAACTGTAGATCTGGAATTTATTCAATTCCTTATTATAAAATAGAGGTTTCTTCCTCTTTAACTATACCTATGAAACAAATGTATTTTATTTCACAGACTTAATTATTACTTTGGAAAAAATGATACTGTAGGTAAATAATGCATTAAATAATAGTATATGCAAAAATTATTGAAAGAAAAAGTTACTATGAAAAAAGTCAATTCATATTTATGCTACTCTTAAGTACTGACCTAATACAAATGTTATTAGCATGTATCTTTTACTACAGCTTGAACAAAAAACTCACAGATTCAGGTTTGATAGATTATATAGTGTGATGCTGCAGTAATTCTGCAACTAGTGTCTGATTGGTTTTTAATCCAGTGCAGGTATTTCTGGTGGTATTCATAATTCTAATAAGGTTATGTTCCAGATATGTATAACCTGTTTTCAAAACCACAGTGTCTGTTTGAAAAATGTATACTATTTGATTTTGATCCTTTCATTTTTAGGGAGCAATCTCTTTGTTTTAGTTATATTATACAAAGTAATTTTTCTTCAAAATGGGTACTACTTTTTTTAAAGTGTAAGTGAAGAGAAAGTGTAAACTGTAGTGTTTTGTGTCTTTAATAATAGTATTCCAACTTTTTATTCTGTTTCCTGTTTTTAAATATCACTCAGACTGGTGCCTCCCTATATTTAGAAATGTTCTCAGATGTAATAACAACTTAGCCAAATTCTGATGATGGTCTCATTTTACAATTAATCACAAAACTGTAACTGTAACAGCTTTCCGAACTGCAAAAAAAAGGGGGCTTTTTTCACTCATACTTAAAGTACAGCTTTGTCTTCACTCCCTTGTTTCTGTAAAAGAGGTGGAGAGGATGCAGAGAACTGGAAGATGGGGGTTTTGGCAGAGCTCAATATGCATTGTTTGCTCTTTCTCTGTTCAGTTCCATCTCCACGTCCAGAGAGTACGTACATAGAAAACAATGTGTCAAACAGAGCCTCTGTCTTACCAGCAGACAGCAGCACGGTGGCAAACCACTCAAAGAGACAAACCACCTTTGATACCTGGTGAGTTGTTATTTACACAGATGTGTGGAGACTGGCAGGGGAAAAAAAAAAAAAAAAGGATTTTTACCAGGAGGGATAAAAACCTCCGTGTTTTTCTCAAAATTTGCAATTGTCTGTACGTGCTTAGTTGCTTCCTCTGACTATACTGACATAGTATTGCATGTTTTCTGTCCCCTTTTGAGCAACAAGAAATAGTTCATTACACCATCACACTGAATGCATTAAAGATTATATACTTTTGTCCAGTCTTTCCTGATTTTTTTCCGCTCATAATCTTGTTTAAAGATAATACAAAACACTTTCATGTGTATACTATGGATAGCAAGGCCGTAGCTTCATCTGTGGATTCCAGACCAGAAGCATGAATTGTCAGACAAATGGAAAAAATATCAAAATGCATGCTTTCATATATAAAATAGGACTTTATTAATGGAGAATATAATATTCACCCTACAGTGGGGACTACTGCTCTTGTTGCTTATGCACCACAGAAGGAAAAAAAGTATGTTCTGTGGAAAAATGGACTAAGCAACATCTTAATGGTGTATATTGATTTCAAAAGATTAAAAGCACCACATGGCTCCATTATATAACATAGAACACTTAGCTAGAATTATGCTAATAGAATGACAACATACGCATAGCTGTGCAGGACTTAAGGGGAAATCTTTAATTTGTTGCTCTGAGAGCTGTTCAGCTTTAAAATACTCTTAATCTTCTACTTTGTTCAATCACAATAAAACACACTGAATGAAAATAAACAGATTCAAAGGATTGGTGAGAGGAATGGACTGTATGTATTCACATGGTTCAGCTATGCTTCATACCACTACCTGAAACACTGCTCTCTGAAAGTGTGACAAAATCATGCTATCTAAAGAACTATTTCAGTGGTTTGTTGACTTAATGTGTTTCCACGTGAGCATGTGAATTATCTGCTTAAAAACCTAAGGGGCTGGGGGGTGGGGTAAGGAAACAACTGGTATTTCAGCTTGTGTCCAGGTTGTATTCCCATGTCAGCACTAGAAGATGTTTACTCCAGAACCCTTGTCACCTGCTCTGATTCACTAGAGTCTGCTTCCTGTCCTTCAGTAGCTCCACCTACATCCATTTTGGGGAAGTTAGCTGAGGAATACGGTCATTTATGTAAAAAGGTGGTACTAATTTTGTGACTTATGTGGCTAAAGAAGGTATTTATTCCTACTGTTGAACCCTTTTACATATTTTGTTGTCCTTCATATCTGAATTTTTCTGTCTTGCATATAACATAAGCCAAATGGAATATTGTTTTGCTTTATATATCATTCGGCAATATATATTACCTTTTATTATGTGGTGACTGCAAAGAAACATGTAATGTTATTTTAACTCTGAACTGAAATAATAGCATATGTTATTAGAGCTGGTTGGGAATTTTTTTACCTTTTTTTTTTTTTTTTTTTTTTTGCTTTTGCTTACAATGCCAAATTAACGAACTCAAAACTTTTCAAGGGAACAGACTGACATCCACTGACCTTTTATTGGGAAGATTCTTCAGCTCCAGGATGGAATTGCCAGTCAAAACCAGAGATACACTCAAAATAACAAATATTCTTGGGCCAGCATTATTTTTTTGGAATGTGAGGAACTCAAGTGCAGAGCCTTTGTTTTTTGTTATTTAAACCAGAGGTTTGACCCAAGATCTTAGATCTAACAAAAGAACACCCTTAACCAGAAGTTAGAGGTTATTCCAGAGCACATTCTTTGTTCCCCTCAATATATTCTCTTGTAGCTGTTTCATCTTGTTGAAACAGTGGAAGGACCACATTGATGCTGAATCTGGTCTAGTGAATATGGCCCGAACTTTGAGACAGTTACATTTAAGTCCTTACTCCAATTAATGTGCTCGAATATTTTCACAAATTGGAACAGCTCCTTTGAGAGAAGAACCCACAGAAGAATAAGATTTTTTTTCTTACGAAATATGAGGAATGGCAGTGCCTGCAATACCAAGTTACTGCTGTTTTGGCATGCACTTTTCTTTCTCTTTGCTTTTCCTACTCCCTATTTTCCTGAAATGTTTCCTGCCCAGCTCTACATGTTAACTCTGTGCAAGTTGTCCTGGCAATGGTCTAATGTTGTTGCAAAATTGTTCTGTGCCATAAATGCAGCTTAATCAGATTCCTGAGTGATGTAGAGTCTATGTTCCTCTACTTAATTTTATGTACAGAAATTGTGTAAACGCTTATGAAAATGTTGAAAGCTCTAATGGAATGTGATTCTGCTTACATCAATTTTATGATGAAGTAAATATTTGATGTTTGACTGGCATACATAACTGGTACATGACAATTCATCTTGAATTATGAGTGACATGTATTCCACCTGGACTTGCCACTACTGTAAAATATTGCTTCTCTCATACTATTGCTCTGTGTTGCCTTTTTTCTGTCAAAGATTTTGTGAATGTTTGCTAGACTCAATTGTCACAGATGTTCCCTTGTCTTTGTGTGCATTTCTTCACTCTGTCCCCACTGTCCTGCCTCTTTAAAATAAAGATGTTATAAACTCGACTTTTGTCATCAGGTTTTACTCTTAAATTACTAGATCATTTCTGAACTTTAGACAACTTGTATTTAAAAATGGCAATTTTTTCATCTTTCTAGAAAATCTTTTCTTTGCCAGCATTTAATTTCCTTGAACTTCTTCAATTTTCTTTTCTGATACAGGAGTAGATGTTTTATTATTTTCTTTCACTTGAGCAAGCTTTATCTTGAGCTGGGCAAAATCAGTAGATATAGGCAAGATGCTTAACGTTGTTCTGCCAGCGTGCCGAACTGTTGGCTGGAGTTATCTTTACCACTGTTATAGTTCTAAATATTTCCTTGGAATAAACTCCAACATGCACTACTTCATCTCACATCATATTGGAAGTGTTGGCATTGATTGCCTACAAGATATCTGGGGGGATATTTGGAAAGCTTTGTTGTTTAGACCTCTTGTGTCTGTATAGATGTATTCATGCTATGACAAACAGCTTGTCATATCTTCTTTTACATATGTCATACCTTCCTGCAAAAATAATTTAAAGGGGAAATAGGTATTTATTATTATTATGTGTACATAATATATATAACAACAGATGAACAAACTCTGTCATTCAAGAAAAGAACAAAAAAAAGCCTGTCCTCCTCTTAGTGTCAAAGGCTTACAGTTATATCCCTACTATAAACTTTTTCAAGGCTCTGCAATAATACAGTACATTCTAAAGATGACATGCGTGGCTATAATATCACTATTTCAGTGTAACAGCATAGTCACACTTAATGTCCCTGAAACTAGGTTACCAATATCTGAGCAAGCTAGTTTGAATCTTGCTCGTCTGTGTCTGCAGTACAACTGTTGCTGCATTGTAAATACTTGCCAGTTAATTTACAGAGTTCTTGAATTTGTAAAAAAATCAGGAAATTTCAGATTTGTAACTTGGAAGCTTAAAAATCACCTCTGTGTGTGTTACATTGGTTGAGGCTTTAGGAATCTGCTCTGCATAACTTGAAGATGTTCACCTTCCTAATGGTATAGCTTTCCCTCTGACATTTCCTGCAAAAGACTCCTGCATATGCACTGTCATCCAATACATCTGCTTTATTCATCCGTTTGGCAAGATCTGACCCTCCCTACCCGGTCTTCTGGTAACCAGTGCCTCGATCCATGACCCTTCCCGTCATCAGTGTTTTTGTTTTGTACTAAAAATTACATGAGGTAGTCTAATGTTATTTGGAAGGAAGCTTTCCAGAATTTATAGTTATCAAGATTCTGGCCCACAAATAAGCCTGGTGAAGTATATGTTTTGTAAGTTTATGAAACCAACCACTTCCAATTTTTTATGGTTACTGATGTTGAATGATACTGAGAGGGGTGGAGGGGTGGGGTGTAAAATGTATGTGTGTATGTATACATTTATATGTATACTATTTTTAGTGATGCCATAACCTCAAGTGATCTAGCAGCTTTAGTGGCTTCTGGATGGTGTACTGTATATAAGATAGTAGATCTCGGGCTTATTCAGATTTGATCTCTGATGTTTAAGCTTCCAGTGCCAGACTTTTAGAACAAGAAGTTTTACTATGGGCTTCAGCTTGTGGAATTGAGATACTTGCCTGAAGTAAACCATGTATTTGAGGTGCTTCATTAGTTTTTGACATTTTCTTGCCTTCGTTTGTGGTGACTCTCTAACTGCCAAGGGTTTTACTTTTAAGCAAAACCAAAAGCTAACTTGGAGAATTAGTGTTTGTTCTTTTATCTTCTGAAGAAAACTTCAAACATTTCACTAACTCCTCTATTAGACCAAAATCTTACTCACGGAATTATCAGTGGTTCAGTAAAGATAGTAGTATACTGGCAGTTAAAGAGGATTTCCAAGCCAGGTCGCCTGCTGAGATTTGAATAACTAAAACCATCATGAGGAATAGCCTCCCAAAAAGAGCCGTCTGCAATACGCATCTGTCTGTGGCAGCATGAATGCAGCATGCTTCCTATTTATTCTTTTCAGTTAATATTAAAGCACATCACCTTGCTTGCCCCATGCATGTTTGCTATTACTCCTCATTGTACCTGCACGAAGTTGGAATTCCTTCTCTGGCAGTGGCTTCCTGCCTCTGTGACGCTAGTGATAATCAACACTAGTGATAATCGCAGAATTTCTGTTCATACCTCTGCTTTTTCCAGATGTCTCAGACCAGGATAACCAATGTGATCTATAGTATATGTCCTAAGCATGCAAAAAGCACACAAAGATAAAATAACAGAAAACAGAATGTTTTGCTTTTGGTTTCTGCTTGAGGATGAGCTATCCAATTCGGGGCTTTTCTTTACGGTTAGTCTTATTGCTATTAAAAGAGACACCTGGCACAGATTCTTGTGTAACTGTTTGCTCTCAAGAGCTGAGGTTTTATGCAAAATACCAAGATACTTGCAGTGAGATTGTAAGAGTTCAGTGTTGAGTGACTATACCATACAGATTCTTTCTAATAATCCTAATTTTTTCCTGTACTGTCCATTGTCTGAAAATCATCTTTTGGGATGCCTAAAATATCCCAGTGTTTCATCTCATCGATCAAAATGTTCTGCTCTATTTTTACTCAGTACAAAATCCTGGTGCTGAAGCTTCCTGGTATAATGCTATATATGTTCACTCTCTTCACATAATGAGCATGTGTTTTCAAGCAGTCTTTTTTCAAGGTCAGTGCTTTTTCAGACAACTGTACTGCAGTATGAGTCATAGGAGTTAACGACATAAACCCATTGGTGTAAAACCACTGGCTTTTGGGTAAGCAGAAATCGAAAAAATGAGCAGAGTTCTTAGCTCCTTAATTTCATCCTCTGTCTGGTCACTGGCGGCATAAAATTGGAATGCTGATGCAGAATCTTACTTCTCTCATCTCTGCTTATCTGCTGTAGGAAGCAGTTTTCTCATCCAGGTTCAGTGAGACAAAGAAAAGAATCACACTGGAATGAATCTCTGTCTAAAATATGGCAAAAAGTGTCCCAAGCTTTGTTCTGAAGATTAAGTTCACCTTTAAAAATACATCTCTACTTTGGAACAGACTTCACAACAGAAAAGCCATAGCAAGACATTGAAAAAATTTAAAGGGCAGTATATAGTAACCACATGGAAACTTCCTTACGATCTGACTCTGGTGGCTCAGTAGACAATATAGTCACTGGGCTGGTGACTTGCACTGGGGCTGTGGTTTGGGGTATGTTTGCAGATGTGGATGCACAGTAGCTCCTTTGGGGAAAGGCTTAGAAGATTCTCAGCCCCATACACATGACTTTCAGAGCACAAGCGGGATGCTTGGGGTGAATGCTTTCCTCCAACTTTTCTAACAAATTAAGAATCCTTTAGTAAATAATTCAGTAGGTGTTTTGTCTATGTTAAGTCAGTCTTGTTAGTTCACAGAATCTGTGAACTGTCAGTAGTCTATTCCCAGTCTTTCTCCTTGGTCCTTTAAGTGAATGATACAAGATTGTCTTGCTGCTGTTGTGTGGTGGTACCAAATAAAGGGACATGCCAGAAACAGGAATCCAGAGCAATCCAGTTTATTTGAAGTATGTGTTATCAACCTAATAATTATATTAAACTACAGAGATTTTTCCCTGTAGCGTTGTAATTTTCATGTTAAATCTATATTGTTGTGCACCTGAATTTGTTTCCTGGATCTAAATGTAAGTTCCAAAAATCTAAATTAGGAAAATTTCCACTATGCTCTCTGCTTACAAATCTTTCCTCTAAGCTTATTCTTTTACACAACAATTGCACTTTATTGCAGTGTTTGAACACTGCATGTATTTATATTTAGAACCAGGTAGCTTTTCAATCTTGAGATGGTTTTCTGTAGAAACTGAGGAATTGATGAAAACACCTATCAAAGTGAGGGTACTCTTATCAATAAGGAGGATGACTCCAGTGATTCCTACCCTAATTATGTGTTTCACATTTGCTTGGAAAAAAATGTCAGCTTGGCATGTAGTAGCAGCTGAATCACCAGCTGATAGCATAGCATTTAAAGCCAGAATTAGAAGCCAGAGATAACTATAGCAGACAGCTAAGCATTGCTACATTACAGTTGCTCCAAGAAAAGCTACTCCTTTTCGTCATCCAGAGCCCTTAGAGCTGTGGCTTTCCTTGAAGTTTTCAATCAAGACAATGGAATAATTTTTGTTGGTTTTGGTTTTTTTTAACTAGAACTTAAGAGTGAAAACTATTAAATCACCTAGCATGATTTCCTGTATGTTAGTTGCCATTAAACATCATCCATCGAGGACGAATAGCACACCTGATGAATTTGTGTCTCCCAAAAGAGCATGTGGTCCTGATTTGAAATGTCAAAGATGGGAAATCCACTTCTTCACTAAGGAGTTTGTTCTGGCAGTTAATGAATCTCATTGTTAAAATCAGTGCCTCATTTCTAATATGACTTCTCTGGCTTCATCATCACCTAATTGGTGTTGTTTAAAGATCCTTCTAGTATTCTGCAGTTTCTTCCTGGATAAGTACTTGTGTTCCTCAATTAAGGAAACTAAATGTTATGGCTGGTTTGTCTGTGTTCTTTAACACACTAAAGAGATTGACATCTCTGACTCGTTTAATGTAGGCTATTCTTTCTATCTCTGAATTTTTCTGTGATGCCTTCCTGCACCATTTCCAATTTTCAAACTATTTTAAAGGGCACTGGAATGGCATTCAGTTGTGTCTCACCAGTGTTCTACGTAAACCATCTTTTTATGGTGCCCATATCAGTACTTTACATGCATAGTTTACTGTGTGTACTTAAAGTAACATATTTATTTATCAGATGTAGTTAATTCAGATATAAATGAGTTCAAAGATGAAAATTTGGTCTTCAGGCAAGTCACTTGTTCCACTTTTGGGTCATCTTCTTTTGCCAGCACTGTCTCACCCATGCATAACAAACTAACTGAGGTTTTTAAGTTGAAATGGACAACAGTAGGTCCCCAGCTTCCCTGATGATAAATTTGGAACCCTGCCAGCAAAGGTCAAGAAGTTCGATTGAAATTGGTTCTCTCTGGCGACCTTTGCAACTCCTGGCTCTCCAGCAAGCAATGGATAAACTGGACCTGTGCTTTTATACCTCATCACCATTTGTATGTTCTCTCAGATACGATTTTCATTTTTCTAAAAGACCTTGTGTGTGATATTTTGGTTTGAATATTAAATTCTGTCTTAAAAAAAAAAAAAAGACATGCATGCTTTCCTTTTCCCTAAATAACTATTCACTGGTCTGAGCTAATCATTCTACCCTAACACTGTGTTCCTTCTATCCCATTTAATAAGACTATCTATCTGGTATTTGTGCAGTAACCCTTGAACCAATGAATGCTAAAACATTAAAAATATTTTTGCCTTAATAAATAATTTGCATTCTTTGGCATCAGATCTCATTATTACACACAGTTTATGTAATATCAAAATAAAATTTCTCTTACAATACCTTATTTCATGTTTAGGAAAAGTCCTGAAAACCTTAACAGTCACTCAGAACAGCTAAAGGAGAAAGAAAAGCAAGGTTTTTTCAGGGCAATAAAAAAGAAAAAGAAGAAATCTCAAACCGTAAGTATACAGTATTCATAACAGAAAATATGCTTATCAGTTTTGAATTATACCATTTTAATATGCTAAATTAGTACAGCATCCTTGTATTATTTATGATCATGCCTGTGTGTATCTGTTTGTTCTTTTATTTTCTTTCTTCACTATATAAAAGTCAAATTCTTTTCCTGCTCAGGATTTATTTATCTGCCTTTTCAAATATTTCTTCACCTACTAGTGCTGCATATATTTGTTTTCATTTGGACCCCTTGAGAGACAGTTTTGAGGCAAGTTTTAAGCTAACGTTGCAGCAAATTCTTTTGCAGGACATGGTGATACCATTCCAAGAACAGCAAATGCACTACTGTGCATCTTCAGAGCTTAGTAATTTCAGACATCCCATTAGAAGGAAGTCAAACTGTCACAAATGAGAATTCTTTCCAGTGTTTTTTATGGCAGCATCTTGATAACAGCCTCTGTCTTCCTGTTGCACCCAGTGGCTGGAATAAGGATGGCGTGTCTTAAACATTCTTAACATTTTAGGTTTTGTGGATTGTGGCTTTTGTTATTTGGTATAAGCCTTTGGTGTCTCTTAGACACTTTTACATTTGCATGTAGTTTCTGGGAGGGAGAACAAATTTTCTTTTATCAGACAACAGTGGTATATTAACATTTCACCAAGTTTTATAATGAAAATCTCCGTAAGAACTGAAGTAACTGAAGCATCATCTCATCTCATTCTCAAATGACAGTTCTGGAAATAGTAAAATACTTAAAATTTCATTTACATAAAGCTGCAATGTTTCTGTAAGTATAACTGCAGTTATAGTTTCGAAGGTTCTCAGAATGGAGTAAATCATACTCACTCCTGGTGAAAGGGAGTAAGTAAATCAAAGTATCTGCTGTCACAGTGCAAGGTGGCATGACTCTGGGTGTTGGTGGAGGGCTGATCCACTGAAAGTTGAGGGAGTGGAGTGATTATCAGGCTGTTGGGTTGTGGGGTTTTTTTTAATTTCTTTGAACTGTATGGAACATGTACATGTTTGTGTAAACTAGCACTCAGAAATGTACCTCACCTACCTCTCCTTCTGAACTTGTTCATCCTGATACCTGTACACAGTTCAAATATTATTTGCATTACACAACTAAACAAAACGTCTAGATTGTAACTGTGGGATTATTTGATACCGAAAAGTCCATGAAAGAATAGCACACCTAAGGCCATTAGTTCCAGTGATGCATTTTGAAAAACAACAACAAAAAAGTGTTAGATTTGCATTGTTCTACACTACTCTGATTCCAGCCATTCAGATGTGCTGGCAAGGAAACAGCTGCTGGAGGGTCTAGCAACTACTTCAAGATTAAACTGTGTGAAGAAAATATAGACTGGATTGTGTTGCATCTCAAAATCCATCACTTTCCAAAATATCTAAATCGCAAGTGCCTTGACTTATAGCTACCAAAACCATCACTGATTACAAGATAGGGCAGATTTATACATAATCTTTATTCCTGTTTCTTCTCATAAGAAAGGGCTAGAGATGGGAGAGAGAGGCTTTGCATTTGGGAAAATTACATTGGGTAGTTAGAGCTAGTCTCTCACAGGAAGGTGAATAAAGGAGTGAAATAAGACAGTGATAAAACTCTTGCATCCTCATCTAGATACTTGTTGCCATCCACTTGATTTTTGGACTGAAAAACCTTTCATTTCTACTTACAGCTGTTGAATAGGACAGTATCTAGGGACTGTACCCACTGATGTGTGTACAAGTGTCTTATTCAGACACTGTTCTTTGTTGTTCTTCATCTGTTAGTTGAGAACATTACCTAACAAACATTGGGATGTTCATTAGGATCCTTCAGCACAAACAAAAATTGCTGCCTTCAGTTCACCGCCAAGTTTGACTTCAGTACTTCATAGAACTATACAGTATTAGTTCTTCAACTGCATGACTAATGTTTTCTATGAATTCATATTAAAAATAGATAGCTTGTGCCTACCCAAAGTTTTTTTCTGAGGTTTATTATTCTTATAGAGTCCTAGAATTATGAAATTCCACTTATTTACTCTGATACAGACTTTCTGCAGCAAATAAATTAGACCTGAGGACTGTTATAGCACTGAGAAGCACATCAAAGGTAGCTACTGTGTACGTCTCATATCCTTTGACAAATCTCATTTTGCTAGTGATCATCATAAGAATCATAAAAGATACCTGAATGTGATGGAATGAAGACATCTTCTTAATAATGATGTTCTCAAAGTTTCTGATAGGCCAGAACTAATCCATATTTCTTATACTTCCTCCTACAGAGTTGTTCCCATTAATCATTCTCCCTAGAGTTCTCCAGATGCAGATCCTCATGGGATAATAATTTTTACTGCCTGCTATGGGAATTCTTTTCAATTCTTTCTTTTTTGCAGAGCTGTTCTTATCCATTCTCCTTTTCACCTTGTTTGGAGTCTTTTAGTAATGTAGCAAAAGGTTTTGAGGATTGCTAGAGTCACAGTTCTTGCTGTCATCTGCCACCAATTTGACATCCCTGAGAGCTGTGCACAGTATCAATAGGCATTATCTTCAGAGGAACCTGAGTTTTGCAGATTTTTGGCATGTATTGCAAGCTCTGGGTCTGAAGATACTGTCTGTTTTAGAAAAAACAGTAGCAGGTGAACATTTCTCCTAGTGATGCTTTGATTCCTTTTTAATTTATTGAACTTGAAACAGGAAATTCTTCTGACCATAAAGTTCCTAAACAAGCTATGCTAATTAGTGAGTCTTTCTTTGATTAACTTGGATGGAATCTAGAAGCCAAGAAAGCTGTTTGAAACCCCTCGCTTTTAGTAGCACACCCATTGTTCCCTTTAGTTGTGTAATCATTACATTGTATTATAAAGTTCTCTTTCGGGGGGCAGACTAATGCTAGACACAGCATATGTGTCCTATGCTTGTTTGTACCTGAGCAGGGGAGAAATAGCTCCGTTCACAATTTAGATACTTGATAGTTCTGATTGTTGGTTGTGCATCCGCTGGTAAGTTCTTTGGGTGTGTTACAGAAATTAAAACACACAGTGGCCTTGAAGTTGTTGACAACTTATTTTTGTTAGAACTTAAATAATTCATCATCGAGCCCTAGCTCTTTTGAGAAGTTAAAAATAGAATACTTTTATTTCTTCTAGATATAGCTATCAACTGCTCATTCTGAAAGTGATTTTTGTTACTGTTAGTGTATCTTTGATATTTTATTTATATAAGAATAAGAAATGTGATACTGCTTTAGTTCATTTTCATAAGTAACAAATGGTTGCCAGAATTACTGGTCAACAAGATATAGCTGTTGTTTCCAAAAGGTTTTGAAACATATTCCAGATTCCCACTCAACACAGATATATGAATAGGTGTACTGATCTGTTTTTACAGGCTTTATATGCATTGATTTCCTTGAATTTGTTCTATATGCTTCTTTCATTCAATCACTACTGTATTTTCCCAAAGCAAATTATAGGATGGATAGCATATATTGTTGGAATTAAAAAAAAAGACAACAAACAAACAAGAAAAATAATTAATATAGTAAGGACAGACTTCTTGAATTTAAATACTATGCATTTAGTTTTTGTATCTTATATTGCAGACAGACTCATCCAACGGGGAGAATCCAAGCATCAAGAAATCCCTCTTTCCTCTTTTTAATTCAAAGAATAATTTAAAGCATAGTTCTTCTTTGAAAAAGCTTCCTGTAGTCACTCTACCCATGGTATTAATTTTTAAGTACAGTAGCACTGTAAAATGCTCCAGTAAACTTGTTTTACTGACTACAGCAGCATGTGTTTTATTTTCATGGGATCACTTTTTCTTCATGCCAGTTAAGTATCTTGGGCCAGTTCGATAAATTTAAATAAAATTGTCAGTTCTGTTGAAATAGGTTGTGCCTAAAAATTTTTGGTTCAGTATTTGATATACTAAACATGTAATTTACACAGTTCCAGAAAGAATAAGCCCTGGAACTAAGATTAAAGGAGGAATTCTCCTGTCTCATTCTGTTTCAGTCATGGAAAAAATTAACCTGTTTTGGTTTATTGCTATATTGGAAATGCAATTTTTCAATGCAAACTGCTCCTTTACATGTAAATTTAATCAATCAAGTATTAAAAATAGATTATGTGAAAACTAAATTTTAGGTCATGCCTCTGCTGTATTTTTGTTTGTCCTGATTGTTCAAGATAACAGACAGCTTATATTAAAAATAAGTTATATTTTAACTTTCCTTTTTTGGCTTAGAATTCCTGAGATTAGATAAAACTCTATATATAAGCTTTAATTTTTCCTTCGGACATAAATTTTCTTGGATTTTCAAGTTGTTGGGGCAGGGAAGTTTCT
>JANVCC010000011.1:8444890-8559699 GCA_025345505.1 Todiramphus chloris collaris
TTTTTTTTTTTTTTTTTTTTTTTTTTTTTTTTTTTTTTTTTCCCTTCTTTTTTTTTTTCTTTTTTGAAGCCTTGTTTAACTGCTCTCTCTTACAGCAAGTAACACTAACAGCATGTGAATGCTTTAAGGGCTAAGGGTATAGCAAATCTGCATGATATCCATGGCCACTTGCTCTTACTACGTGGAAAAATATTGAAAGGTCATTGCAATTCTGCTGCAGTAATGGGCTTCACTCGTGTTCTGTAATTAAATGGGGTAAATGATTTACAACTATTGTTAAGAATATATTAGGAGAACAGTATGTAATGTTTTGTTGCAGATGCCTGGCAGTGATGGTCAGGATCTCTTGGCATTACAGAAAGCCATTCATTCTTCTAATCACCAGAGCAGCAGGCAGAAGGATTGGCATCCTGAGAAGATGACAGAAATCCAGCCTCCTGTAAGTGTCATTATCAGTTCTCTGTATTTTAACATCACTGAGGTATCCTGACAGATTTTTCACTAGTGAATAAAAAAAATTGCATTTGACATTATTTCCTGACCTTTCCATTCCCTACTTACTGAATGAAAAAATCATGTGCCTGCAGTCCTGATAATTCTACTGAAAATCTAGACATGAATGACAAGGAAAAGAAGAGAGACTAAATGTCCCTATGTCAGTCTTTGAGCCTTTCAAAATATTGGCTGTGGGTTTGTTTTGAAGGCAAGCGACATTTCAGTGCATGTCTGTGGTAGCTACGCACTGCTGTAAAAATTCTTCAAGTTAGCTCTGTAAGGAATGGTGAATCCTGAGGGCACAGTGCTGCTTGACACACTTTGATACTTGATGGGATCACCAGAGCATGGTGACCACATTACAGTGCGGCTTGTGCCTCGGCTGTCACAGATTGCAGTTCAAGCAGGCTGTATGATTGGATCATAGCATTGCACTAAGGCAACTTTACCTCCTTCAGTTCTAAAACCAGCTTGGGGGGCAGGATTTCAGTGGGAGCTTCAGTGCTGTGCTCTGTTGCCGTTACAACAGTGAAAACTGAAGGGAGGGATTTGTTGCAGCTGCAGTGTTTGAAGAAGCAAAATCCTCTGTGTGCCGTGGAATTTAATGAGGCTGGTTTTTCATACCATGTTGTGTACTCAGGCTTCCCCAGGCTCTTGCTGCCCATTTCAGTAACCCCATGTCTCCATTTTCCTTCAACCTGCTCAACAGTTAAAGAAGCTGTGAGGGACTGGAGCAGCTTACCACCCATCTGTCAGCAAACAAAATACCCAGTTGCTGAGTTCTGCCAGCAACTTATTTCAGTGCAGATGATTACTCAAGAGTCTCTCTAGCCCCTGATTTATGTTCACAAAGTGTTTAGGAACTTTGTATTTCTGGTATCTGTGCCTGGTAAAATGTAGCTGAGGTTCTAAAGTTAATAGTAGGACTAGAGACAGGTGGACAGCTAATGTGATTGTCTATGCTTCCCTCTTCATAGGAAGCAAGGTTAAAATAACTGATGGGAACAATTATTTTTTTTCTAATGTAGAAAAGGTTCCGTCTTTTCAGGTAGCTAATAGATAGAATCATAATGAGAAGACATTTTCTCAGGTGTGTAGTCATAGCTTGGAAAAAAAATATTCCAAATGAATGGCATCCTGGCCTGTATCAGAAACGGTGTGACCAGTAGGAGTAGGGAGGTGATCGTACCCCTATACTCGGCACTTGGGAGACTGCACCTTGAGCACTGTGTCCAGTTTTGGTCACCACAGCACAGGAGGGACATCGAGGTGCTGGAGCGAGTGCAGAGGAGGGCAACAAAGCTGGTGAAAGGGCTGGAAAGCATGCCCTGTGAAGAGTGGCTGAGGGAACTGGGTTTGTTTAGTCTAGAGAAGAGGAGGCTGAGAGGAGACCTTATTGCCCTCTACAGCTACCTAAAAGGAGGTTGTAGCGAGGCTGGTGTTGGTCTCTTCTCTCAAATTAGTAATGATAGGATGAGGGGGAATGGACTCAAGTTGCATCAGGGGAAGTTTAGATTAGATATTAGGAGGAAATTCTTCACTGAGAGGGTGGTTAGGCACTGGAACAGGCTGCCCAGGGAGGTGGTGGAGTCACCATCCCTGGAGGTGTTTAAAGAACGATTACATGTGGAGCTTGAGGATATGGTGTAGTGGTTGAGAAATGCTAGGACAAAGGTTGGACTTGATGACCCTGGAGGTCCTTTCCAACCATAATGATTCTATGATTCTATGAATACAAATTAAAAGTGAAGAAATCCCATGAAGTTCAAGAGGTTCAGTTTAGGATATATGACAGTTTTGTTCTAGAAAGTCTGATAGGATGGAGAGCAGAAGGTCACGTCCTTTTACGTGTGTCTTTCAGAGCCAGCCATTAAAGTCTCTTCGAAAGCTCTTACACCTCTCCTCTTCCAATCATCCTGTCCCTGCTGAGCCTCGCTTCCAGCCCTTACCAAGTCAGCCAGCCAAAACGTCTTTTCCCGAAGTGCGAATCCACCCAATGAGTCAAAGCTCCAGCGGCGGCGGCAGCAACGTGCGACAGGAGCCTCAACCGAAAAGCAGGCCGACGCTGCAGATACCCAGCCAGCTGGAACCCACCTGGCACGTCTCCCCGGTCAACAGGAGCGCGAGTGATGGGCCTCCCTACTCCGACCAGCTGCCTTCCAAGAGCGGACAGAACGGGCACACGTATAACCGAACAAACCGATCACGAATGCCAAATCTGAACGATTTAAAAGAGACAGCCTTGTAATTGCACTCTAGAAAACAGGCCAGTTCAGGTGGAGGTCAGCGTAGGGGAGCGGTGGTGGTTCTGGTGGTGGTAAGACTGCATTTTCAGCTTTATAAAGGTGTGCAATATGTACATGTGGAGCTACGCTGTTTGGCACCACAGTGAGAGTCAGGGATTATACAGTAAAACAAGTTGAATTAAGAATTACCGGTCATCAGAAATGTCACTGGATGCCAGGCAGAGTGTGCCAGTCAGGGAGAAAAATGCGTTGTCGTTTTCTCTCATTTACATTCCAGCTTAGTGCACATCTCTGTCTGAGAGCTGGGAGACTTCTGGTATGTATTGGCACTTATAAGGGTGAAAACATTCATGTCTAGACCTATGCCCTTACTACATTTTTTGCTGCCTAGTTAAAACAGTGGGGTTTATGTGATAAAAGTGTATCCCCGTTAAGGATTTAAAGTTAAATTGTACGTCTTAAATTTGTTTTTTAAACTTCCATATTTGATAGGATTTGTAATATTTATTTATGATGATCTAATATCGTACTGTTATAATCATATCTTTTATGTTATAATGTAAAGTTATTTTGAGCTGTTTGAAACATTGTGAAGCAGTGCAACAGCTACAGTAGTTTCTATAAAAAACTAACAGTAACATTTATATATTGCATCAGGAGTATTTTATTCTATACATAAATATATATATAAATGGAAAATAACTGTCTGGTTTTTAAATATACTCATTTAAAAGAAAAGTATTGTTATGACACTATCTGCCATATTTTTATACATTTGTGATATAAAGTGCAGTATTATACTTCTAATAAAAGGAAGTTGAATGTGGATATAATTGTGACTGTAACAGTATGAATCTTGCTCAGCTATGAGAGCCCAGTATTATAGGCATTTTTGGTAAAAAACAGACGACGACATTCAATTCCAGGCTTTATTACGGGCTGTTTTGTTGGAAGTATTGGCTAAATGTAAGAGACTGCAGAACTGTACAGTAATCTAATATGTGGTATGTTCTCCCCTGTGTCCTTAGCTTTTCTAGTAATATTAATGGGATTTCTGCATCTGCATCAAGAGCACAGAGCCCCAGTACCAAATTTTTGTTTCCTCTAAAGAGATGAAGTGCCCCACAACTACACGCTATAGCAGGTGCTCTCCCACTTAATAGCAGGGGTGAAAACCAAAGAAACATAGCATGAATTGCAAGTGAAATGCCAAACTTTGACACTTACGCATAGCATGGCACTGCAGATCATGGTATAAGCTTTTATGCATTTGTGTATTTTACATCTTGTTTAGCAATCTATTACCTAATAAGATAAACACTGTATTTAAATTGAAACTACTCTTGCACTTTTTATTATATTTCAGGATGTATTTAAAGCTACAAATCTGATATTTGGATATTGAGGGGGAAGGTTGCCATGCAGCTTAATTTCTCCTTAGGTCTTACTATCTGAATATTCCCATACACAGTTCAGTTACCAGTCTCAGTAAAATACTAGATCTTGAGTTCCAGTCTCCTGTACACCATTGTTAAAACTGACTTTATGTTGGTGAATATTGAGTGTAGCAAATACACAACCTGATTCCTTTGTTGCTGCCAATAAATGAAATCAAAGGTGAGTCAGTAGGAGTCAAAATAGTTACACCAGTCTAAACTTTGTGCAATAAGAGGAGAGTCAGGCCTGTAGTGTCAGAACAATACAATCTTTCCTTTTTAAACACATTAGTTCAGTTCCCTCATTACTCTGCAGCATAGGTCATATTCTAGATGCTGTCCTCATCAGACACTTATACTTGCAAATATGTTGTCTTTTCCAAAAAGAGATTAACCTGAATGTAAATTCCATGATTTAGCCATAATGTATGTAGTTGACAGAAGCAGCCAGGCAGTAGGAGCTGAACTTCCTTACTTGGATAACAATGCAAACTGGACATGCTGTTCGGTACCTCTCAAGTCATACCAAAGTTCTACCAACGGCAAATTCGGCACCGTTACTCTCAAATTTTTTGTCGGAAGGTACAATATGGAAGGATGTTACATCAGGTTCATCCAGGGCTAAAAGTCAGTCTAGTAAATCAGAAAAATTGCAAAATAAGAATACTTTCTTTGTCAATTGCCTTCAAGAAATGTGCATGTGATTTTCTGTAGATAGATATGATATATGATACCTAGATATATATGATATATACATGTTGATATATCATATATGCAGCATATAAAAATACAGTAAACTTAAAAGGGTATTCAGTTTATGGTAAGTTCAGTGGGCACCCATGAGAGACATTGTGATGTTTAGTATCAGAGTGTAGCAGTGTGTTTCAGCAGTCTCTTTTGGATTCACCAGTTGGTCACAACTAGGTTAGTCCTGTTAGTCCTGCTCTGAAATGATCTGATGCCACTGAAATCCCTCCCAAAAGCAGTGTCCAAGAGTGGGGCTCTAAGCAGTGCGGTCTGAGCGTCTCCAAGGGAGTGCTCAGACCAGACTCCTGTGTTTTGTGGAGATGGATCTTTCTGCCTCTGCAAGACTTTTAGCTTGCTGGAAAGAGCTTCATGCTGGGGATGATGATACTGGGCTACATGTGGCTGGTCTGATTTCTAGCAAGGAAAAATGTTTCCAAAGGATTTTTTTTTTTCTCAGCACCCATTAAGTTAAATCAGGGTAATCTCTGACTGTACATAGAGCTGTTTAAAGTAGTTAGCGAAGCTTCAAGGCTGACCCAAGGAATGTTCAAGTATTTGGTGGCCCATATTTACAGAAAGTTGTTTTTTCTACTTCATACTGCATTTTCTTCTCAAACTCAACAAACCATAGTAGATTTCAGTTGAATACTAAATTGTACTGAATGTATGTAGTATTTTCTTCGTTCTGTTGGAAAGAAATTCCAGCAGCTCAGCCAGCTGGTGCTGAGATAAACTGTGTATTTTTAACCTGGTCTAACTTCCCAGTATTTAGAATATTGCTAATGTAATTTTGCTGAGGCTTCCAAAGGAGTCTTATTATAGTCACTGAGATTTGCTGGCTTAATAAAGGGGAAGAGAATTACAGAGCCAATGATTATTTAAGTGTGAGCTTTCCTCTTCACTGGTCTGTGAGTCTTGTACTGTATGTTCTATAGATTTACTTAGTATGAAGTATCTTAGTTAAACTGCATCTTATTCTTTAGC
The DNA here is from genome assembly GCA_025345505.1 of Todiramphus chloris collaris. NCBI lineage: Eukaryota > Metazoa > Chordata > Aves > Coraciiformes > Alcedinidae > Todiramphus > Todiramphus chloris. Next base: position 8,450,799 of record JANVCC010000011.1, read on the forward strand.
AATGTTTTGCCTTTTGGCATCATTAATGATGTGAATAGAAAAGAAACTAAGTTTCAGAAATGAATTGTAGTCATCTGGCAGAACACAAGCTGCCTAAACTTGTCTATATGTTTTTACTATAGCTCTTGAGCTCTTTTTAACTGAAAAAGAAGCACCTTAAGCTCATAATGACTGAAATTGTATATGTCTTTAAGCTGTCCTCTTAAACTGACATGCAAATGTATTAATCTAGAACAACCTATTATTTTCCACAGACCTGACCACAGAGAACAGACCCTTAGAACTGTTTAACACTCTTTACTCCATTAATTGCAATCCTAGACTCGTTGCTTCTCTGAGAGGTTGCCAGCACGGAGCGCCGGCAGTAAGTCAGTGATCCCAGATTCAGTCCCTTCTTTCTACAACAGTCCCCATCCCACAGGGCTTGGGACTGATGCCAAGCTTTGATTTCTGATATCAAGGCAGACCCACGTGAGTGTGTGGGTCCTGACGCTACTCCATTTACAGACACCAGCTCTTTTAGATCAATATTAAAGCAGGCTCCAAACTTCCAAACATATGAGACACCCTCAGGTCCTACTTAGGCTTGTGGCCTTTCTCTGCTGCACCAACTTGTTTCTGGAAGCAAAGCTGGAGTGATTCGTCAAGAAGGAGTGTCCTGTGATAGGCTTTTAGTCATTCCTTATCACTGCAGTTAGGTCTCTTTAACAGATGAATCTTATGAGTGTAAAAAGCTACATACCAACCTTTTCTTTTCTTCTTCAAAAGCTGCTGTAGCTATTCTCTGAGTATACTCCTGTGTCAAGAGCTGGGAGACTATTTAAATCCCTGGCGCATAAAGAATATGAAAAGGATAGCCATATATAATATACTGCAAACTGGGGGGTGGCAGTGAATGTTTATTTTTTCCATTCCAGGTAGCGTACATAATGCATCCATTAATGGTGTTATATCATAAACCATGCATCTGGCCTGTTGTTTGTGTAAGTAGGCCCACCATTTGAAATAGGAGTGTCACAAAAGATGATTGGAAAGGTGATGTGCCCTATTTAACCATTTTTAAAGGACCTTCAAATCAGGACACTATTTAAGAACAGGTGCCTTTCCCTACAGAGCTCTTTCTAATGGTGTCATGATATTAACCATTCATTAACTGGGTTTGTAGTGAATGAGGAGAAAAGCCATTTAACTTCTGGCCTTTGTCGAAAAGGGAATAATTTGAGTAAACCCTTTTAATATAATATAGCTAGGAAGCTCTAGATGTTGACTCCTTTTTCAAAGGGTCAAACAGCAGCAGTGCATCAATGTTCAGGCTCATCAGGCAAGTGAAGGCTTGTGCACATCGCTTGATTCAGATGTTGTACTGAAACTGGAGATGTCTCATTTCACAGCCACGAAGCAAATTTTCATGAAAATTAAGCAAAACAAATTTTATAGGAGAACCTCTTTCAATTAGAAGAGAAAAGCTGTGGTAGGTCATCTGTTGTCTCAGTGAACTATCTTAACAGCTACTGCATGAGACAGCATAGGTAAATCTGATGGATCAGACCTGAATTTTGCTTGCTCCAGGTTCTTTTTTGATGCCTGGTTGTTACCTTATGTACAGCCAATTGTTTGGTGCAAAAGTTGGCTTTTGACCGACCAAGTGGAAGTTTCATGAGAAGTATGAGAGATCCAGCCCTGCTATGTTTGGATGCTTTCATTCCACCAAATCAGATTGCTTCTCAGGCTCTTTTAAGATGTGACTCAAAATATGCAGCTGGGCACAAACGACTCAAGACGTGGCCCAACAGTCTGAGCACAGAATTTGTGACTTAGGCTAAGAGTGACTCTACACATCTCTTGTCTTCTCTGCAAGCCAATCTACCTCCTCTTTCTTGCAGAATGTGGTCAAGGTTTGGTTTGTTTGTTCTGAGCTTATTACTGACTCCAAATTTTGAAGAGATATATAAAAAGATTCTTCCTCTAGGTACTGTTAGCAGCCAAGTAATAAAATCTTGATGAGCCTTCATCTGATATACTTCTGAAAACTCCAAGCCATCTGAGCTCTCCCTCTAAAATCCCAATGCCATTCTTTGCACTGCTTTGCAGTCTTCCCTTGCCCTTCCCCTTGTGGTTCTCAAATATTGCAGTTGCCTTGTTCTTTGTTGTTTCTCTAGTGCAGATTATCAGGGAGTTAGAGGCCTTATCTACTACTCCACCCTGTTTGCTGTTTTACTCAAACAGCTATCCTTAGACTTGCTCAGGATTTTCTTCACTTTAATTTTCCATTTCATCTGGGTGAGATACCTTACCTCATTGTGCCCCCACCAAAACACACTGCCTACCAGGCTTTTCCTTCCACCAGGTCTCTGTTTTCACAGGGCATTGTTTCTCTGGATCCGTTCTGAGAAATACAAGGTGGCATCTTAATTGTACAGGCCTAGAAATGCATTGTGAAGTAACTGCTGTCGTAGAGCTTTCCATTAGCCCGTTAAAGCATGTTCATAGCACAAGTTGGAAGCCGCTGTTCAAGTTTCCTACAGAATATGAACCTCTTGGTGTAAACTCTTGACATGTAAATCCAATGGCAGAGCTTTTAACTGTTTAGTAACAAGGCAAAACTTTTAAGTAAATGTCTCAACTTTCTTTTTTTTTTTTTTTTGCTAGTGCACATCTTAGACTCATACTACTGAAGGATAGGTCTAAATGAAAGGAGTAACATATATATATATATTTGGGTTGTATGGAACAATAAGCTAAAATCTTCCTGAAACTATAATTTTGTCAGAAACTCTATGCAGGCATTTTAAAGTCTGGTTAATCTGCTAAGGACTTCCAGGACTGCTTAGATCTCCACTGTGAAGTACTGAATTCTGAATTTGTGTCATTTGGGAACAGGAAGGAAAAAATGTGAAACAGAATCAAAAAATTTGATCTTTTTTCACAATCTGCCAGTACAGACTATTCCAAAAAATAACAGGCTGGGGAGGTAGCTTTCAAAACTTCTAAATTTACGGATAAGATTCCCCAATGTTTTTTAACAGCTACTAGAAATTAAAAGCGCACAAACTTTTAAATCAACCATGCTTTCTGTTGTGGAAGGGATGTGATGTGGTGTTAACCTTTTTAATCCTGGGATACAAATTGATTTTAAAATGTGTTGAATATTTAAGGATGAATTCATGCAAGTTAATAAACCATTTGTAAAGTGTTTGTATACAACCCTTTGTATCATGTTGTTGGTACACCTTACCAAATTTTTTTGGGGCATGTATTCCATTCTTAACTTCTGTACAATTTCTATTGTTGCTGTAAATATTCTAAAAGAGGAAAAAAAAAAAAAAATCCTGTGGTAACCTTAATTATCAGCATGGAAATGGTTAATTTTTACTGAGCACAATGTATTTTTGAATGGGCCTTCCAAACTATGTCTTTAATAAAAATGCAGATTTTGCACTAGAACACTGGCATTGCTCAACAGCTGATCTTATTCCTGACACGTCTCCTCCAGCACCTCCCCATACATTAGCTTGGCTCAAATGAGCAGAACAGGCTGGAACCACACCAGGGTTCTGCTGAGAACCTGGCTTGTATCTGTCCACGGTTCTGATGTTTCCACAGGAGCAGAGACAAAACAGCTCTGAAGCACCTTGTTGCTCATCATTAACTGTAGTCCCATTGCTGACATTGGAGGGTGTCATGGTTTAGGGTCAGGGTGGCCCCTTAGACCTATAACAGATGCTCTCTGTTAACCCCCCCTTCCTCCCCAGAGGGGAAGAGAAAGGGAATAAGGGAGAGAGACTTAGTGATTAGAAAAGGAAACTAGAACAGCTTTCATGTAAATGAAAATGAAGATAATAATAATGGAATATATACAAATACATACAAACCAAGTATTGAACCCAACTCCCCTGATGGCAATTCCATCACCGTCACCACTGATGCTGAGGAGCAGGCACCAGGGCAGTCCCAGACTGGGCCCTGCAGGAGACAGATTCTGGTACCAGGTTCAGGAACACACTGATTGGGGTGGAAGGCAGAACAGACAAAGGCCTCCTTGGGTGCTCCGAGGAAAGAGCCAAAAGAGGACCTGAGCCAAGCCAAGCAAAGCTGGCAAAGTGGGCCAACAGGGGAGAAGAACCACAGACCCTTTGGATCCCTCAGCTTTTTGCCGAATATGACATCTATGGGCTGGAATCCCTCGCTGGTCAGTGTAGGGTCACCCGTCCTGTCCGCTCCTCCCTGCAGGTGCAGCCTTTCACTTTCTGCACCCCCAATGTGGCACACAAGATCCAGCAGTGGCCTTGGTCTGCACACCAATCCTTGGTACTGACTCTAAACATGAGGTGTTATCACTGCTGGAAGCAGACACTGTCTGAGAACATGATGCTAACTTCAGAAAGTGCAAATAGTTAGAAAAACTGAGCTGAAAAGTAAAAATCACTGAACAGAATCAATTCTGTTCTCACTCAAACCAGGACAAAGGGGTTTCTTCCTTTCAGGACAAGAATCTCTGCTATCTTCTTTTTTGAACAACACCAACCCACCAACCTCCCTCAGCGGGCATGACCCAGAAATTAAAATGCCCTGAAAGTTTCCAGCCCTTAAATTGTCTTTGCTGCAGAAAAGGATCCACCATTTGAGTAGCACATTGGCATTTCATCATTGCCACAATGTAAGCTGAGACTCTTCTAGGCAAATGTTCATGTGTCGGCGATACAGTTGTTGATGGGTTCCTGTTGAAGTGTTTTGGTTGTGACTTTTTTTTGCTACTATATGCAGCTTTAAAAAACTTTAACTATTTCTCTGCTGGTCTCTCATTCTTCAGGATAACTGGAAACAAACTGAGGAGTGGGGACCACTTTACCTTGGCCTCCGTTCTTTCCTTCTGTGCTCCAGCAGCAGTCTTGCTGAAAGCCAGGACTTTCAGTCTGTTCAGATCCTTCCTGAACAGCTGCCTGATGGGTTGTGCCACAGACACAGTTGCTGTGAGACCAGGCTGCTGCCTGGTGCCTTCCCAGAGCTGTGCCCCAAACAGGGGAACTGCTGGTCTGAGCTAATGGCTGCAGCTTCCACCGGGACAAGCAGTCCTGCATTCCAACAGTCCCAGCCAGAAATGCATTTGAGATACCTATTTCATGGAGGTGCCAAGCTCTCTGGGGACTTGGCTCTACTCTTACGACCTCACTTTGCTCTTACTCTTTCAAGGATCTCGTAGTGATCCCAGGAGCTCGGTGCCCTGTTCTGTAATCCCTGCAGGGCTCCAGAAAACACAGTAGCTGCCCCCTTAAAGAAGTCAAGCACCTTGATGTAGTAGTCCTGGTGTAGTAAGCACTGCTCTCCTGTGGGATGGGGGGTACAGTAGATGTTGGCATGTTTCTCTCAGACCACAGTGAAGGGGTAATTCCTGCAGGTACCCATTAAGAGAAAGGGACTACTGACTTCAAAAATGGTGTGGCTGGTCTGGAGGCCTGAGGCAGTACCCTTATCACATAGTTTAGATTGGGCAAGCTTGACTTCTCAGCATAGTACCCTCCCTTCTCTTTGTAAACATTACAAACTGAAAACTCAGGTCATGAAGCTGAAAACAGCTCTTGGTCCTGCCTCCTATTTCAAACCTGTTCTGTTTTACACAGTTGCAAAGCTACGCATTGGTCTCCCTACCTCTGCAGGTTAAAACCTGCAGGATTTTCACTCAAAGAAAAGTTTATCTTCACTAGAAGGGAACTGTGTTTTCATCACTGCTTTGCATCATCTCCTGCAGCCTCAGTTGCTGGCTCCATTCTGGTTAATTGTGATTGGAGGCATTTGTGCCAGGAAATTAAAATGATAGTGATATGCTAGGAAAAGTTCATGAGGAAAAGCTTTGTATTTTTTTAACTGTATTTTGGCCAGTTGTGTCCTGATTTCATAATGCCCTCAGTTGCACTTACTCCAGCATGCTGTATTTATGGCAGCGGTAGAAGTCAAGTGCAATTTTGAAAGCATTCTAGGCCCACTTAATTAATCATAGAATCATTCTAGTTGGAAGAGACCTTTCAGATCATCAAGTGCAACTGTTAACCCAGCACTGCCAAGTCCACCACTAAGCCATGTCACTAAGTGCCACATCTACACATCTTTTAAATCCCTCCAGGGATGGTGATTCCACCGCTTTCCTGGGCAGCCTGTTCCGTTGCTTGACAACTCTTTTGGAGAAGAAATTTTTCATGATATCCAATCAAAACCTCTCATGGTGCAACTTGAGGTCATTTACCCTTGTCCTACTTGGGAGAAGAGACCAACACCCACCTCACTAACACCTACTTTCAGGTAGTTGTAAAGAGGGGTAAGGTCTCCCCTCATCCTCCTTTTCTGCAGGCTAAACAACCCCAGCTCCTTCAGCTGCTCCCCATAAGATTTGTTCTCTAGACCCTTCACCATCTTTGTTGACCTTCTTTTCATACGCTCCAGCACCTCGGTGTCTACAGAGTATTCGAGGTGCAGCCTCACCAGTGCCAAGTATAGGGGGACAATCACATTCCTAGTCCTGCTGGTCACACTATATCTGATACAGGCCAGGATACCATGGGCCTTCTTGGCCACCTGGGCACACTGCTGGCTCATATTAAGTTGTCTGTGGACCAAGACTCCCAGGTCCTTTTCCAGGTCTTTTTCCACCAGGCAGTTTTCCAGCCACTCTTCCCCAAGCCTGTAGTGTTGCATGGGATTGTTGTGACCCAAGTGCAGTACCTGGCACTTGGCCTTGTCAAACTTCATACCACTGGCTTTGGCCCATTGATCCAGCCTGTCCAGATCCCTCTGTAGAGCCTCCCTACCTTCAAGCAATCAACACACCAGCCTAACTTGAAGTCATCTGCAAACTTATGGAGGGTGCCCTCAATCCTCTCATTCATTTCACTGATGAAGAGATTAAAGAGAACAGGCCCCGGTACTGAGCCCTAGGGAACATCTCTTGAGACTGGCCACCAGCTGGACTAAACTCATTCACCCCACTCTCTGGGACCAGCTATCCAGCCAGTTTTTTATCCAGCAAAGCGTATGCTCATCCAAGCCATGAACAGCCAGCTTCTCTGGGAGAATGCTGTGGGCAACAGTGTCAAAGACTCTACTGAAGTCCAGGTATACAACATCTACAGCCTTTCTTTCATCCACTAAGCAGGTCACTTTTTTACAACATCTACAGCCTTTCTTTCATCCACTAAGCAGGTCACTTTTTTATAGAAGATCAGGTTAGTCCAGCAGGACCTGCCTTTCATAAACCCATGCTGACTGGGCTTAGTCACATGGCTGTCTTGTACATGCCTCATGATGACATTAAAGATGATCTGCTCCATAACCCTCCCTGGAACTGAGGTCAGACTGACAGGCCTGTAGTTCCCAGGATTCTCCTTGTGGCCCTTCTTGTAGATGGGTGTCACATTTGCTAAACTCCAGTCTACCTCAACTCCCTTGTTTACCTGTTTAGATGATAAATGGAAGTGGCTTGTTCAGCACTTCTGCCACCTCCCTCCATATCCTTGTGTGGATCTCATCCAGCACCATAGACTTGTGTGTGTGTGTAAATGGTGTAGTAGGTCACCAACCATTTCCTCTTGGATTATGGGGGGTTCATTCTGCTCCTTGTCCCTGGCTTCCAGTTCAGGGGGCTGGGCACTCAGAAGTCAACTGATCTTACTATTAAAGACTGAGAGAAAGGCAGCATTCAGTACCTCAGCCGTCTCCTCATCCTTCATTGCTGTGTTTTCCTACACATCCAATAAAGGATGGAGATTCTCCTTAGTCCTCCTTTTGCTGTTAAACTATTTGTAGAAACATTTTTAACTTTTTTATGGCAGTAGCCAGATTAATTTCTAGTTGGGCTTTGGCTTTTCTAATTTTCTCCCTGCATAACCTCACAGAATCTTTGTAGTCTTCCTGAGTGGCTACTCGTTCTACCATAGGTCATAGACTTTCTTTTTCTTCCTTACTTCCAGCCAAAGCTGCCAGCTCATCTGAGGACACACCAGGATGGCCTGCTTCTGTGCCTTAGAGATTTCCCTCCTGAGGAATGTCCAGCCTTCTTGGGCTCCTTTGCCCTTTAGGACTGCTTCCCAGGGGACTCTGTCAACTAGCTTCCTAAACAGGTCAAAGTCTGCCCTCTGGAAGTCCAAGGCAGCAGCTCTACTGGCCCCTCTCCTTAACTTCCCCAAGAATTGAAATCTCTTATCATTACATGATTATAATGCCCAAGTTGGCCTTCAATCTTCACATCACGCACAAGTCCTTCTCTGTTCGTGAACAACAGGCCCAGCAGGGAACCTTCCCTTGTTCACTCACCAGCTGTGTCAGGACATTATCTTCTACACACTCCAGGAGCCTCCTGGACTGTTTCCTTTCTGCTGTATTGTAATTCAAGCAGACATCTGGTAAATTGAAGTCCCCCCATGAGAACAAGTGGTAGTGATTGTGAGACTTCTCCCAGCTGCTGGTAGAGTATTTTTTTCTCTTTCTTAATCCTAGTTGGGAGGTCTATGACAGACTCCCACTGCGCTATCTGCCTTGTTGGCCTTCCCCCTGATTCTTACCCATAGAGACTCAACCCTATCATCACCGTCATTATACTCAAGACAATCAAAACACCCCCTAACATACAGGGCCAATTAATTAAGCCTCTCAGTACACATCTTTTTAGATAAGAGGCAGAGGTGAAGTGAATTTCCAAAGGTTGATTAGCAAGTGAGCTGCACAGCTAGGATCAGAACAGACATGCGTGCTTTAGCAGGAACCATTTAGACATTGCAGATAAAAGCCAGAACTAGGTCCCTTCCACACATAAGCTGGAGAGTTGAACTGCAGGCAAAGGACATGGCAAAGCAAGAGGCAAATGAACTGTGAAATGCAGTGTATGCCAGTTAGTTCCACCTTATTTATTGCTGTTCATTTCAATCTGGAAAAAGGGTCTAGTGATTCCTTTGAAGGTGGGAGACTAGAAGAGTGATAGCACAGGTACTTTCTACCTAGACTGCGTTTTTGCCTTCCAAGGTTTTATTATATCCTATATGTAGGATCAGTCACGTGAAGATACATAATTTAGTGTGGTGCTTGGTGTATAACGGTGTGTGGTCCATCTATTCAGGCTGTGGATTAAGCTTGTGAGTTCTTCCAAATTACACAGGAGCTCTTGGCCACAGGGTGCATTTCCAAAACCAGACAACGTGAAAAACCATGGGTTGTGCATAGGAGCTCTTCAGGGGCCAGTCACAGGCAAGGCTTTGAGTAGCTTAACTGCTTTGGTGGGCTACAAATATTTATCAGCCAGTGCCCAGTTCATCACCAGTCCAACCCCTTGAACCCCACCCTCCCATTCCTTAGTCATGCAACAAAACAACAGCACCAAGCCTCTTCCCCTGCATGTCACCATCCAGCAGGACATGGAACAGAGCTTTCTGTGCCACTTTTAGGGAAGAGCAGCGAGTTAATGTGATGCTGTGTCCAGGGCCTGGAAATGATTCAGCTTTCAGTGTTGGTGTTCCTAAAACGAGAGCTATGATGACTGGTGGAGAGCCCTTGTCTCCCTGTTGTTGTGTGCTCAGCACCTCCAGGGAGGCTGTTACCCCATGCTGGTCCCACAGCTCAGCTGCACGGAGGACTTGCCTTGAGCTCAGTGGACCATCTCAATAGAGCTTGCCTGGACAAATACTCATTAGAGAACCATGCAGATTCACTGATTTCTTATTAAGAAAACATGCCCCTAGACCTATTTGTGGATAGGCAAAACTATTTGGGGGATAGGGGAAAAGAAAGGGAGCGATGGTGACATAACAGTCATCTCAGGAGATGGGGATTGATCTTTTATACGTCTCTGTAGACTTCATACTGTTTGTATAGCAGAGCAGGAGCTTTCAGACTTACCAGAATAGCTTATTTTCCTGAGAGCTATTATTTGTCTCTATATACAGAAAAAAAAACAAGGCAGAAACATCTGCCCTCATGAATGAATAAAATGTGATGAGTTGCACAGACATCCAAAAGCTTTTCTTATGTTTTTGGTCACATCTCATTTGGTTTTAGTCATATTTCCACTCCTGCCCTGCACACCAAGTGTTCTCCTCTCTGCCCATAGGAGTAAAGAGAGAGCATGAGAGGCGGCTGGCTGCCCTTGCTGCCCTTGTCTTCATATCTCTCTTCACTGGGACAGCTCAGGTGCCAGTGCCCTGACTCTGGGATGGATGCACGGATTGTTAAAAAAATACGGAAGGGTCCTCAAGTGCCTGCCAGGTTTGTACCACAGATGTGTGTGAAGCCCCAGAGTGAATGCTGCTCCAGAGCCCCCCACAATCCTCACACATGGGAGCTGTGGGGGATGCAGTTCTCACGTGGGGCATGCTGAGCATCATCTCCCAGGCAGAGGCAGCAACATGAACCATAGCAGCCAGGCAGTCACTGCTGGGAGGTGGGTGCTTCATCAGAGCCTCCACATGCCCCAAATCCCTCATGTGCCCAGAAACCACTGGGGATCAGGCCATGGATATCAAGGCAGTTAATGAGAACAAAGTCCCTGTTCCTGTAACCAAACACCCACAGGGAGTAAAGCTCCCTGGGCTCCCTGGGATGTGTTGATGCACAACAAGAGAGAATACGGAGAGAGTTCGGCCACCAATGACTGTCCCAAAACCAGACACAGCAGCTCAGGCCAAAGGGGACACGAGGTTATTTGAGAGTGTGAGATACAGGCAGGGCCTCTCTTACTGGGGACAGGCCAGATCTGACCCCATCCCTTTCTCAGGGATGGCAGAGACTGGCAGAAGGAGCATGAGGAAAAGCAGGGTGAGATGTCTGCCCTGGCACAAGAGCTCAAGTGGGGCAGCAGGCTGTGCCTGGGTTGGGGACAATTAACTAAGTGCAGACCTGCCTTCCCCAAGAGAGTCCAAGCCCCACCTGCACTTACTTTGGCCCCCACAGCATGCTGCGATGGTGACTTCCCCAACCTAACACCCAGGGCCAGAAGCACCACATCTCATGGGATCAAAGCCATGGCCATGAACCTTCCCACCTTCCCTGATGTATGTGCCACATAAACACCCGTCAGCTTCACAGCAGAGTTTAGCTTTATCACCAGGCATGGTGTGAAACAGCTTTTTATTCAAGAGAACCCTTCCCTTTTCAGGCTGGGCAGTTACACCACAGGACCGCAGCCGCAACCGGCGCCGGTGGGGAGGCTGCACAGGTGGACACCTACACATCCACCCCAGGAGACAGTGCTCAGCCACACTTGCCCAGGCACTCGAGGAGCTCCATGCGGATGGCGATGCGCACGTGCCAGCCCAGTGGGATGAGGCGGATGTAGCGGGCCACGATGGGCGGCCGCAGCAGGTTCTGCACCGAGGACGAGCGGTCTGAGTTGCCGTAGAACACCTGAGGAGAGAGGCATAGGCAGGTGGTTAGGGAGCTAGAAATCCTGCCCCATGGGTTTGGGGTGCCTGTGAAGAGCAGAGGAGGGGGAGGCAGCTCCCTCTCCTCCACCCCCAAAATAGAAGACTTTTAAAATAGCCAGTTGCGGACAATTTTTGTCACGCTGACTGGGTTTTCTGAGTGACTCACTTTCCCCACATCATTCCTGCACTTTTTCCCATTAGGTTATACTTCATCTCACCCCATTCTCTCTCATTTGCCTTCCCACAGTGAGGCACTATGTGTTCAGAGTGAGCATGGTTGACTTTGGTTGTTTGCAGTTCATGATCCAGGCTCTCCCTGAAATGCTGATATAAACAAAAAGAGGCCCTTTTCCCACTGCTTGGCCATGCTGCCTCACCTCCTGCTGCCATAACCTTTTCTTTTTTTTAGGGAAAGCTCAGCATCTCCTAAGGGCATCAGGAACCAGTATTCCAGAAAAGCCACCAAGGCTAGGATGGAGCTATCTCCACAGATGGACACTGAGGACACCCAGGAGGCAGCAGCTGTGGTATCCACCAGTCCAGCTGAGCTGCACAGGGACCACAGGCACCACTGTAAGGTCTGGGCCCTGCAATTCTTTGCTTCAGACCACTCCTAAGTGCAGCATGAGAACAATTTGGTGGGATGTGACTTAACTAGTTGCAGATTTTGTCTCAGGGGGTTTTCCGCATTGTCACTGTGCAGTAGCCCTGGACACACAGCAAAAGAAAGAGTCCCCATTTTGCTCAGGCATGGCTGGGGTTGTGCGGCCACAGCTGAAAAAAGGTTTTTATCATGGAGATACTGTCTCCCCTGAGATGCCAGACAATGCCTCTGAGCTTAATCCGGACTCCACTATCACCATTAGAAAACTTTATAAAAGTATTTTGCCCTCCTGCAGCTGGTCAACATGGCACTCGCTCTCATCACAAGGGGTTGCCCCTCTCTGTGCTGCCCCTGGACATGAGGTGAGCACTGGGCCTCGTTCATCCTGCTGCTCCCACAGGACCCCCCCTTCTTGGGGCATCTCCCCACTAAGACCTGATGTGTTTTTGTCTCCAAACACACCACCCCTTCACTAGTGGCTGAAGTGTAAAGTCCACTGACCCGGTTGTTCCCGGTCTGGTCCTTGTAGTAAACCCAGTTGAGGTTTTCATCGGTGCGGTACTGCATGCTGTACTTGGTCATCCACTCGTCAGCATCGCAACGCCCTTGCGTGAGGATCCCCGAGATCACCTTCACCTCCTTCAAGTCAATCTGCAGCCACTGCCCATTGTCCTGGTACTTGGAGAGCCATGCGCACCTGGGGGGACACCGCCAGCCCCACTACATCCTCTGCTGCTGACCTCCTGGGCAGACCCTTCTGCTGCCAGGGGTCCCCAGCCCCCCCAGTACCTGTCTGCCCACAGGATGTCTCAGGGAGATATTTTTGGACTCACCCAAAGCCTTGGCCATTGAGGCGTGCCTTGTTGGCTGTCCAGGAGGAATACCAGCCCGTATACTGCTCAGGGTTGGAGCAGCTTATCTGGTCAGGGGTAACAGCACCAGACTCGAAGCCCAGGGGCTTGTGGTAGGGGCACTCTGCAGACAAGGGAAAAAAATACTTTAAGGGACATGAGTGGCTTTTTCTCCTGGATGCGTTTGCACACTTACTGTCACACCCTCTGTGGTGTCACTGCTCCCTCTCCTCCCTGGGCAGGATGCTGGGGATGCTCTTAAACCAGACCACAACCCCTGCAGTATTCGCTGCCATGGTGCCAGGGGCTTTTCATTTCTAACTCTTCTCTTGTGTGAATTTCTAACTCTTCTCTCTCTCAAACTCAACAAGCCTGTGCTGCCTGCAGCAGTTCGGGTAGGAAGTTTTATTCAGACGCTGCAATCCAAATCTTCTTGTAAGCATGTGGAAGCAGATCCAGACTGGATCCATCATCCTGGATCCAGCCTCCAGGCCATCAGCTTCTGCCTGGACCTTGAGAAATGCCTGGCATGGCTTTTCTTGCTTTATCTCCTGTTCCTCCATTCACTGTCTTGATTTATGACTAGGCCTGCACAGCAAAATTGCTGAACCTGCTCTGATCATCCCTCCACAAGAACCCTCAAATCTTCTGCATTTTCTGCTATGGGGACTATACTTATATCTGGAGATGGTCTTGTCTTGTGGAAAACTTGTGGGTACTTGTGGGTACCAGTGAGGTGTAATTCTTGACCTTGCCAAAGGTTCAGGGATCTCCATCTGAGCTTTTACCTTCAGATCTTCAGGCTACCAAACCTGACCCACAGCTGTATTCTGCAACAGTGAGAAGTTCAGCAGGACTCCTGCTGGCTGCAAAACCACTAGAGGCAGAAATACTCATTCATCATTAAAACTTTCTGTAGTGGGTCACCACAGAGTGTTCTGGAGGGCAAGCCTTTGGTGATGCTGCCATGCAGAGCACCTGCATGCTACTCGGCTCTATCTGTAGGGGCTTTTGCTATGTTCATTTTTAATGAAATCAGGTTATCACTATATAGCTAGATACACATAAAGAAGGCACTCACAAGCATCACATGGGGAATGTCTGGACAAGCATCTATATCATGGACAGCACTGTCTGATTTTGCAGCCTGTGGAGCTGGTGTGGTGCCCCCAAGGGTAGCTCTGTCATGTTTTCCAGTTGAATGTAGTTCATTTCATGGGTTTTGGTAACAAAGGAGCGAGGGTCCATGCAGCTTCACTTGTAGGTAGGATGTTTCCTCACCTCAGCCACGCCTGACTGACCAGTGTGGTGCCTCATGTTAAAAATGACCAACATGTGGGGAGCATCAGCAGGCTCCCAGGGCCTGGCATGACTGCAGCCTCCCTGGTGCAACACTCCAGCACTGCGGTGTCACATGGTCAATGTCTCATTAGTAAGCTCCACTAGGTCGATACTGTATGCATCAATATCTCATTAACATATCTTGCTCAGTCAGTACCTCATTAACATGTTTTTCTCCATGAAAACACAGAGCTGCCATCCTACCTTCCTCCAGGCACGGAAACATCACTTTTTTCCACCACATTAAGACCCTCGCTCCCCTTGTGAAAGAGGCCAGCCGTGCTGGGGTGGCCCCGCATGTTTACTACTCGGCAGGCTTATCTTGAACACCACATAACTTTAGTTTTAGCAACACTAATCCACAGACCACACAACAGTAATGCAATTAGCAGGTCACCTTCTGGTGCGTCTGGCTGCAGCACGCTCGGGGACCTGCAAAACAGCCAAACCAGCTAAGCCATTTAACACCATTAACGCCAACCTGGAGAAAATTCATGCAGCGGTTGCGAGGCCGCCTGCTCCCCTTCGGCCATGCCGGAGACAGCTCTGCAACACCTCAGCACAGCTGCTCTGCAAACCATCCCCAGGCAGAGGGGATGTGGGGAGGCACTGCCGTGGCTGGGCTGGGGCAGAAGAATACAAAGCCCCTTTGCCTGGGGAGAGACAGCTGGGAGATACAGTGACAATGCTCATTACTAAGGAGAACAGCCTTCATTAGTCAAAGAAATTGCCTTCATTGCTCAGATATGTAGTGTGAATGCGTGAGAGCGCGCCTCACATCTAGCCTGGCCAGGAAACCTAGAGCTGCTCCTCTCACACACGTGTCCTTTAACCGTGGATGGATCAACTAAACCTGCTGTGTCTCCTTTCTTTCCCTTTCAAGGGTCAACATTTTTAAACTGAAAGAGAGTAGGTTTAGATTGGACATAAGGAAGAAATTTTTTAGAATGCGGATAGTCAGACACCGGGATGGACTGCCCAAAAATGTTGTGGATGCCCCATCACTGGAAGTGTTCAAGAGTAACACTGAATGGGGCTTTGAACAACCTGGTCTAGTGAAAGATGCCCTTGACGGTGGCAGAGGAGTTGGACTAGGTGATCTTTAAATGTTCCTTCCAATCTAAACTATGCTGTGATTCTGTGATTCCTTGGTGCAAGTGACAGCAGCATGGTACCAGGCTGTAGCAAGGTTTTAGATGGAGAATTGTACAATGTTAAGGTTAAACAGAAAGAAAACGTGCAGTAGGATGAGGCTGGCATGCCAGGTGTAGGTGCTAGTAGGGAGCCACTGTGAGAAGATGGACTTCTCAAGAGGTTGGTGGGGGATCTTTGCTGAGCTGTCTGCAGTTCAGTGCTGCCATAAGGCTCTGTGGTGTGTGCGAGCATGACAATGCTGTTCCTTGCACAGGAACCCAGGGCTGCAGGAAGCAGGGAATCCTACATAATGACCTGGAGTGTTCAGTAACCTGTTTGTCCAAAATATGCTTTACTGCAGCTCCATGCAAAGGGGTACAGTTACAGGTGGAGGATGAGCAGGTGCAGAGAAGGCATCTTCCAAACAGAGAGAGACTCGGACAAGGACACGAGGACTGCAGGGATGTGCCCATCACAGGTGAGCTTTGTGATGATGCTGAGACACAAAAAAGTTGTGGTTGCCAGCCCTTTGAAAGGGAGTGGTGAGCACTGGCAGGGCCGTGCCAGCTCAGACTGGTGTTTGGGAGAATAGTGCATATGGGTTTCTTTCATAAGAGACTGGAGGAAACCCTCACAACAAGAGACACAAAGTTTCATTTCTGGAGAGCCTGTAAGTGGTTCCTCTGCATCACAGGAGCTGCCTCTTCCTCTTTATACCTACCCCAGCAGGCAGCCCCGTAGAGATACCAGCTGCAGAAACTAGAAGGACAGAGCCTGAGAAGCCATTACTCCTTACTGGGGATGTCTGGGGCCACCCTACCCCAGGGGTGAGACATCACCCATGCACAAGCAACCCTGTAGTTTCTCTGGGCAAGAAAGAAGCCTGTGGTCAATGCTCAAGCTGGGCAAGCCCCAGGTGTACTTGGCCTTCACAGCAAGCAGGGTGTGTGGAGGTGGAGCTCAGGGGAAGCAGATGGCCCAGCAAGGATGACTGGAAAGCCTCCGCACTTGTCAGCACCCTCACACCATGAGAGAGAACCCTTCAGATCCAACACAATCATGAGATAGAAATGCTTGTGTTTTTTCCCCTCTCATCTTTGTTTGCATAAGCCTACAAGCTCTGCCAATGGTGTCATATCTTCTTGCCAATACATGTTTTTATCTGCTTTCTAGCCTGTCCTGGCTTCCACTCGGAGCTCTTCCAGAGTAATTTATTTAACCTCCTCATCCCTCAGGGCAGCTATGCCAAACACTGAGCACTGGGAGTGACCATTTCCCCTGTGCATCTCCCCTGGGGTACCAAGGGGGTAAAAAACACACCACAAGTTGTTGCACAGCCTCCTGCAGGGGCTGGGAAGAGGTGTCTGCAAGTGGGCATGAGGCAGGTATCACTTTCATTACTCATCTCCAGAGGAGGTAAGCACCTCTGAAAACCTGCATGACTGAGGCCTGAACAAGAGTGCAGCTTCTGTGGGACACATGAACTAAACATAAGGATCATCTGGGCACGGATAAAGCCTTGGTGGGGTAACATGTCAGGGAGAATGCAGCAGTTGCAAAGAATAACACGGAAAGAGATTGATCAGAAACCTATAAAACATGATCTGTGAGGAATGGCTGGAGAAGCTGAGCAGAAGCAGCCCAGAGAAAACTCAAAGGAAACACAATTGTGGTCTTTTAGTGTTGAAAAATATTCTGCAAAGGAATAATAAACTGCTTTCCTTGATCCCTGCAGAGAGAAGAAGTTGTCACAGGCTAAACTGCAGTAAGGGAGAATGAGCCTAGGTGGCCCAAAAGGTTTCCTACATCAAATCCTGCACACAGCAGTAGCTGCCCCAGGCAGTTTCTGAGAGCACCAGTTCCGAGGGCTGTAGGGACAGGGTAGTCAAGTGCTCACCAGCACTGGCCAGCCTGGTCCACACTGGTTCCCCTCCTGACGTCCTCTCACTGCTGCTGCCCTTCTGTGCAATGGTGCAGGGTAGGTCACCCCTCCCACCAGTGCAGCTTCCCCAGCCCCACCAGCAGCTGGTTTTGGAACAAGTACCACTGTAACGTGCCACCTCTGCTGTGCAGGGTGCAATGGGGGAAGCTGCCAAACTTCATCAGTTCGTCATCAAGGCTAAAGGCACACTGGCCCATTACCTGGCATGCACTCTAAGCTGTTAGTCCCACTGGACCACACCGAGTTAGGACCTCCTTGGCAATCGCATTTGCAAGCCTTGCTGTGCCACAGCTCCAGTCTCTCATCCTAAAGGGAAGGAAAAAAACCCCAGTAATAAATCAACATAGTCGTCAGTAATTGTGACACAAGGCTAAATCTGAGTCCTGAAGCTTAGACAGACACTTGTACCCTCCCAGGCTGCCGCACCTTCTCTGAAGCCCTTTCTTCATGCCAGTCCAGCATGAAACATGGGATGACTCCCTCCTTGAGTCGGGGGTCACAGAATGTGTCTGGGTTTCAAGGCCCAGGTGCCACCACTCCTTCTGCCCCGAGGCACTGGAGTCAGTCAATGCCAGACCCCCAGCTTCTACCCAACAGTCAAACCAGCCAGAGAGACTTACCTCTCCTGTGGAGAGGGCCATCACAGCTGCCGTTGTAGGCATAGAGGGAAGAAAAGAGAGAGAGAGAGAGAGAGAGAGATCAGAAATGAAGATGCTGCAAGCATCAGGAAATGGAAAGAACATTTATTCTGAGCTGGGGACAAATAAATCAAGGAAGGAATGATGAATCTACCACATTTCCCCAAGCTGATTGTCAGGGGAAAGCAAGAGGACGTGGGCAGAAACAGGACACTGTGTGTGTCTGTGTTAATGCTATTCCTCCACTGAATTTTCTTTCAATGCCTTTGGCATTTCCTCTTTTTGATCAAATACACCTGAAACATCCTGAGGATAAACCCACACCAACACCCTCAGCCTCTGCCTTACAGTCAATTTTGCCCTATCCCTTTTTGCCATCTTCCTGCCTCACAATTTCCCTTTCCAATTTTGCTCTTAAAATGTGTGAGCTGATGAACCCCAGAGGTGAAATCTCAACCTGGCACCACCACAAGTTCCTGGTGCCTTCAGAAGAGATGTGACACCCTGTGAGTTGCGTGGCCTGAGATCACTCCCTCTGGACAGGCTGGAGGAAAACAGAATGTAAAAAATAGGTCATCCCAATCCATCTTACGTACAAGGCTCCCTTTTTTTTTTTTTTTTTTTTCCTTTTTTAGAGAAAATCAGTTCTTGTGGCTGTAGAGGGAGCCACTATTTTTGTAACATCTGACCTGTTTTATCTCCAGCCTGTCACTGAGAAATGTCTTTTTTATGAGCTCTTTCCTTGCTGAAAGGGGTCTCCCACTTTGCAGTTAAGTCCAAAGCAGACTATGTTAATAGCATTTTGGATTGGTAGAAGAGTGCCCAGACAACTGGAAATAAAAGAGTTTTTTAGACCCATGACGGCTGATAACTCATCAACATAAGTCAAATGTCAAACACTATCTTTTCAGTGCCAGCAGGGACTCTGCAAGCCAGTAATGACCAAGCTATTGATCAGGTTAAAAACTTGGGTACAGGAGCCATGAGAAACCCTCCACCTCGAAACAGAGGTTTTGTGAATAAGAAAAGAGGATATTTTCACCAAATGAATTAGACTCTGAATTATTCACTGAAATCTAGTTATGATTTATTCATTCATACACTGTCACTTTGCTGAGTCTAGGAAGCTCCAGCTAATGCTGGGAATTTACATCTCGCATTTCTATCGCAAGTTTCATCTCAAAAGACTTACAAACACTGCAATTATAATCAGCTGAAATATAAACTACATACAAAGCTCTGTTTATTACTGAAATGCAACTGCTCCTTGGGTGTGATACTGAGACTGAATGTATCCGGAATCTGAAAGAAAGGCCCCAGCAAAGAACAAACTGATAAATCATTTATTTTTAAAAAAAATCTTGATGGAGTCAGGCTCTTCTCTGTTATGTCCAATGATAGGACAAGGGGTAATGGGTGCAAGCTGGAGCATAAGACGATCTGCAGAAACATAAGGGAAAACTTTTTCCCTGTGAGGTTGATGGAGCTCTGGAACAGGCTGCCCAGAGGGGTTGTGGAGTCTCCTTCTCTGGAGACATTTAAAACCTTCCTGGACACGTTCCTGTGTGACCCGCTCTAGGTGGTCCTGCTCTGGCAGGGGGATTGGATTAGATGATCTTTCAAGATCCCTTCCAACCCTTAACATTCTGTGATTCTGTGATTTGGTTTTCGTTGCTTCAGTGTCCCAGGGCATCATTTCTGGAATCAGGAACTTACTGCATTAGCCCAAGGCACTGGTCCTAGCAGAAGAAGTAAACATCGTTCTACAATAAAAAAATGTGGATTTTAGTGAGGACCAAGAGGGAGGCATGAAGCCCAGCAGGAAAACGTGGGCGCATGTCTCTGGTTCTGGCCTCTTGGAAAGCACAGTCTGAGGCCTGTGCACACACTGCACTCCACCTTTACCATCACAGATGTTACCCTGCCAAGTCCTGTGACTCACTGGTACAATGAGAAAAACAAGGTGGAGGTCCAAGCCCAAGGCCACACAGCACCTTGCCACTTCCATGCTGTGCCCCACACAGAGTGAGGGTGGTTTAAGTTAATGCTGCCTGTCATCAGATCAATACAATACAAACCAAGACATCATCAACGATCAATCAAAACTGTACTGCCTTTGAAAAAAAAAAAAGCAATGCAGCACATCTCCTGCCCACTTGATGCTCTGTTTGATGGTGATGCTGGAGTGGCACTGGCACCAGAGGCACGGGAGCTGGCAGGTACCTCTCCTGCCCCTCCAGCCCATGCCACGTTGGCCATTCCCAACAGGACAGGCATCCTGCTCTGGGAGCACCAGCTGGAAGGGCTAGATTTGTTACCCTGGGATTTGGAAGCCTGGCTCCCCAGCCAGTGCAGCCCACCATACATCCCCACCATCCAAGTCTGAGCTCATGGGGCCACAGCCCTGACTTCTCCAGTCTGTAGGCCTTCAAGTTTAATTTAGAGATGTGTACTCGCTATCTGTTTCTTAACCTCATTTTCACCTTTAGATGACTAATTTCTGTGGAAAATCTTTTGTGGCCCATTTCCTGTTTTCCTCCTGGCAGTTAAATGTACTTTTTCTGGCAATGACCTGACAAGTAAGTGGAGACAAGCAGAGGTGAAAGCAAAGGTGCCTGCAGCTCTCTGCCTATATACTTGCCTTGGACTTTAGGGGCTTGAGAGAAAAACCTAGTGAACAAACTGTCACATGCATGTACTTTGTATAGGAATACAATATTTTTCTTCTCTCTTCCAATGAGTACAGCAGCCCACTTATATGAATGTCAGGTACTTTTGCCCAGCATGAAGAAGATGGTATTGTGGTGAAGCCTGCTCTTGTTTCCTTGGGGAAAGGGGATGTGAATTACCAGGCTGATGCAGAATATGGCTTTGGGTCCATGCTGAGCCCTTCAGCAGGCCTCCTGAGTCCCTGGCTGGCCATTTGAGAGCCAAGATCAAAATCTGGCACCTCATTGACAGATGCAGCTGGAAACCTGTAGGTGGGTGCGCGTATGACCTAGTCAGCCACCAGGAATAAATCGTCCCTCCCTGGCTGCCCCAGCATTGCTTAAGTGGCTTCATGTGGCCAGCAATACCTGCTCCTCAGCTACAAGAGCAGCTTGTAGGGTTTTGAGGATTGTCAAGCAAGGGACATTACTGCAAATCAAGCAAGGATGTGAATTTCAAGCACAAAAGACCTTTTTTCAGTGCAGTGTGTTATTGGGTCAGTCCCATACCATGCATTGGTGCAAAGTCAGTGTAAGGCTGTTGATGCTGGCCTGCCACCTCTCTGGTTGTCCCTGCTTGGGCTGGGAGCCTCCACCCTTTGCCTCATGTCTCACTGGTTTAAACCTCTCAAATAAGATGACAACTTTGCCTCTTCAGAAGAGTTAACCTCTAGAAGAGGTTAACTGCTAAGGGCTCACTCATCCATCTGACTGCCTGCTACCACAGCCTGAGGCACAGGGGAGTAGCAGCCTTGGCTTGGGGCAAGCACAGCAGCAGACAGGCCAAATATCCTGTCCTGCCTGGGCCGTGTGGCCTGGTAACCTCTGGCATTGGGAGAGAAAAGGAGAGGAAAAGATGCCCTTGCCTGCAGTCAACCAGAAAGAGTAGTAATTGATATATCGGTGTGTTTACAGCTGTGACAGGCTCTGTCCTACAAAGGAAATGAAGAGGAAAGTTGGCTGCCAATAGTCTAAAAATGTGATGGGCAGCATGCTTTTATAGTGAGTGTGTTTGCCTTGAAGGAAGGTTACAAAGATAATTGGTAATTGTAGGTCAGACAGAACGAATTACTACAATTCATGGGAGAGTCATAAGTCCTGCATGGCCGCCGGGGGCTGTTGTTTTAAAAGTGCAGGACTGAAAAAAAAAAGCCCAAAACATTAAAAAGGAAAGAGCCCTATTTACAGCCCCCGCAGTGCCCCAGGACATTCAGCAAACCATCAGTTCAGTGAAATAAATTACTATCTCTGTGTGCTTGTGAGAAGCAGGGAGATAAGGCATGCGACTTTCCTGTCCCTCCACCTTGCCCTGCAGCATGGTGCATCCAACGCACTGCACGAATGCCACCCCATAGTGCAGGATTTGGGGAATAGGGTTTGGATAAGCACCAGGGGATGATTTTGTGCCATAACATCCATCCTGATAGGGCTGGGCTGGAGCAGGGGCACGGTGATGGCCCCACTCAGCACCTGCTGCTGAGCAGGATGGAAGGGAGAAATATCTCAGGGACTTGCTCAGGTTTGGGGGAGAAGGAAAAGAGCTGGCAGAGTCCAGGATGGGGAGGACAAAGGTTTCCTGAGATGGAAGCGCGTTAAAACAGCAGTCACAACATGGGTCTAGCTGGGGAAAGGGCAGGCAGTAGCAAAGAGGCTCAGCTGCTGAAATTTTAATGACAGGAAGAGGTAACTGTGTGTCTCAGAAAGTGTGTTGTCATGAAGAATGCAGTTAAAGAAGAGAAAGAAAAGAGAAAGCTAAGTGTGGGCAGAAGTAATATTGCCAAAGGCTGAGCGTATCTTGATAAGGTCAACTCTGACTCAAATTTCCTGACCGTAGAGCCACAACAGCAAGCCACGTCTTTTTAGTGTGGCTAGAATTAATGACAGACATACAAGCATGAGGAAACACATTGTAAAATAAAACAGAGAAATAGAATATAGCAGAATAAATGTCAGTCACTCAAGTTACCGGAGTAGGTTCACATAAACCTGGTGACTGCAGGCAAAGTATATGGAAAATGTTAATGACTTTGTTTATTTACTGACTTTACGATTCAGGTGGCCTAGAAGATTCATCTGGAAAATAGTCAGTTTGGCCTCTCATCTCTGCAAGCAACATCTCAGTTTAACAGAGCTCAGAGAGATGGACAAAATTATTTTCTCTCCTCTTGTCCCAGTGGAGAGCACTCCCTCCATGATGCAGTGCTTTTCCGGCATGGTGGCCTCTGCTGCATGGCTAGTCACCTGCTTCCTTCCTTTCTGCACACGTGAGCCATGGGCCAGGGGATAGGAAAACAGCTTAGAAAACAAAATAATGTGACTGGAGCCCCAGAAAAAGTGGTCACATAAATTATAGAGGTGACTGGAATGACTGGCACTGTTTTCATCATGTTTTCTGAAAGGCACACCATTGCAAGTCCCTGTTTTCCTCGAGCACCACATTAGAGAGCATCAGGAAGCAGGGTTAGGTAAGACGTTCTGTAAGCCACACAGAGGGTCGAGACACTGAAAAAAAAAAGCATTGCGGTACTTTTGTGCCCATCAGGTACTAGTTTGTGGGTTGCTATGTTATTAACCTAGGCTATTTTTACATTCCAGCTCTAGAAGTCGTGCCAGGCAAGCGAGGTGACTCACATCAGGCTGCACCAGCCTCAGTTGCAAGATGCATTTGAGGAAGCTGCCACATCCCAGGCCATCATCCCACATGGTATCTTCCCCATCTCTCCTTGCCCCTGTGCCAGTGGCGATGGCCCCAGGGATCCCTGCTGCAGCCATAGCTGGTCCCCAGGTCCACTCAGCATGCATAGTCCCCTTGTCCAGACAGTCACTTGGTGGTTGCATTTGTTGTTTATCCCCTGAGGGCTTTTTCCATGACCATGCTAAACTGGCTCCACGGGACCATGTCGTGCAAACAGTGCCTTTATTTGTAAAAAATGCAGGCTTTCAAAGGTCCTTGGGAGCTATGCTGGCAGGCACAGACCCCCAGGGCATACGCAGATCTGTGTCTACCAAAAGATTTTGGGAGCCACGCTGGCCTCGTGAAAGCAGGGTGTTCATCAAGGGGCTCTCACCACCTACAGCCACACTGAGCCAAATGCTCAGCCTGTTTCCCCTGTAGATTGTATTCTGGGCCTGGCACCTCCCAGGAAGGCACCATCGCCCCAGCACACATCAGCCTGTGAGGACTCGTCTCTGCTGACCACTGACAGGCATGGTCAGGGACAGAGACTGACGGCAAGAGGACCAGCATAAGCATCAGCCTGCAGAGGGGACAAGGGCTCATACTTCTTGTTAAGCTCCTCTCTCATGCTTTAACACGGCTGACATTTTCCTCACTCATTTAGTGGGGATTTTTCATGGGTTTATTACTGTCACTTCCATGTAAATGTCTTTATTTGAATGATCTTTTATTTGGTTTCCACTTTGATTCATTTGTGTTGTGTCTCATTTAATATTTAATGATATTTATCTCAAAGCAATTAAAACTATATTTAAATAATAATGGTTACACCTATTTAATTCATATTCCTTTCTTTTTTGCACTTGATGTCTCCATAATGTTTCCATTATTTTTTTTTTTTCGTTGTGAAAATATTCAGAAACAACTTGAACAATTTGAAAAAAAAACTAACCTTTTCCCCTTTTCTTCTTAAGAGATGTATAATTATCTTTCTTTCCAAAGTGTTCCTTTGAAAATTTTTGGCAATTTCTGATCTTACTGACTGACATGTTTGTTCCTTCCTGCTTAAAGCTACGCAGAACATTGCCTGCATAGTAATTTCATTAGATGTATTGATTAGGCCAAAGGATGGCACTAAAGATGTTATTTACGGTGATCTGAAGGCGGGTTTGGTCCTTTGACTTTGTTGGTTTTTTTCCAAAGCCGCCAAAAGCAGAGCAGGGAAAAAGAAATCCACTCTTTTCAACAGCTGAGATGTGCTTATTCCCTGACGTGTAGTGAGCACGGAGGGGGTAATGCAGCGCAGGCACGTCACATTCAATGTGCTAAAAGCATGTTCATGTCAATCGAAGGCTCGGGGTGCTCCTCCTCACCATATGGAGGCGGCCCAGCAGCTGCTGCGGCTCTCCTCACAGGAGCCTGCCTGCTGCACCATATGCTGCTGCTGCTGCTGTTGCTGCTGCGGTGGTGTCCCTGGCACACATAAACCCAGCCAAGGCGTGGGGGCTGGGGGGGCTCCTCTAAGCCACTTGCTCTGCCAGAGAAAATAAGCTAAGGAGCTTATCGTGGCATCAGTGCGCATGGTTTGGAGGACTGACCTAGCAAGACCTTCTCCACAGTGGGAGAGGCAAGGGTGTAAGGGGGTCCTGGGCAAAGGGTTGCTGCTCACTCTTTATCCAGAAAAGGACACTCAGACCATGAAGCAGAGAAAAACAGCAAATTAAGAAAAACAGTAAATGAAGAAAATAAATTAAATACTGAAGGAGTCATGCCTGGAAAGTGATCCTGCAAGTAATTTTTCACTGCAGGCTCTCCAAAAATATCCTGATGTGTGGGTGTCTATTAAAAGCAGAGCAGAGCAAGGTATGAACTCATTCCAAGGACTAATTGCAGTTATGCCACCCATAGGGGGAAAAAGAATAAATGCTGGAGTCTGGGTAAAAACAGCTTTCCAAGAAGCTCAGGCACCAGTAACCTTCCCATGTGACTCAAAGGAGAGTGTAGAGGTATGAGAAGGACACACAAATATTTGCTGGAAGATTAAAAGGAAGACCTATTAACTAGGCAGAGCAGGGTCAGCATAACAGGGTGAAAGGAAGGCAAGGCTAGTAGAGGAATACTTTCCTATCTATGAAACTTGGTAGACCCAAATATTCAGTGGAAGCAGAGAAGGATAGAAAAAAACTAGACAAAGCAAAACACTGAGAATTTAATGCCTACGGGGGAAAGCAGGACTGTCTGATAGACTTATCCCACACTCAGACAGATCATACTATATTCACACGTTAATGTTGGTATCTACTGCAAGAGCAACTTCAGCCTTGTTTAAGATAATAGCCGCTTTGCCATTGGCTTTGATGAAGCCAGATGTTCAAACACAACTGAGAAAACAATCTCCTCATTCCACAGCTGGGTTAGTAAAAATGGAAGTAGACTGTGACCCTGAATTTTCTGGCTTCTTATAGCTCCTGCTTACCTGCTATCACTGCTACTTTTCAGAAAAGTAAATCTCAGAAAGCCTAAAAACTGATAAACACTTTTGCCGTTTTCTTGATTTATGATTGCTTGTTGTTCTTAATGCGCCTTTCGACATCTTTTCCAGGACAAAATGCCCAACAGAGACTTTAAGAAAAGGCAGATCTCCATCAGCAAAGTCTTGCTGATAGAGAAAATGATCAGGTTTTGATTAATGAAGGACCCATCTTTCATGTTATACTGTACCTCATTTTTTCAAATCAGCATTATTATTTACTCACTGGCTCAGCTGCACTACAATTTTCTTTGCAAATTCATATTTTGACAAATTATATAGCAACTTTTTTACACTGCAATTATTTTGTGAAACAGAGCTTTACTACTGAATATTCATAGAGCTGTAAGAACACTGCTCACTCATGTACATAAATTACACATCTCCTCCACAATTTTGCCTTTCTCCGAATTATTATGCTTCCATGAGAATGCAGAGAAGAGCTTGCTCTGTACCTCACAGCTCCTGGCAGAAGAAAGAAGTGGAGATGAAAGAAGAAATACAAAGAGGGACATCTGAAAATGCCTCTCAGGAGGCAAAGTGCATACCTTTGTACCAGAAAAGAAGAGACAGCAGGACGCTTCCCATCTTGAACCGCATCTTTTCCTTCCTCTTTTTGGAATAGCTCCTTAATGTGCTGCTTGGCTTGCTGGGAAGGCATGAGATTAACTTAAGCATTGCCTAAGCACCTTACTCTCCTCCATTCTCATGATTTTATCAAACGCCATCAAGCCAACCACGTAACTGTTACTGTCAAGCTCCATCCTAGAGGATGTGACATGTATAACAGTCTTTTAAAAGATAAAAAGTACAGAGGTACTGACACTCTTGAGTGCAATTCTGATTGTGTATACAGACATAAGTCTAAATAAACAAGGATATACCTACCCAGAAACCACAGATACCCCCACAGAAATGCAGATATTTAATACTTAATCATATGTATTTATTTTCTATTGTATGTAGTATGTATTCACTATCTTCCACCCCAATTGCTTACTTCTACCCTACCAGTGCCTTTCCTAGTAATAGCTGTGCGTAGAAATCTGCCCTGGCCTTACTGCTCTTTCAGTCACCTAATTTCAAGAGGCTGAAAACTGCAAGTAGTAGATCAAACGGAAACGGCACATTTCAGTTGTTTGCTGGCTGAGCAGTAAAAATCTCAAATAAAAACCTCCCTTGCTAACAGTTCTACCTATAGTATCCTCTCAACCAGTTTACATGAGAGTTACACATTTTATTTTGAAACGACTGAACAATTGAAGACAACAGCCTTCCAGTGACTCCAGTGGATCTTGCGCCCATTCCTCCAATCTCTGTTAATTATGTGCAATTAGAAGTGGATTTTTAATGGAGGTTTTTGAAGGCAATTGCTTCAGAAGCAGCTTTCCTTGTTTCCAAAGATCCCGGATTGTGTGCACAGGGAATAGATTAAAGCACTGCATAGCTCACGTGGGCTGCTGTTGAATTAAGATAGACCTGTCTCTATTCTTCTGGTCTACACCCAGTCAAACAGCGCTGCACAAACAAGGATAACGACTTTTTGGAAACAGTTCCCTGTTTTCTAGAGGAAACATCTCCTTTCCCTTTGAATACCCATAAATTTGGAATACCACATAAATGGGCTGTCAGGTATAGCATCCCTCTGCAGTTGCATCTCCAGCGCCGACACACCGCAGCCTCACCAGGGTGTGCAACACGAGTGGGACGGGTCTCCTGCCAAGGGGGGACAAGCAGGGCAGCTTGTCCCAGGCACCAGCAAGGGAGTTATTCTCCTAAGGACAGGGGACTGCTCCTGATTTTTTCTCAGAGGCCTCATGCTCTTACGATACACCTGTCTCAGGACAGAGAGACCCACCAGAAGGTCCAGCCAGGGGGTGAACAAATGTGAACCTCATTGAGGGTACCAGGGCAGCCTCTGGGCACCTGCCATGATGTGGCATCTTGCTCCAGGCTCTACACAGTACCCAGGCAAATTTCTCTCTCTCCCTCTCTTTGGTGTCCAGTCTAAAATGGCTTGCCACAGACACAGAGATTTCCAGAGCTGCTGAAGCCACTCAGATATCTATCCCTTGTCTGCATTGATGAGCACTTGTTATCTAAATCCCATGGGCTTGAAAATCCCAGCTTAAAAATCCCTAAATACCTTCATCCACATATCTCTTGGAAAACCAGACCAGGGCTTCAGCCCTTCACCTTATGGTCACATAAGTACAGGTCACCAGGAGACAGAACTGCCCACCCAGAGAGAAGTCACCTACTGTATTTCACAAAAGCAGAACAAAATTCCCCCCCCATCACCCCAAGCAATTTAAAATCAACTTGGTTTAGGGTCAACTCCAACCTTAAAATAGGTCTTGATTTTGTGTAAGAAACGCTCAGGGATCATATTCAGAAACAGCACAGTTATTATCAAAGAACATTTCATTCAAAGGGACACCCTCAAGACTGGTGTCTCCCCAGTTATAAAATTCCCTCCCCACAGAAAAAAATGGAAGCCTTTCTTTAAAAATGTGTCTGTAGCACTCAAAAAATTAAACTGGTTCACATGAAGAGTAGAAGAGCCTTAAAATAAAATTCTCTGTATAAGTAGCACACAGTCCAGACCCTCTGTGTCTAATGGTGTTGATGGTCCTTCACTTTAATAACTGTAAAGAGCAAAACCATGGCACCACTGCAGACAACATTGCTAAAGGAATCACGTACTTAATTCCTAACAAGCATACAAATTCATAGCAAGCATACAAATACTTTCAAGTACAGAAGGCAGAAAACATTTTAAAGGCACTGCATTGTGCAGAAAGGGCTACATTTGCCCTTTAGAAAAAATAAAAGCAACATTTTAAAAAGGACAAAAATTAGCCTGGCATTGATTATGGAACAATGTGGCTGGTACAAACAGTCCAAAGTAGGACAGTTTGGTGATGTCCACACTGCTACCTAAAACAGGAGCAGAAGTGATGGGGCAGTTTCACTCTTTTGACCACGCATCTTCTCCAGGTCCAGCTCATGTCACATAGCCTTCAGGTATCTTGGTGTGTTTTCTTCCCCCAGACTGTGGGACTCAACATAAGGGCTACCCTGAACCATTATGATGTTTTCAGTCCATGAAGTTGAGACTACAGCTTGCATTTCCAGGGACATGACTTGAAGGCACAGGGGTACATAAGGGTGCAAAGCCCCTGGGATGGCAGCAGGGGGAACAAAGCTGAGTAGAGTCTGTTCAACACCCTGCCCAGGGATGCTCCCTGGCACATATACTTCCCCAGCTGGGTAAGATGGCCTGAACCACAATTTTACCAGGATTTTAATCAGAATTAACCCACATGCATGACTGGAGGCCAGTGCACCAGTCTGTACCTTGGCCTTGCTTTGTTAACAGATATAGATACAGCTCAGCACCATTTGAGGAGTCCCATGCCAGCATCTTGTGAAGACTTAATGCTTTCTGCCTGTAGCTTTCTCCTTATAAAAAACAAATTTGCATCTGAGCACAGCAGAGTTGTTCATCCAGAAGCTTTCAAAACACATACATGGGCACAGAGCCCTCCCTGGCTCTTGACTGACTGTCAGCATGCGCGTGTGCCCTCGGAGGGGAAGCAGGAGGCAAAAGCACTCACACATGAGAAAGAAGTGCAACTCCATGCATCAATTTCATGCTTCTTCCAAAGTCAGAGTGCCAGACAGCTAAATCAGAGTGGTGCACACAGATTCATGTGTTTGGGAGCTGAACGCACACGATGTGCAATGTCTCAGCACAAATGTGTGACTGGCGCACTTCAGTTTCTGCATAGTTAGGGAATGTAGAAAATACACATTTATACACGTACGTGTGAACCACAGGCATCTCGCAGAAGTAGGATACCGACGTGCTGAGAGAACAAGACTGTCAATGCTTTCAGAGCTTCAGTCAACTCATCACGAGCTGAATCCCCTTGAAATGGATGGAGCTATGATGGTCTACGCACACCAGAGTTCTGGCTCTTGAAATAAAATATTCTTTCCACAAGTCTGAAGTGTGACCTTCAGTCCTCTTCTGAAAAGGAGTCTTTTTCCTAAATGTGAGAAAACATAATGCAGACAAGGTACCCAGTTCTGGCCACCAGACTCAGGCCCAGTCCCTGTAATGCATTCACCTGGGGGAGCTGTGGCTGTTGTTGGCAGGGTAGGCACCATGGGATCTAATTCCTATTAGATGTGAAGTACCTTCAGTGATTAATATGCTGCATTAGGATAAGTCTAGCTATAGCTGATTTAGCTTTTAGTCTGTATCCTGGAAACAGTCCAACTGTGGAAGGCAGTTTACCCAAGAGGAAGGATACATTTCTTTGGCTTTACCTCCTGCGGGCTGTGTGCACACTTCAAACCAAGCTAAGCAGAGGAAAGCCAGACCTGAGTACCTCTGCACTTCCAGGCTGCAGGATAAACGGACTCTTGGTGTTGTTACAGGGCTTGAAGTTATGACCTTATCCTGCTAGGTCTCACCATGTAATACACGGGTGCTTTCTACCCGAAAGAGCTTTTGCAACCTGGCTCAGGTGTTCCTCCATTGGACTGTCATCTCTAATTTCAGCTTACCCATACCCCAGAGTCTTTCTTTAGTAAGAGCAAGCACTGACAAAGGTTAGCATTTTCCTTAAGATGATGGTGATTAAGATAAGTTTCTTAATGAGATGCTGATTAAAGTAAGTTAAGCCAATTTTTCTCTTTCATCTTTAAGACAGGTAAATCACACCCTCCTGCTCTGATCCTGCAAAGAGACTCAAGAGCAGACTCCAGCTCAGCAGAGGTAAGAGACTCTCCTTCTCCTCCTCTTCCAAAGGTATCTTGGCCCCAGCACTCATTAGGGCTCCCACGCACAGGCAGATACTGTGGCAGCATCCATACCCAGAGGTTACCCTTTTCTAAAGGCTCGAACGTGCCAAATGAGACAAAACATTATAATTCAAAGGTTAAATTGCTCCCAGACAAGCTGCAATGGTTCCTTCTTTTATGATTAATAAAAACAAGGATACACACAGTGCAGGGGAAAACAAGGATGGAGTTAATCAGCTTGCTAGCTGTGCTTCTCCTAACAAAGAGGTGAAGCAATGGTGCTCCAGAGTCACCCGGTGAGACATCTCCTTGGTGATGCATTGGGCTGCAGCCTTTGCCACAGTCATGTGGGTGATTGCGTGACCTTGGTCCTGCCTGGGAGGAGGAACAGGCCACAGTTTCTCCCTTCTGCCACCACTGCTGCTTCTCATGGCTGTGGTCTCCTCAGCTACCCAGACAAGGGATCACAGTAGGGTGGGGATCCCTCGCTCGTGCTGGTGGGGAAAGGCTCCTCTCATAGGTGGCATTCAGCCCTGCGAGGACAAAGCCTCTGACCTGTGGCAGGGAGAGGCCCCACCTGTACCCCACCCCAGCTGCCAGCCTAGGCCTAAGCTGCAGCCCTCAGAAGGGGCCCAGAGGAAGATGCAATATGGCCCCCGATCAGGCAGGCTTAACAGGAGTGACTCTCTTTTATTAGCCTCCCAGCTGCCCATTCCCTGCCTCAGGCAGCACACAGCTCAGAAAGACCTCAGCACAGACCCGCCCGCCCCAAGCCTCTCTGTTGAGACCCTCCCGGCCAACATAAAATGTCACTCGGGGAGTACAGTAAAGCGAGCAACTGGATTAAAACCTTGTACATCCTGCCCTGCAGAGCCGTGATGGACAGTGCGTGGAGAAAGCACTGCCTGCTCTGCTGCCTCAGGGTGCCCTCGCTGGGTCTCTGCGTTTTGGTTGATGTTGTTGCACGAAATCGAGCTTTTTATGGGGGAAAAAGCAAGCGATGCAGCAACATTGTCTAAATCATGTTAATAAGCTCAGAAAACTGCTATTGCACAGGGCCTCTGGAAAGGATCCTGCTGAGCTGGGGTTTACCAAACTAAGTGGGGAACTGGACACTTTGGAAGGGAGCATCTGCAGGAAGACCTGGGTAGGCTGGAAGAGTGAGCTACCAAGAATTTTATGAAGTTCAACAAGGACAAGTGTAAGGTCTTGCACCTTGGAAAACATAATCCAGGAGTGCAGCACAGCCTGGGATCTACCTGGCTGGAGCGCAGTTCTTTGGAATGGTACCTGGGGTCCTGGTGGACAACAAATTCAATATGAGTGAACAATGTGCTACAGCGTCAAAGAATGCCTACAG
Source organism: Todiramphus chloris collaris (assembly GCA_025345505.1). Lineage (NCBI taxonomy): Eukaryota > Metazoa > Chordata > Aves > Coraciiformes > Alcedinidae > Todiramphus > Todiramphus chloris. Next base: position 8,482,798 of record JANVCC010000011.1, read on the forward strand.
GATGCTGGTCTGAATCAACAATGGCATCACCCAGCAGAGATAAAGAAATAATTATCCCACTCTATTCAGCGCTTATCAGGCCACACCTGAAATACTGTGTTAAGTTTTGGTCCCTGCTACACATAAAAAAGAGCTGTGGGCAGGCTGGAGAGGGTCCAGAGAAGGGCCACAAAGATGACTGAAGGCCTGAGAAGCTGCCATGTGAGGAAGGGCTGAGAGAACTGAGTTTGATCATCCTGGAGAGAAGAAGGCTTAGGGGAGACCTTATCACCATGTTCCAGCATTCAAAGGGTGGCGACAACGAAGATGGAGACTCCCTTTTTACAAGGAGTCACATGGAAAAGACAAGGGACAATGGGTACCAGCTACTCCTGGGGAGATTCAGATTAGACTCGAGAGGAAAATTTTTCACACTGAGAACAATCAGCCATTGGAATAATCTCCCCAGGGAAGTGGTAGATTCCCCAACACGGGACACTTTAAGATTTGTCTGGGCCATCTTGTTTAGAGTGTGGTTTTGCCAAGAAAGGTTGTACCAGATGATCCTTGAGGTCTCTTCTAACTTGGTATTCTATGATTTTTCAGTTCCTACTTGCGGGGCCTCTCTGCTCACAACATGCTACTCCTCCTCTGCCTCAGGCAGGACCACCGCTTATGTGCTTATCAGGTTGCCCGTCTTGGAGAGAAAAATTGAAAATCGAGATTCATCGCTTTAAAGGAAGTGGATGAAACAGTACCTGTAAGGAGAAAAAGAAGAAAAAAAAAAAAAAAGGCATTCGGCACTGGTTCCACTGGGGCTCGAACCCAGGACCTTCTGCGTGTAAAGCAGACGTGATAACCACTACACTATGGAACCGCCACGTAGGTCGGCTCTTGCAGCACTGCCCCTATCGACGAGAGTCTGGCGCTCCACCTTCTCCCCCACCCACTTACCCACGCGGGTTCCCGCCCCCGACACCGCGCGCCGCGCTCGCGTGGGCGGGCAGTCGCTGAGCTCGCGGCGAGCCGTTGGGGCCAGCCCCTGAGGGCCGGCGGAACACAGCTCTCTGCAGCTGCAGCCCCCGGGATTTTTCCCCTCCTTTTTTTTTTTTAAGGGAAAAAAAAAAAATTTGCTGATGCCGCTTAATTACAAATGTAGTAATTAAAAAGTATCTTAAATGCGTTTTCTGCCCCTCAGCTAGCCACAGAGGAGCAGTGAACGGAGTAAATCGCTTTAATAGCGCCCATGGTATTGGGAGACCCCAGGTAAGGTTTGGCGTTCCTCTGCGTGTTACGGCCTTTCGGCTGGCAGCCTCCGGCCCAGGTCCGCCCCACCAAACACAGCCCGGAGAGGCAAGCGATGAGCTTGGAGGGCAAAGGCCCCGTCACGGCCCTACACGTCGTGTAGCGGGTGCTTGGTGAGCGCTCCCTTCCCGTGCATGCACTCGGTGACAGCTTTGCCTTCAGCCCCTGCGCTCCTAACGTCATTGTCGCTAGCCCCCTTCGGAAATGGCTGGCAAGCCTTCCTGCGCAGGCTGCTGCTCTTTTGATTTGCTCGGCTACTCTGTTCTCCCAGCTAAGTGGAGAAGAGAGATCGCCGAGCTGGTGCGTTCTCCATCTCCGCATCCAGCAGGTTGGCCAAAGCACGGGTGAGGCAGGCTGGGCTCCGGGAGAGCTGCGGCAACGCCCCCGTTGCTTGGAGGGAACCCGGCTGCGTGGATTTGGTGCATGATCAGCGATGGGAAGGCGTTCCGCTGCGTGCTGCGCGGCGTTTCAGCTCTCGTTTTCCCCGTGGGGGAGGAAGGTGTGGATCATCTCCTCGGTGCAGGAGACAGTGTTTAAAACTGCGTGCGGAGAGAGAAGGCAGGGCCAGAGGTTTGTCGGTAATGCCCCCTGAGGAAGAAGCTGCCTAATCGCTCTGAGAAAGTTAACGATTTACCCCCCACAGACACAGTTCGAACGAGGCGTGAAAGCGAGCCCGTTGGCTTTCCAAAATCTACCTTCAGAGCGTCGAGGACTTGCCTTTAAACACAGGGCAGAGCCCCCGACAGCCGACCTTCCCCACACTCCGCAGCACCGCCCCGCGCAGCAGGTACCGCCCGTGCCTGCCCGCCCGGCGGGCCGGGAGCGCCTCGGGCGGCAGCGCGGCCGGGCTGCGGGCAGCCAGCAGGGAGCGCCCCGAGATCGCGGTCACAGCTTGGCGCACAGGGCCCCGGGCCTCGGCGTCTCGTCCTGTGGAGCTCGGCCTGTGGGCTTGTGAATGATACGACTTTGCACATGGATTTTTTTTTTTTTAAAAGAGGGTTTTTACACCTGGTGGTTTTTCTTGTTGTTATGTTTCTGTTTTGTTTTCCCTAGGGCTCAGTATTATGGGCAGGTCTTTTTAATCTCTTTATGAATGATCTGGATGAGGGGATCGAGGGCACCCTCAGTAAGTTTGCAGACATCACCAAGCTGGACAGGGGTGTTAATCTGCTTGAGGGTAGGAAGGCTCTACAGAGGTATCTGGACAAGCTGGACTGATGGGCCAAGGCCCATGAGATGAGATCTAACTAGGCCAAGTGCCCTGTGCTTGGGTCACAACAAACCCAGGCAACACTACAGGCTTGAGAAGGAGTGGCTGGAAAACTGGAAAAGGACCTGGGGTTCCACAGTCAGAGGAAAATGAGCCAGCAGTGCACTCAGGTGACCAAGAAGGTCAACAGCATCCTTGCCTGTATCAGAAATAGTATGGCCAGCAGGACTAGAGAAGTGATTGTCACCCTGTACTGGGCATTGGTGAGACTGCACCTTGAATACTGCATTTAATTTTGGGCCCCTCATGTCAAGAAAGACACAGAGGTGTTGGAGCATGTCCAAAGAAGGAAACAAAGCTGGTGAAGGGTCTAGAGAAAAAGACTCACGAAGAGGAGCTGAGGGAATTGGGTTGTTTAGCCCAGAGAAAAGGAGACTGACCTTAGTCATTCTCCATAACTATCTGAAAGGAGATTGTAGCAAGGTGGGGGTTGGTCTCTTTACCCAAATAACAAAAGATAGGACAAGAGTAGATAGCCTTAAGTTGTGCCAATGGAAGTTTCAATTGGATATCGGGAAAAATTTCTCCTCCAAAAAGGTTATCAAGCATTGGAATAGGGTGCCCTGGGAAATGGTTGAGTCATCATCCCTGGAGGTATTTAAAGGATGTGTAGATATGGTGCTTAGGGACATGGTTTAGTAGTGGACTTGGCTGTGCTAGGTTAATGGCTGGACTTGATAATCTTAAAGATTTTTTCCAACCTAAAATATTCTATGATTCTCTGTGATTCCATGATGATAAAGCACAAGAAGACCGAAGTGTTCATAGGTGTGCCTTTGCTAAAGGGGAGCTGATCAAGCTGTTCAACTCTTGCTCCCATCCAGCAATATCCAAGATTACTTAGGTTGTGGATCTGTGGTGTATCTGCTGCAGAATATGCCTCCTTGTGAGGGTACAGAGCAGCACAGCTGTTTCTGTACAGTTCTGTGCCCACCTGCATCTGATATTCAGTAACTTTTTTTTTTTGTCTGTTACATCACACAATAATTGCATTGTTTGATCTTTTATGTTTTACCTGGAATTTTGCACTATTTGCATTACCTCAGACCTCACCGTACTAAATCCTCACATCCCAAAGGAGTGGCTTATAGAAGTATAAATTAATGCACTTGTACGGTGTTTACAGGACTGTGGTTAAAAGTTATGAACAGAAACTGTTATTTGAAATATAAAAGGTAAGTTTGTCAATTTTCAGAAGCATGCGGTGCCTGTAAGCAAAACAATCTATTTTTTGTAGCTAAGTGTTGTAGTTGCCTGGACTCTTGAAATTAATATTTTGCTGAAGCAGCAGGTGATTTACTGTTACAAGGTAGAAAATTTAATCTTTTTGTCATTAGAAGCAATTTCACAAGGATAAGATGAAAACAGAAGAGAAGAAAATTATTTCCGTGGACTTTGTTGACTTCCTGCCATGTATATGATGGCTGCACTTAGTAGTTGGCAGTTCCCAGTCTTTAAAAACAATTAAAACATTTTTAAAAATCCTTTTACATGCTGGTCATTAAGTGAGAGAAATCTATGTACCCTCCTGACCTGGAGAGCCTGATTTAAGCCAGAGGTGCCTTTTGGGAAGTGACAGTCTGGTAGGCTCAAGGCTTCAGGATGCAGGTTTTGCACTGTCTGCGCAGTTTATGGTTCACCAGACTAATAAAATGCAGATTGAGCTGTTGTTACGAAATTCTTGTTCCCATTTCTCTTTCCTCATGTTGCTTTACTAAGATTTCACAAAACCTGAGTGCTGTAGATAGCTATCTTGTCTATAGCCTCTAAGTAGATGCCGAAGCTAACTTGTGATGGAGGTAGAGTTGTGCAAATTAGGTCATTAGTCATTGCTTCCCAAAATAATCTGCATTCAACTTTTTCAACATTTAAAAAAAAAATGTTCTCATTTTTACAGAAGGTATCCTGATGCTTTCATAGTGTTCTGTTCTAGTTTCTTGGTCTCCAGGAGTTTGGAGGCTCTACAGCTGTGGTGTTAGGCTTTTTTCACATTTCTGATTTTGTGTTCTTTTTACCGAGGATGCTAGTTCTCATGTCTTCTGTTCATCATCTCACCCAGAACTGTTGGGAGGAGATTTGTTTTCCTATTCACCTAAATTAATCTACTCCTTCTGATATGTGAGAACAGATTTCTGTCATCTCACTGACTGAGAGAGTTTAAAATTGTTCTGGACTTTTATTTCTCTCTTCATTTCTTTTATTCCTTTTATTCTTTCTATTGTAACTGGATGCCCAGGTCTCTTGGGTGGGGACTTGACCCCTGGCTAATACTTTAAGTACTTTCTTGGGTCATGTAAAAATACTTGAGCTTGACAGGGTAAGAGGAAGGGAACCACAGTCAGGGCTCAGAAGGAGCACAGTCACCTTGACTATGATTATCTTCAGTCTTTCTGAAAAATATCATTTACATCACTTTGTAGTGGGTGCTTCTGAGAAATAGGCCTGAAGCAGAATTTGAATTATGTATGTGGAATGCCTGCATGGTGGCTTGCTCGGGAGGTTAACGGTTCCAAAGTATTTGGAAAAGAGAACTTGTGCTATTACATCAGGAGAAGCTGCTTGTGAAGGGATGTCCCCATTTCTGCTCTAGCAAGATAACTAGTTTTTTTCTGGTCATGCTAGACTACACAGCAATGTATTGTCAGAAATTTTTGGCCTGTTTTCTGTTGCAGCTGTTGATGCTAAAACCCTTTTCATAATCCTAAGTATCTGTGTGATACATGTGTGACCTTGTTGGTGGAACTGATATGTTCTCTTTGCCCTGGGGAGAAAGGAGAATGGTCTTGTTTGGTACAACCTATGTCCTTGAACTGTGAATGGGAAAGCTTACTTTGGAAAGCACATTTGTGTTTCCTCAAGTTGCATGTTATTTTGATCCTCATAGGTAACTGGAGAGGTGGCTCAGTCCAGCAAGACTGACCCTTTATCAGGTTGCCTGGTCACCTCAGACCACTAAGACAGAGGGCAAACAACTTACATGAATAACAAAAGAAAACACACAGTAGAGACTTTATGTCCTGCAGAAACTACCAGTTAGGGGTTTGATCCCTCTCCCATCGATCTGGGATGAAACGTTTCTGATGGATCTGTTTGCCATTGGAAAAAAATCTTATAGCTTCTCATTATGCAGAGATCTTGGTAAAAGCCAATATAGATTAATTTATCAGGTACAGTAAATGTTTTATAAATAATGTGTATCCTCAAAGTGCAGTGGAAAGAGGTTATGATGTATTTTTGCTTGCATGCATTTTGGCAGAGCAGTGTGATCATACATAAATGATTAGGTGCTGTAACTCTGATCAGGGAAAGTGCATCCTGCCAGAAAAACAAACATCAAAACTCTTCTGGGTCATGCAGAATTATCACGCCTGGTATGTATTCCATTTATTGTCTCGTCTCACAGGAGAGGAACAGCTTTGAAAGTGAAAACTTGTGTCTGGGACTCCAGAACCTTAAAGGACTAGCTCAGGCAATCAAACCAGTGCATTCACACAGTGCCTTCTGCTTTGCTGGTTTGGCACTTTAAATTATTTTGCACAGTAATAGATGTATCTGTTCTGCCACAATAAGTGCAGTTGTCTGTCTGTCTGTCCCAGAATATAATTTGATCACTCTGTCCTTCACAGTGGTGACTGATGCCTTTTGAACTGTCTCCTGACTGATGCCAAAAATTTCCTAAATGCCACATTACAGTGTTATTAGACCTTTAGAGGAGAGGCAGGAAAGTGAAGATCTTGTTTTGTTTTTCTCTGTTCTCAGAAATCTTTTGCTCTCTATCCAGTCCTGGTAGGACTCTCATGTGGAGAGGCTGCAGAGCAAGGGGCATGATAAACCCCTTGTGCCCATTCACGTGGAGCTTTCTCCCAGCACATCAGCTTTATAACCTGTGGTCCTCTTTGGACTCACAGGCCTCCATGATGACCCCCCAGAGGTGGCTGCTGTGCTCTGTTCTGTCATTTTGCACAGCAGCATGCAGCCTTTCTATGGCTTTTGGAGAGGGGTGGAAGGACAGACTGCGGGAAAATTTGGTGGGATGAGGATGAGTGATGCTGAGGACTGAGCCCAAGACTGTACTGGTGATATTACAATACTGTTCTTCTACTGACACCTCATATTGTTGAGTGGTTTGGTGATGTATTTGTTCAAAATCCCAGTGTCCCCATGCTATCAGTACTCTGCCAGAAGTGGCAGATTCCTCAGGGGCTGTTCTGCTAGCAGTGGTCAGTAACAAATGCCTTGGGTGTGATGGCTCTGCCCTTCCCTGGCACCTGTGCAGAGACTAAGAGTCCCCGGTCAGCATGGTGAGGAGCTAGGTCAGAGGTGCAGGCCCTGCTGCCAGGGGTCAGGGCTTGATTTCAAAGCATGCAGCGCCACGGCTTCCTGACCACACAGGGAGCAACACTGCAGCGTTCTTGGCTTGTCTGATCCCTTGCCAGTAGTTGAACAAGGAGCAGTCAAAATGAAACATGATCTGAGTACACTGAATTCCAGTCACATGTTTACGGGGAGAACATGTGCATGCATGTGAAGAAATGCAGTGTACAGGCATTAGTGAGTTCTTTATACATATCCCAAGACCTGTGTATGATTGAGTGTTTTGGATAACACCTGTATCACTAGCATGCAGATACAGTGCCTAGCGGTAAATTCAGTATTTGTTTCCTTAAGGGCTTTCATAGCCATGCCAGTCACATCAGAGAACCAAATACCTGGACAGCCCTTACGGTTTTTTTCTGGTGTGCCCTATCTGCTAAAATGCAAATCATTGCCTCAACACAGCAGAAAGACCGTTCCTCTTGAAAGAGATCATGTGACTTCAGATGTGAAGCAGATAACTTCAACCCATCACTTTCTCTGCCTGAGATTCAGGAGGCACGGTGACAAAACAGCTCTTCAATAGCATGCATACAGTGCAGCTGCAGGGCTGCAGCCATGAGCATTCCCATCAGGCTGGACGATGAAAACAGCATTTTCCCCTGGCCATTTCTGAGGAGCAGCACTCAAGAAATTTCCTCTCGGGAAGCTGTATAAAGAGGTGGAGAGCAAGTGCATCCTGAGCTCCAGAAAGCATTGGAGCACCTATTCTTCAAAGCTGCACCCCTCATTGTGCAGTTCTGCTTCCAAAAAGTTGCTGCTTTCTCTTAAAAAGAAAGAATCTTCTAAAGGTACTCTTGTAGAAAAAAAATCTTGGTATTGCTGAAGCAGACAGGAAAAACAGGTAATATATTTGGGTGGGAAATATATGGTTTGGTTTTTTTTTTTAGCTCACTTCTAAAGAGCAGATTAATTTCATCCTAAGTCTGTGTAGGGAATGACAGATGATATGTGGGACTATTTATGTTTTCAACCTGATAAAAATCAGCATGCTTCAAACTATAAAGTGTGACCTGGACTGGATCAGTTACCCAGTCCTTGTAAGTACAGATGAGATGACATAGCTTTGAGATTACTGAATTTCATGTACTTTTTGTGTTAGGGAAAAGGTATTTTTATGATGAGAATTTTGAGCCCTGTTCTGATGCTTAACTTAAACTTTATTAAAACCAGTATGAATTTCATCTGAAGCATGCAGTTAATTTTTAAACTGGCTCAGATTTCAACATATATTTATTGTGGAGCTTTGTTTATTCCCCAGTTTCTTAATTATCTTAATTAAGGACAATTACATGAGATGTCATTAAGACCTTGTTCATTAACTGCAGGACAGATTTTGCTTACAATGAGAGTTAACTTTTACTCTCTGGTTGGGTCCCAATTGCTAGAACTAACTTTGCTTCAGGATTTTTGGTTTTCTCCTTGCTTCCTAAAGGAGTCTTCCCCCTGTGGGTGTTTAGTGTTTCTGGAAAATTATATGATGGCTTTGCTTATACTTCAAGGGAATCTGCACCCCATTTGTGCACTTACATTTGCTACTCCCCTTCCTTTTTAAAAACATTCTTCCCAAAGTCTTGCTTCACAAAAAAAAAAAAAAAAAAACAAAAAAAAAAAAAAAAAAAGGAGTCTGCTTGCTTTATTTATTTTCTGCACAAGAAAAAAAAGTGCAAAAGTATCCTTTATTGATTGTAAATAACATGAGCTGGTATTCTCCCATCATTTTTCTACAGAGCCTCTTTGGATTTGCATGCAGTTCCTGAACTCAGTGATTGCTTGAACAACCTCTGTGAGTTCACACCTTCACAGCTCTTGCTTTCATTTATTTCTGCAGTGCATTTTTAGGCTCACGAATATGAGTTCACCTTAATAAGCTTGTCTGTCTTCATCTTTCAGGCTTTGCTGGCTTTCCAGTATCTTACTACATCCATTCCCTGTTGATTCCTGGCCCAAATATTGAGATATATCAGTATGGCAATTGCTAGAAATTATTCCATCAGTTTTATATTGAGCTTAGTCTTGCTTCTTTAATCAGGCTGAAGAAATTATCTGTAAACTAAAAGACTTCCTCATTTCTTTCTTTCACATATATAATCAATGAAAGTCTCTTAATAGAAATGTCAGTTTGTCCCAGGGATGTAACATAACAGACATGGAAACACATACTGCTTTGTCTGTGTCTGGTGTTCTTATATCAGCCCCACATTCAGTGTTGGTATCAAAACTATGCCTGTTGTGCCATAGCCAGGTTCTCTTTCACTCTGTTAGTTGGCTGCGGCTGCTTCATCCCACTTTCTGCAGGATGAGCCTTTAAGGTAATGAAATATTTAAGTCATCTCTAGATTCCTATCTTTGACAATCCCATCTCTGGCAACAAGACAGTTTTGAAGAGTTGTCCCTCTGCAGGTGCTAACCTGGGTATTGTGATTTAGTATCTGGGTTCTCTTCTCTAGTGTATTTTGTTCTTTATTCTCTCAGCAATGAACAGAACCAAACTCCTCACAAACCCATGTTACAGCATCTTTATGTTCTCTGCAGTCCTCATTTCCACAGGAAAACAACTCTAAAGGAAGCTTGTGTCACAGAAAATAAATAAATAAATAAAAACTATAGCAAGAATACATCAAGGGAAAGCCCCTGTCATTGGAAGCATCCACCCATCCAGTCATCTGATCTTTATGGAGATCTTTATGTCCCTATCTCATCATCTCTCCAATCACATGCACGTTCTAAGACATGTCATGGGAGGAGATCATAACTACCTGTTCACAAATATGGTTGAGAAAGGGGCAAGTAAGGAAAGGAGGCACCTTGCTTGAGATAGCCGTTAAAACAACTTGTAGGGCAAATAGCATAATTATGGACATCCCATCCCAACAAAAATAAAGGGAGGAGTCTTTCATTCCTTGTTTATCAAAGGTAAAAACCAAATGGGACAAAGCAAGAATAAGAAGTCAAAGCCTAGTGGCTCTTATTTGTATGGCTTCTATATCCTCAGGCTTGACCTAGCTTGCACTTACCTTCCAGTAGCAAAACTTGTCTAATTTTTAAAGGTAAGGTATGCTTGAAAGGATGGTTCTCTGCCTAAAGGAACTGCAGCCTGATTTCATTAAAAGTCAGCTATAAAACTTTACAGGATTTCCATCATTCTTGAGGCAACCTGGTCTTTACTTGACTGACAGATTGGAGGCATGATTGATTTTGGGCAGCACCTATTACATCTGGAACAAATGGTGCTGATTCATTATGCTCTGTAAATCAGGCTCTCGACAGCTCAGGTTCTGAACCCCAAATTTCTGAAGCGCTTGCCGCAGTGTAACCTTCAGTGACTCCTATGCAGAAAAAGAGAAGCACATTCCACTCTGGCTTAGCCTGGTGCATGTCTGTTGGCATGGTTGAAATGATATTTTCTTTTGCTTCAGTGGATGGGCTTTGTATTCAGTGCCTGTCCATCACACAATTGCCTTTTTGCTGAACTGAGAGAAATGTAGCAATTTCTTGGGAGTTATATCTAAAACTGGAACAGATCACTGGCTTGTAGAAATTGAATTACTGCCTGCTTTTTAGTGAGCATGACAGGTTCTCTCTTAAGGGTAATCAGTGGCATAGTTTCCAGAATGCTAACATAGCATTATGTCCCAAATTGCCATCCAGCTACTTTGTATCTCTGAAGCCTTTTTCAATACCTTGGTAAAAGCCCAGCTTTCCATTTCATCAGACAACATTTGGGGCAATTTTGTAATGGCAAATGACTCTTTACCAGAAATTGCTACACCGCGTAGTAAGTAGCTCTCAGAAATTACTCTAATGTTTTAAATGTGTGGGTTTCAACCTTCTTCCCCACGGAAGGGGACTTTGCCTGGTATTTTTTCTACGTCTTTGCCCAGGAAGGCAGTTTTGTCACAGAGCAGGAGTTGGCTTGAACTTTGATTCAAGCCTGGAGCGTGGGAGGGGAGGAATTCCTTCCTCTGGAGCAGTTCAATTAGAAACAATGAAGAACCCTGGCCTGGAGGAGACAGTGTCTCTTTCCACAGGGTCTTGTTCACCTTGTTCATGATTCTTTAGTTAGACAAGAAAGGCAGAAAGTGAATTTGCTAGGCCTGGGTGGAGATGCTGCTTGCTGGAGACTTCAGTAGGTGTGACTGGTCTGGGGTTTGAACGTGTATGTTACTGACCAGGATACCTCTGTAGCCACCTGAGAAACCATCATGAAATAGAGTAGTAGTTTGAATATTCACTATGTCCATTTTAGGATGAGTATATTTGGGACTGAAGGAGATGATTATTCCCCTTGACTAGCTCTTTAATGGCCAGCTTTGGCCTTTTTAAGAGGTTTAATGATAGGAAATATTTATGCAAGTTTTCCCCCAAGCTTTGAGTGTATATTTTAGTCTTCATTTACTTATATCACCATAAAATTTCTGTCCCTATGTCTCTATCATTTTTATTTTTTTGTTCAAGGAGGTGCTAGAAGCCCATGAATTTAGAGGTAGGTGGGGGGAAGAATGGGGATGACTGCGAGAAAGGCTTAAGTTGTCGAAAGTTGGGTGCAATAGTGACTCAGATCCCATTTCTTGTGTCAGCCCATTGTTTGCTATGGCTTGGGTAGAGTCCAGAGAGGCACGATGGTTCTGTTTAGGGCTTCTGTTGCCCTATGGCCTGGCACACGCTGATCTGCCCTTTAATAAAGATAGTCTTGCTGCAATTGGACTTGGAAGGTAAGCTCTATTTTGCTCTTGGTCCTAGTCTTCAGACCATAATTCAAGTCATGGCTGGCTGGTTTGTGATAAACTACTGAAGACTTGAGAATCTCCTAAGAGGGCAAGTGAGGAGATGGTATTCAGGAGAGCAGCAATTGTTTGGAGAGAACACAAATTTGAGCTATTAGTAATATCAGTGTTGTATTTGATGCTGCCAAAGCCATTCATTAGCTCAAAATTAATGTAACAGCACTTTTCTGGATTTCATGATAGCTGCTTCAGAAGGAAGAAAGGCAGTCCATTGTGGGGTAAATAGCCCTTAAATCCTTCTTTTCTGAAATACATACTGAGTCAGAAGGTGGCACACCCAGCTCAGGCGTAGGATACCTTTGTGATATGGGATCCTGAAAAATAGCTCCACAACTATAAAGAGCTGTTCAATATTAATATAAGATATAATAATAAATATACAAAAACTAAACAGTCCTACAACAATAAATGTATTCTAACTGTTGAAACTGAAAATAGGCTAGTTATGCATTTATGTTTTCCTCTCTCTTATCCTTCTGTTATTTTTACTTCTGGTAATAAAGCCAAAGGAAAAGAACAGTAGTTAAGCATTCATCTTTTGCTGATGAATTTCTTTGTCATTTTAAAGCTCAAGTCAAAAAAAAAGGAATACCAATGAAACAAAACAACATGCAATAATTTAAATGTCAGACATGCTAGTGAAAAACATGTACCCCTGGAGACAGGGAGAGAGAGGGGTCAGTGTGATCATATAAGAAATCCTTAGCTAAAACAAAGTTTAGTCTCTAAGAGCATCAGTGACTGTCTTGTTACTTAGATATTAACCCATTTTGTGTCTCAGAGGAGTTGTATTCATTTGAACTTGTTGAGTAGGAAGTGTATTGCTTTAGTAAATGATGCCATTTAGTGAAGAGCAAGTGCCAGGAGAAAATCCAAAAAGGCCATACCGCAAAATATGCTTTGTTCATGTATTTAGTGAAACCATATCTTTTATTTAGAATGTTCAGTAGAAAATCAACAGAAATTTGGATATTTTATTTAAATGAAATCTGATAATGAAGCAATTTGCTACGGCACTGTGTCTCCTTGTAAATTTGGTCGTGGTAACACTGAGGGATAAAGTAATAAATGGGGTAGTAGAGCACTTTTTCAAATCATTAGAGTGTTATGAAGGCTGAGGTAAGGTTTTTTTTAGCAGTAGTACCACATGTAATTTAAAGTCCTTAAAACTCTGCACTTCCCATTTTCATATCACAAGAATGACGAGTAGCATGCTTCTGTAGTTGCTTGTCCCTTGTAGTAAGGCTTTAAATAGTTATGCTTCAGAATAAGAAATCACTGTTGCACATTAGCTTATAGCTAACATGTAAGGAGTAAACTCTATTAATTACTGAGTTCATCTGTCTGGAATGCAAACTGAAAAAGAAAGTACAGTTCATCAGGTCCAGTTTGTGTAGGATGTGCCGTGCAGTAATTTGTTGTAATCTGTAGGTGCTTTAGATTCTGTGTGGTCAAACACTATTGTCACTCTCTTTCCCTCCCAATCCTCTCCCTATCAGGAGTGCTAGGAATCACCCAGGAGCCCAGAGGGGTATGATCCTCATCACTGAAGGAACAACAAAGTAAATTTGTGTAAGGCTATCAGCTGAGAGAAACATGCTTCGTATCAGCAGCAATTAAAACGGATGGGCAGAATCATTGGAACCATGGGGTGCAGCAGTTCTGTAGCTGACAGAAAGTCAGAGAAAGGTGAGTGTTGCCTTCGTCTTCAGTGTCGGTGATTGTTCCCTCTATAACACACTGGAAGAGGATTGCAAGGTAACATTTCCTCCCAGTCCCGTTGTCAAATTACTTATTCAGAGAAAAATATTTTCTAATTATCTTCTTTTTAAAAGAGTGCGTAGCTTTTAAATGCTGGCAGATGTCAGAAGCCAACTGTAGACCACCTCTAACATCTACAGACTGGGTTGGAAAAGAGTCACAGCATCTGGGATGGAAGCTAAATTTCAAATGTATCTGTGCTTGCTCTGTCACTGGCAAAGCACATGGGGTAAGGTATTGATTGGGACCTTTTATGGCCTTTCACAACACAGGATTCCTGGGCAAACTGTCTCAATTTTTTCTGCTGCTGGATGATTGCAATTATAAAACAAGTGTAATAAAGCAGAGCTATTACAATGATTCTCAGAATCAATTTTCTGCCATACTAAATGCTTAGCTTGAAATTCTTCCTGACAGTCAGTGATGCTGTCAGTTGGAAGTCTTCACAGTATCTGATTAAATGTTCAGTTAAAAAACTAATTCATCATTCCCTTGCTTTTAATCGTACCACACCCTGGTATGAACATACCAGGCTTTGCACAGCCAGGTGGGTTCCAGGATTGGCTTAGACCTGTGTTCAGACCCTTTGTGTTCTCTTTCAAGGTTTGTAATAAAAACACAATTTACAGGTTTGCCAAAAGCCATATTACATGGTACAGTGCATGGTGTTAGGAGATTATTGTGCTGAACAACCATGGTTGAAAAGAAAGTCTCTTTTTGGCTATCAAGTCAAGACACAAGCCACAGGAAGCTGGTGCCTAAGAAGCAGGAGCACTTAGTCATGGTTACAGGGATCCAAGCTGACTAATTGAAGGATAGCCTTCAGCTTTGTGTACACTACTTGGCTGTCACAGCATCATCAATGATATATCACAGCAGTGAAAACAGAATGGAAGCACCTGGAGTCCCAGACCTAACTGTAACTGGGAAGCAGTCCTTCCTCTTTGGGTTTGTGCCTTGTAAAGCCTTGGAAATACTATATATTATAATATTATATATTCCCAAGTTATTTGGGAATATTTCTGAGGCTACAAAAGCTTGGAGTGGGCGTGAAGAGCCATACTCTTTCTCAGTCTACAACTATCTATACGCATTGGTGTGGAGACAGGCTTTACTACCCCAAAGCTGGCTTATGATTTTGTGTGCTTGTTTGACAGTGTTTTGTCCTTTTCAGTGGTATACTTTCTGCACTTCAACAGTAGACAAATGATGCTGAACCATCATTCTACCTGCAGCCTGAGGCTGTACATCCCTCTAATGCGTGAATAACATGAATTTAACAGGTACTTGCTGCTGTAGAGACCTTCTGCAACTGATAACAATTTCTTTTACAGATGCAGTTTAGCCTAGTGTGAAAATCATGTTCTAATTCAGTCCTGAGAATAACAGTGCTGTAATAAGTACAATTAAAAAAAAAAAAATGACAGGAAATATTCTGTTAGATTTGCAACATTAACCGTAATGGTTGATATCTATCTGTCTTATGTGATGCTAGTGGAACTGTGCTGTGTTAAGTGCTCAGGATCATTAAGCAACCCAGGGGAGCTTTAATGGGAAATTTAATGGTTCTGATGCTGGAAATCCCTTTCTGTGTTGGTGGCTGTTCTTTGTCCCTTAGGTACTCTTATAAACAGAAAAGTTGCTGACAGCCTTGTTGTGATGTGTCAGGCTTTCAGATCAGTGCTGGTGGTAAACTCTAGAAAGAACAGAAAATAAGAGACATCTAAGAGTTTATGTAGAGTGTATGTATGAAGGATGGTATTAGTAATATAAAGATTACATTTCCTTCCCTTCAGGCAGGAAGATTTTCCTGGGATGTATGCAGTATCTGAAGGATGGGAGCCTTTACTGATTTTGGCATTGTCTGGAGTAGAAAATGTTACCACTTTAACTATACCGCCTATTTATTAATGGAAAAATAAGCAAACAGCATGCTATTATGGCACCTGTAAACATTTTTATTAAAAGTCTTACTTAATGTTATACATTTACTAATAGAATCACTTTTCCATGGAGGTTTTTCTTTACCTGCGTAACTGTCAGTTTAAGAAAAAAGAACCATTCTGATTCAGGGGTGCCACTCATCACAGTCTCAAAATTCCTGGTATTTGTGAACAGCTAAAGTAATTGGCTAGTGTAAACTGTTGTCCCTCCAGTACAGAGCTTTTCTTTGTTGGCTGTTTTTTTGTTGGGTTTTTTTTTCAGGAGGAAAAAGCATTAGTATGAATTGTTAGTTGTTATTTCTCTTTTTTTGGTCAACTGTTCATTTCATCAACTTTAGTAAAATAGAACCGTATTCCTGTTAAGACATTATTAGTGTTGGGTTTAGTTTCTTCTTCTTTTTTTCCTTTTCATGAATTTGCAGTGCTATGCAGTGGTGATTGTATCAAATCTGGAATTCAGGAGAATGTCTCCGTTCTGTTTCTGATCTCCTGATCATCTGTTCATCTGCTGAGAAATGAGCTCTAGTTTTTTGGAAGTGGAAGGAGCTAAGATCAGTGTATTCCATTGGTCCTTGTACCTTTGATAGTGTTGTCCTGCAACTGCTTTGAATTTTTCCCCCAAGGTCAGAAGCATAAAGACTTTTTTTCTGCCTTCTATGCTGAGCTATTCAGTGTTGAGTTCCTTAGGAAACTCCTTGAAGTGAGGTATTAGCTGCAAGGCTGGAGGGCCAAAGTCTTGACATTCATGGCCCCATCTACTTGTTTACTGATATCCTGTTGAGAATACACGGAAGCAGAAGTAGGGAAAAAGAGGTAAGGAACCAGTCAAGAAAGAATTCTGTTCAACTTTAAGTGAGTAAATGTGACATCTCTTGAGAGCAGCCTCCCCACCTTACTTTTTTTTCGCCAGGCAAGAATACGGTGGTGATGTGGTTGTATTGGGATAGGTGTAGGATCCAATACCTTCATGCTCTGTCTTACTCTTGATGTTACACAGTGATACATGAAATGCCTCTTGACTGTCCCTGTTAGTGTTATGTAGGGCTAAGCATGTTACTACAGAGTCCCCTTCTGACTGTAATTTAAGCAAATTACTAGATTTGAATTTGCCATTATTTCAGCTGCTCAATCTTCAAGGCAGTAGCTGCATTTTGTTACGATTTTGTATGTTAAATAGTGTCCTCCTCTGAATGATAAATTCATACTTAGATATGTCCTAAGTATCTGAAACATACATTTATTCCTCTCTAGCTGATCTTAACAAAAGAGTTAACAAGTGACCAAAGAATGCTTTTCTCAAAGTTAGTTGATCTTTCTGGATAAGCACCCTTGAAGCATTATAGAGTCACAGGTCTGTGAAACAATAGAAATTACTGCTGAGGTCATTTGTGCCTCCTCTCCCAAGCTCATGGTTATTTCAGGCTGAGCACAGCCCCTCCAGCCTTCTGCTTTCACTCCTCCCTCCAGGTCTGTTGGACCTGCAGTGATCACCAGTAATGCTGAGGGCACACCTGCCCTTTTGTTTTTCTGCTGGCAGTGCTACTGCCACCCACATTTCATGCCCCACCTCCTTAGAGTAGTAGGGGGGATTGTTAGCATAGTGGAGAGGGATCAAGTCTGCATCAGCTCCTGGAGCTCCTGTCCTGCACAGCTGCCACTGGTGGCCACTGTTGACACAGCACTGACTGCTTGACATAGGTGTGAAGAGCATTCCTCACAAGACAGTGCCCATCCCAGTACCTCTTTGTGCCACCAGATGTTCTGTTTAATACATTTTTATCAGAGCAGCTAAGGGAATGTGATCTGTTTGTGGCTCCAGGCTGCACTCTTGGTTGTTATCCTCCAATGAAGTTTCCAGCAGTTTGCTGGACTGGGCCAACAGTAGACACAACTTCTTAAAGTGCTGAGTGGGATGAGTATTCAAGTATATAACCCAAAATGGTCTTCTGACATGTCCCAATGTATTCTTGGGGTGAGTATTCCTTTATTCACCAAGCTAGACAAAGCTACACCTGTGTGCCTTTTGGCATGTCTATTTAAGCAACATATTCTGCCCTTCAATGCCATTTGTTAACAATTTCTCCTAAGATTTTAATTTTGCTGGCTTGCTAATACATCTGTGCAGGCAAAAGCTTTCTGTTAAAAGAGACTGTTCAAAACATCTGTCATTACATGATGCTCATTTTACAGCTTACAAAAATTGAAGCTTTTTACTGCGACTTGTAAAGCAATACGCTTTGTTGGTAGGCCAAACTTCTTCCTTTCCTCAGCTTGCCAAAACCCACACACCATCCATTGGCTGAACATGGCTTATTTCTTACACGGGCACTTTCTTCGGGACAATGAAATGGGGAAGGCTTCTAACAATATAGGTCTGAGCAAGTCAGTTAGTTTGGGATCTATCCCAGAAGACAGAAACAGTAAATGAATCATACATTCATTGTCAGAAAACACTTTTTCAGTATCACTTTTACAGAGTTTCATCTTAATATCAACTGTGCACAATGGACTGAATTTGTCATCTCTGCAAAATTCTGCAAAGACAACATGTGTGTTTTCATTGGAGATTATACTGAACCCATGTATACTCTTGCTTTCTGTTTTGACAGTGATTAGAGCTGCTATCCTTATCCAGAACTGGTACCGCTTTACAATGGCCCGGCTAGAGATGAGGCGCCGCTATTCTTTGAGTATTTTCCAGTCAATTGAATATGCTGATGAGCAAGATCAACTACAGGTTTGTAACCTTCGGTTCCTCCTGTACAAGCACTTATATTATCCCCAGAGGACTGAAGTTGCACAAACAAAATGGATATGTGGTTATTTCTCCCTACAAAGCTGTGTCCTGTATAATAAAACTGCTTCCCTGCCTCACACATGAACTAATTTAGTGGTGTGTGTACATATATATATACGTATATGTGTGTACATATATGTGTGTGTGTGTGTGTGTGCGCATACATATGTAAAACTACATAGGCAGCAGGACACTGTTCTGCCTGTACAACCATATCTAGGTTAGAGGTTCCTGTACAAGAGCTCTGTTAGCCAGGGGTTGCAGGTCATGCCACTGCAGGTGATCTTAACCATGTCTGTGAGGCAAGATACATTCACAGAGATAGCACTGTCTCAGCATGTCAGCCCAGGCTTCCTTTAGGGTCAATACAGGGAACTAGGAACTTGTAAGGCTTTATGTTCATCCTAGTGTCAATGTCTAAAGTGAATTTGGTGCATTGTACCAGTATCTTTTTATTGACTACGAGGGAAGTCTAGACAAATAGTCTGGATGATTGGCAAAATGAATTACACCTAAAAATGTCAGCAGCACTAAAACAGCCCTGTAACTTTTTATGTATTCATATAGTGTCAGTCTGCCAATTCATAGCAAAGAAGGAAAGGAGTAAGCCATTTTTGTAGTAAGACACAAGTTGTGGCATTATTGCAGGCTGATGCTATGGGAACATACAGTAGTGTTTTAGATCCCCTTAAACTGGAAATTGATAGTAATTGAGTATGGAAAGTGAATGTTAATGCTTGTTGGATCCCCTAAACTGATCAGTGTGTGTTTGTTCTTTTCTTTTATGTACTCAGCTATCCAACTTTTTTACATTCATGCTGGATCACTGTACTCATCCTGATTCAGGTAAGGATAAAAAAGTAATATGGAGATTCTGTTTGGAAAACCTGATGTGTGGAAAGTTCATTTTCAATGTGTTGTTTACAGCCTATGGCACATGCTGGAGCTGAGGTTGGATTTCCCAAATACTGTAGTAAGAATTTTATCCTGTAAGCATGGATTCTGCTCAATATCTACTCAGTGAGTCAAGATGTAAGACAGAACCTATTATCCTTATAAGAATATTCAGAGGTGCTCAGGGTGCTTTCTTACATGTTACTGCCCTTAAACTGTGCTCATGGTAGTCTTACTGAAACAAATTTTCACAACTTTTTGTGCACGTTTTCTTAAACTGAGATGTGGTTACCCAGAAAGACTGTGTCTGGTTGGTTTAGGGAAGGTGTAATCAAAGAGGTTGCCTTCAAAGAAGTTACTTTTTTTTTTTTTCTTCCCTGAAGCAATTCTGGACCACTTCTAAATTTAATTTGGTTTTTGGTTTCACTGCAAAACACGTATCAGTATGTGAATAATTAAAAATTAAATTAATGTAAACTGCTAATCTTTAGAAACCATCTCAAATAAGGCTCAATTTATTCAAAGAATAACATTTAATTTTTGAAACATTTTAGGAAGCTTGGACAAAACTTAGTTTTAGAGTCAAGCTCAACAGAAGGACAGACTGAAAGTGATTTCTAAGTCCAAAAAACAAACATGACTTCCCTGAACAAGATCTAATCCCAGAGGGGTTAAAAAGGAGTCTGTCCTCTTATTGAATTACAGAAGAGTATAATTTCTCTTTCATCTAGTCCGACCACAGGTTATTCCAATTAAAATATGCACACGACACTTTGATAACAGGATAAAACCACCATCAAAACCGTAAGTGGTTCAGTGTTCTAATGACAACCATTAGAAATGGCAATTTTTGTCTCTTAAATACTTTAGAGTGCCTAATGGTCTCTGTGCTCTGCAGAAAAAGACATTAAGTTTGAGCCTTGCTCGAAAGCCAAGGCAGATGATACAATAGTCCTTCCTTTAATTTTTCCATTACCACTGTATTCTGCAAAAAAAAATAAAATCTGCTTTAGTCATTCAACTTCCTGAGAAGAAATTGGCAAACTTAAAGAAATTCAGACACTGCTCTCTTCATCTACATGCTGATAGTGCACCTCAATTCAGCTTTTCCACCTGAGTGGGAAAGAAAATAGTAGTGCTAGGTCTGAAATTTTGAAAAATAGTGTTAATCTCTATTTCCATTATAATACTGAAAGAGAATTTTGCAGCTGCTCATTGTAGATATGATTTATCCACCTTTATTAACAGTGTCTATTGACTGGAGGAACAAAGGTGATGTGCTTCAGGTGCTAGGGCTCGGGACATGGCTGGTACAGAGCACACTGCTACATGCATGGGCTGTTTTTGGGCAGGTGGACATCCAGACTTGCCCTGTGCACTGGGAGAGGTGGAGGGTACTTTGGGCTGCTCCTCATCACCACTACATGAATGACCTGTTTCTTGACCAGCCTGAAACATACTATGAAGTGTATGGTTTATAGTAAAACTCCTTGTTGTCTTGGTTGCTTAAAACTTTCATGTCAGGACTGAAGTTGGTAAGACTTGATAACTGCTCCAAAGCTTCTATTTTTGTCTTGGTTTGTTATTTCCCCCTTTATAACGCTCCATGCTACAGATACCAGAACCTGAAACAAAACAGAAAGATTCCATAAGGTACATGTTTAATAGAGAGATGGCTGAGACTACCTATGCAAATGAGATGACTGAGGGTTTTTTTGAGAAACTAGATATCAAATTTGCGTGGTGTAGTTTGTGGTTATGTTTGTCCAACTATGGGCTGTGTGCATTCTTCACTTCAAGATCTTGATTGCTTGCCCCTCTAAGTGACCTTTGCAGCACCCATGCTAGCCCCACTGATTTAAGCAAAATCAGTGATGAATGGAATGATTCTTTATTAACTGCTTCCGCTTCTGCTGAGTCATGGTCTTAAGATGTGAGCCACATTGAGTGTAAACATAACCAGCCTAGAAGATTTGCATTGGTTTTGCTATTCCCAAACATTTCTAAAACCCCACAATTCTCTGGCTTCTGTTTCATCAGTGTGTGCTCACTTAAATTAGAGTGATAATGTATGATTCAAACGGCCTCTCCAAGAAGATAGTATACAATATTCTTACCAGAGAGTAGGTTGCCTGTTCTTCTCAGTATGTGGTGTGAAAACTACCTGAAGATTTTGTGATCTGTGTTTTTCCTTACATTATAAACCACTCAGTCTCCACTATTCATCTTGTCACTTTCCTCTTTTTAATCTGCTTTTTCAGAATATGCTTTTCAAAAAAGCAGCTCATTAACACAGTAGTGCTTTTGATGTGATCATTTATCTGATGCACCCTGAAGCTTTTTTCATCCTCTCATCCTGCTTAAGATGTCAGTGCAGTTTAAGTTGTGATTGGGATATTATATAGCTGTGTGTCTTGTTCTTGTTCTGCTTCTGAAGGGTATTTTCCGAGGGTTTGTGGGAAGTAAGAATTAAAACCTTTTCCACCTTACACTTTTCTCCCTCCCTCCTTGAAAAAATCTGCATACTTACTCAGCCTTTCAGTGAAAAGATCTCTGGCCAGAGAAAGCTGGAAACTGCTTTTCCAGCAAAATGAAATCCATTTGTTCTTTTATAGGCACATTGAGGGTGAGAAGGCTGCAAATATGTCGTGGCAAAGTGGTGGGATTGGGAGTCCAAGGCACCCCTGTCTGTGCCTCTCAAGGTCCCCAGGGCAGGAGCCACAATTCCTGGAGCCCTCCTTCAAAAGGGAACCAAAAAAAGTGCTTTCTTTCCTGCAGTTTCACTCCCCATGATGCCTCCCTTACAGCCTTAACACCCTTCCAAAGCTTATTGCATAGAGTAATTCTTGTGGTGGGGAATGTCACAGCAGCTTGCAGCTCACATTGCTAGGAATGAAGGAATAGGTGTTTGGAGCATTATAGAAATCTTCATCCTCTTAGTGGGCTCAAGGTCTATCTGGCTTTGACCTGATGTCTGGGCATCAGTATTTGGCAGATGTAACTCTACTCCTCAGGAGTCGAGGTGCTCTTGGGTACCCCAGTGGTTAGTCCAAAGGCACATGGATAGTGGCAGAACAGAGAGCTTATTTCAGAGCCACAGAAGTATCTGATTCCCTGTTACCCAAATAGTGAGTACAACCTTGGCAGTGATGTCTTTGACTTGCCTTGGACAGCTCCCATGGCGAGGTGGTCTTGTTAGGAGAACCAGATTCCTGGGCTTTCTGTGGCCAGACTGACTCCACATAGCTCTGGGCTTTCATGTTTAATATGGAATATGGGAATTGATCTCTAGCGTAGTTCTATGGCGTATGCTAACAGAGAAGGTTCAACTCACTGAGCTTGAGCTAGACTGCTGGTCTCAGAGTAGAAAGCAGGTCACTCTCCGTTCTCTCTGTAGCCAGTGGAGAGAGGCAAATGCTAGGAGAGGGTACTTCATTCTACCTTAAGACCTGTGCCTGAACTAGGCCTGCAGAGAGTTTTTGTCCCTGTCTTTCAATATGGACAGAAATAGTCTTGACAGCTTCAACTGGAAGATGACTAAAATGAGAGGGGTGCCAAATCCTTCAGAATTAGTCCTGCATGGGATTTGTGGCAATCTGAGGTTCTCGCCAGTCAGCACGCTCGTCCCCATACTGCGCCAAGGCATTCATTACTGACTGCTCTGAGACAAGACAGTTACCCTGTGCAGGTAGGAGCCTTAAAATCCAGCTGAAAGGCTGCTTGAGAAGACATAAGCTCACTCTAAGGCCAATGACCAGAACTGGCTCTTGACAGCTCATCCAGAAATGGAAAATGGGGTGTACTTTGCAGAGATACACCCTACAGGGAAGAAGATAGAGTTTCCCAGACTGGGTATATGACAAAAAGGAAGCAAGGCTGCAAGGAAGGCAGGCTCATGTTCAGACGTAAAGGGAGGGATAGCCTGCTGCTTGCAGGAAGGGGAGGGCTGGAGTAGGAGCAGGCATGGGCCAGTGTCTGGCTGGCTTGAAATGCTGAGAAGACTGCTGACTCGAAGGGGTCATATCAGATGAGGAGATACTCTGGCCAGAACAGGCAAGCAATGAGGAATTTGGGTGGTCTGAGGAACTGTCTCCATGGTCTGCATCCACCCACTTCCTGAGAGGTAGGGTGCAGAGGGAAATGCCATCCAAAGACCTGCTGCCAGAGCTGGGATGTAACTTGGTGCAGATGTGCTTGGATGATCAGTATGTGGGGACCTGCAGCTTCAGTCCATGGGTGATGTTCTGGTGTCCAGCCAGACAAAGCTCTAACTGTGGTGGAAGACTGCAAACAAGACTGTACTTGGTGGAAACGGTGACCCCTGAGCACCTTGCTGTTACTTGATGCATTAATCCATTTGCATGTCTGTACACTGAACGTGCTAATTAGCTCACAGTAGAAGGCTTTTTTTTTTTTTTTAATTTAGAGCTGATAAAAAGTATTTTTATCCATGTATTTCTTTAATATGGATGTTATCCAGTTACAACTTGACTTTTATGAATCTCATCATTTATGAGGCCACATGCTGGTTTTGGCTGCTGCGAGCTTTGAGTCAGAGACATGGGTATTCCTCCAGCAATAAATAATACATTTTTATTTCCAGTTGTATCTAATCAAGGGTACAGAAAACCTACCTGTAGCCCAGCAGAAAACGTTTACCGCAATCATCTCACAAGAGAAACTCTGCAACAACAGCTGCCAGAACCCTGTCCTCTAGGGCCTGGTTCTGTCTTTTAGAATATAATACACAATAAAGGCAACCTGTGAGAAGAAAACACTGAAATCTACTGTTCACTCAGTTAAATTTCAAGGGTATGTCTAGAAAATACTGGATTGAATCAATTAGCAAAGTTTCTGCTTTCTCCGTGCTCCAGGAAAATTAGAAGCTATGCTCTAATTTAACTGCTATGGTTTTGTTTATTTTATTTCATCTAATGGTTTTATGGCAGTCAACCAAAATATGACATTGTCTCCTAGTTGTATCAGAAAGGAGTGCTTTGCAATCCACTGTGAATAAATAGGATTTTGTTGATGATGTTTTAAATGATCACTGACTGTCTAGTATTTAGTGTAAAAAAAATTCACAGAAATTAAAAGCAATAAAAGTGAACCTTTAAAACCTGTATTAAAAGTGTAGTATTGAACTTTAAACATATAATGATCAATGAATGATCAGACATGTCTCTTGAATCTTCTTGCTTTGTGGGGTCAGGAGAAGAAAGTCTGTAACAGTCTACATTTGTCATTACCTACGACAGCAGATTGTTCCACAGCTTCAAAGCAAAATGTTTTGCATCCTGACTACAGCTGCTGGCTGTTGGGACAGAGGTTTTGCCTGGTTTTCTTTGGTTGGTTGTTTGTTTTTTTCCTTGTTTTTTTTGTTTGGTTGGTTGTTTTTAGTATTGCAAAATAGTCTGGGTAGACCTGGAGCTCTTCTACTATACAAGGCAG
This sequence comes from Todiramphus chloris collaris, assembly GCA_025345505.1. NCBI lineage: Eukaryota > Metazoa > Chordata > Aves > Coraciiformes > Alcedinidae > Todiramphus > Todiramphus chloris. The sequence continues at coordinate 8,507,359 of JANVCC010000011.1, forward strand.
GAGTTAGCCACTGTAATACTGCTGCAAGTAAAGCATCAGTTATATTCCACTGTTTCTGGTCATGCTGTTATGGCCCTATGTGGAACTGATGGAATTTCTACATTGTTGTTTTTCTTCTCTCTTGTTCCAGTTTCTCACGTTTTCACAAGCCCTAGTGCTTCTCAGGTGGTGGATGAAGGCTTATGTTTAACAGAATTTGAAAAGAAGATTGATGTTCCAGACTCCTATTATGGACCACGACTCTCATTCCCCCTTACTGTTGAAGATGCCAATGCTCTTCTTCATGCTTTCAGGAATGAACAGGTAAGTTGCAACGTTTGATTTATATTTACTTGTTTTACTTCTCTGTCAAGTTGTAGCTCCACAATCAGCTGAATCCAATATGAAACTAAACTGGTGTCCAAGGAGATACTTCACCCTTCCTTTCCATCCCATTACCCTTTCCTGCCATCCTCATGTGATCATACAGGTACATGGTGAGCTGTCTTGGGGAACGGATATGGTTGGAAGCTGACACAACAAAATCAAAAGCAGTCAGTTCTCGGCCAGACCAGTACCCAGGTTTGATTCACCATTTGACTGCATGATCACCAGAGGCAGCACTGGGAAGGGAGCAGAGACTAGTGGGGACCATCTCATCTAGCACTGAGATTACAGTGATAAACAAATGGGAAGCCATAGCAACTGCAAGGCAGGAGTTATCAGTGAGTGCACTATTGGGGAAGGTGTCCTTCTTAGGACTTAGAAATTAGTTAACTTTTTCTGGGTTAAAAGTACTTTGTGCCCCACCCTATTCTTCCTAGAGGAATTTAGGTGTAAGGGTTAATCACCTCATTCCGGTGTGCAAGACTTCACCATAAGGGAGGTGTGAATATAGAGCTTTGCTAATGTAGCAGAACAGGGTGATAGCACAAATCCTCAGCTTTTCTGAGCTGCCAAGGCACTGAAAAGGCTGTTGCTGGTGCACTATGTTCCTGAATAAGTTCCTATGCTGCCCTCTTACAAGATGAGGGTGGTGCAGAGAGTCATTACATGGCACAGCTTTGTTGGAACTCGTGGTCATCTATGCTTAACAATATACTGTATGTAAGGGTCTATCTTGCTTTTTAGTTTACTAAATAATGGTGGTGGTGGTGGTGGGGTTCTGTAATTTTCCGTGGAGACAGATGTTAAACAAAGCAAAATATAAAGCATGAGCCCACCCAGACTTCACCTTACTGTCAGCTCTCCTCTTACTATGTTTGGCATTTTATTAAGGAAATGATTATGTGTAATCGGCCTTTTTTGTTTGTTCTAAAAACATGAATCTTGAAAAGTCAATCTGTGGCTCATCTGTCTCCTCTACCAAACTGCCTTGGAGCTGAGTTTGAATTAAAAGCCTCAAAAATCACCGGCTAAAAAAATTTCATAAAAAACATTAGCAGAGAGGACCAGAAGCCTAAATGCTTTGTTGTCATAATGTCTTCACAGTGAACAGGAAGATAACTCCTACCAAAGCAACTCTTGCTGGTGTTTCCCTCTATTATTTCTGGTATTTGCTGAAATATCATTTATGGCCTTCGGGTTTTTTTGGCTGGTTTGTGTTGGTTGTTTTTTTTTTTTTCACTCACAGCTAGAACTACATCCATTTTTTTGTTTTCCCCTGTTACTTTTAACAGATGACCTTATGCAGTGATTCTGAGTGCTGTATAACTCAGTCTCACCCCTTCTGTAAACTGGGAGAGTAGAAACAGTGCACTCAAAATGGGAAAATATGTAAAGCAAGTTAATTAAGAGCTCTGTATCCATTCACTGGGAAGCAAGCACAAAGCTATGAACACTCCTAATTCCCAGCACTAAACCATACAGCCTGTAATCATCTCTGAAGTCTGTAGTATAAATAATCCTGGCAATATGTGTTTGATATTAATAAAGCAGACAGATGTAATGCTACTTCTAATAAATCTTCCTTTTCTCCCTGCATTTCCTTCTCTCACAGCTGCTTCATGCTCGCTATGTACTGCAGCTACTCTGTGAAACTAGGAGGGTTCTCAAGGAGATGCCAAATATCACCCATCTTTCGACTTCCTACTCTAAGGAGATAACTGTCTGTGGTAAGGTGCCAGATAAAGTAATAGCTTTGGGGTACGCAGTTGATATTCTAAGTGGTTTTAGAATGATGCAGACATTTCCAAATGTTGCCATTACAAGAAAGTTCTCTATTTTCCTTTTTTTTTTTTTCCCCTTTCCCCACAAATGTATGAATTTGAACAAACAAAACCAAATAAGGTTTCTGAGTCACACTAAGTATATTTTAAGAAAGTCCCTCATGTCCTCCTTCCTTTCCTCATTAAACATTTCTCAATGAGTCAGTATTAAATCAGCTAACACTGCAGTGTAGCTTAAATATTCCTGCACTTCCATCTCTAAAATGCTACAGAGTATTTTCATCACTGGCTGCAAGTCTCACTGCCTTCTCCTCTTACTGAGAAAAAGACTTTACCATCATAATTTACTAAGTAATGAATTTAATGAGGGCTTAATAGGGGTGGCAAACAAGACCTTTCATTGACAGCATGACTATCTAGAATAAACTGAAATTACAATAAACCCTCACTTCTAAAGGGACCGAAGAGGGTGGATCAGTCTATATACCACCAACAAATTAGACTCACAGAATGATGTGATGTGTCGCAAGGTGAAGAACTAAGAGCTCACTGCCTGTCTATTTCGTTACACTTTTGTAAATTATAAAGGGAAGCACTATCCTGACTTGCCACAGAATGCGGTAGCTGCAAACCAGAACAGGGATGGTGACATTTACTTTTGACAGCTAGCAGTGTGTGCTCTCTGTAATAGTAAAGTGGTGTAAGGAAGGGTGCTATGACACGCGCAGAACAAATGATGGGTTTTAAGATGTGGTCATACGCTTACTTTGATTGTCAGGAAAGGGTTTGTTGAAATGAGGCTTTGTATAAAGAATAATTTGTTAACCAAACCAACAAAATCTCTCTCCAAATCGGGGAAACACAGATTCATACTTATTTGGTACACCGCATGTTCTTGCTAAGCAAAACGTAGCTCTTCATGTTCATATTGCATTTGCACTATGTAAGCAGCATCTAAAGGGATCCCTTTCCTGACATTGAAACTAATAGCTTTTTTGTAACCAGGAAGATCCTCTGCCAAAAATGAAAGACCAATTTTTAGACAAAATTGGTTCAAAATGCTGATTCCTTAAAATAAGGTACCCCTCTCCCCATTTTCTTTTAATTTCGAATTAATAATGCTCATTAAATATACACCTAAAATTTTTGCATCCACATACCTGATGGAAATCTGTCATAGCCTGAATGATTCTTTAGTGACTTCAGCAGGCTCATAATTGATAAAACATTGCACAGAAAACACAGGGTAGAAATTTAACTTTTCTTTTCCTTCTTAATAGTGGTGAAAGCATATTATCACCAGATAGGTTTGGAAGCTGTTCTGTGGCTTTGTGGTGGTGAGTCACAGATGTGAGAAGGTTGGTTCTGTAAGCATGAAATTCAGTCCTGTGCAGAGGGGAGCTGTGCTGCAGTGATCCTTTGTGTTAGGTGAAGCCCTCCCCCCCCCCGGCCTGTTCCAAAATACATCTCTCGGAAAGGGCTATATCGGTCTGTTCCTGAGGCACCGAGGCATACAAGCAATGGGCAGTTCTTGACACTCCCCACCAAATCCTTCCTGGAGTAATGAAAACCTGGCCTTCATGCAACCAATTGTGTTCTCTTTTAATATTTCATTGCCACATTTTACAAGCAGCTTCAGCATGTACCTTAAAATGTAGCTAATCCTGGTGGCAAATTGCTAAGGAAAAAATGTGGCAAAACTTGTTAGGACTAAGTAATTCTAGTATTATAATTCTTTTTTTTTTTTTTTTTTTTTTAGAAAATATTTAGAAAACAAAAGAAAATCATGGTTTTGTTTCCTGTAGGAGATCTGCATGGAAACCTGGATGATCTTTTGCTGATATTCTATAAGGTAAGTAGGTAATCTGTGATGTAGCATTTTCACTTTATGACTTGTTATGAATGTGTATTTATGGCTGATAGATTTATCACTGTTAGAACTGTACATGTGGTGTGCATGTACCTCATACCCAAATACTGGAACAATTTCAATGATGTTTTTGTCATAGCTCTTCCTTCTCCATGTCCTTAGGAAGAGATCTTTCTCTTCCTAGATGTTCAACTGGAGAATGAACCAAAACTGAAGAGGGTTCCTTGCAGTGTCTCTGAAGTCCTGACACTGTTTTATATGCCATATTGACTAAAGTCTTCTAAAATCAGTATCCAACTTAGTTCCTGATGTAACACTACACCGTGGATAATTTTGGCCCTCCAGAAAAAATGTAGAGGCTTTCATTTAGGCCTTCCACTGACGCCTGCAAAACAGTTTTTATTATTAGTGGTCTACAGGAAGCAAAAAAGAATGCTATCTGTTTAAAAGCTTTTTAAGTCTTGGAAGCAATTGTATAGTTTGCACAAGAAGGAAATAAATACCTTGGGCACCCTTTACATATGCTTGAAGAGCTGATCACTTTTTAATGTTAAAAAAGGCATAGCTCTGTTTTATGGATGTGAAAAAAAAATGAAGCTGCAGGCTATCTTTTCCACAATTGTGTATTTAACTGAAGATGCAGGAAATTTCCTGTATTTAGTTTCACATTTATCTTTAGCATGAATCACCACTTTTCATGTAGCAGATACTCTCTTTGATTTGAGCTTTCCAGGGGCAAGGGTTTCTGTCTGATCCTTATACATTCATCTGCACTGAATGGAAACTGAAATGAGCTAAACCAGGTGTTCAGATGATGTCATTCCTCTCCTGGTTCCAACTTTGTAACACTTGATCTGACACTTGTTGAATGCAAACTTGCTTGTTTTGCCTGAGTGCATACCTGAAGCCTGTTGAAGTATGATCAGAACTTATTACAGAGTTCTGCTTTTCTTACTAATCTATAAATTATGTTTAGCTTGTCCTTGGCTTGCAGTCTTTTAGCTGCTATTTTAATTAGACAGTCTTCCTTCCTGAAGGTGGAGTAAGAGTATGATACAGATTGATTGCATACAGAGGACGTGGAATGGGAAAAACTATTTTGAAGATAAATGTTCATATAGTTACATTTACAGCTTCAATCAACTTGAATTTTACTTTTTTCTTGGAGGAAGCAGAAGTTGATTCTCTAATGGATGTTACAAAGAGAAGAAAACTCTAAGCAAGGACTAAATCCTGACATCAGTAAATTCAGAGACAAAGCTCCACTTGACTTCAGGGACTAGAGTTTACCCCAGTTGGTATTTGTTCAGCTTCTAGGAGAGTCCCTCCACCAAACTGGGTGAAATGGACAAATATTCTGTCATTTCAGGGTGATTCAGAAAATCAAGAGCACATGATAGAGCTGCTTAGTCATTGAGATGCAAGTTAAATGACATGGTATTTTTTTGTCCTGTCTAAGCAGCAAACCCAGTCAGCCTCTGGGATGCTTTTTTTCCTGCTTCCCTAACTCTCTTTCATTTGGAAGGGAATTCTTCCTCTGAGTTGGTATGAACCACTGATAACCCCAAAGAAGAGTGTGTAATCCTAAACAGGGCCATGAGGAGTGTAGTGATCTCAGGTCTGCACGGAGCTGCGCAGAACTGAAGTGGCTGCTGAAGTATTTTGGAGGCCTGCATGCAGCCCTGGAGCCCTGACCGTGAGACTCTGTCCAGGGAATTTTTATCACAGTACTTTTACAAACTGCCAACAGCAAACACAGAAGCTAGCAATCTATATCTTGTTGATAGAATGCTGGTTGTAATAGTGGGTATAATTCTTAAACCTGGTTTGAGTGATGCTGAGATAATTACTTTTTTTTTGTCAATAACCAGTTTGTAATGTTTGTTCAGTCCCTGCATTAATCTCCATTAAATGACAGTATTTCCTGAAATTCCTTGAAACCTTTGAATTTTAAATTATGTATTATTAAGTTAGATTGTTAAATGGATGCTATGGATAGAAATAGCCTGAAGCTGTAGAAAATGCAAACGATGAATGGAAGTTAATTAATCACTAACCCAGCAGATACAGTAACGATGCCCAGCAGCAAGTTACTAATCATTAGAGGGCCTTGTTCACCTCTGACATGCCAGAGGCTGTAACAGCCTTCAGTTTCTTATTCTTGGTCAAAACGAAAAAAAGCAGATAAAAACTTCACATGAGTGTAGAAGAAAACTAAAATGTCACATTGAAGTTGGAGATTCAAAACAAACTCTCATTTAAAACTTAAGAGTTATGGGTAAGCTTTTCCAAAAAAAGAATGATAGAGTTTGGAGGGTGCTTCCATAGATCTGTCTTTCCATAAGGACTGCATTACAGAGTGGCTCTGTGCATACTGACAATCTACTGGTGATTCACATTCATATTAATTCATCTTTCCACGATGTTCCACTCCTGAAATCCATCCTTACTTTTTTAAAACCACTACAACTAACTGCATGAGCAGAGTCTCATAAATTGCCCCTCTTATGAGCACAGAGCAACCACAGGCCTCTTCTCAGTTAACTTGGAGAGGCTATGGCAATAAGCAAGCAAGCCATATTTGCATCAGTTAGGATTGTGCTGCTGTGGGAGTTGAGAGACCAGGACTTGCTACTGCATCCTGACATAACAGCACAGGACACCAAGAGGGACAAAAAGAGATGGTTCCTAATGGTTTTAGATTAAGCATTCTTTTGAGACCCTGGCCAAATCCTGCATCCTGCAATAAACCTGCTGAGGCAGTATACTAGGGAATGACATAGGAACACAGGAAATGCTGGATACTGATGCAGTAGCTATATTCAGGGTGTGGGATGTCTTGCAGTGCTGCCAAACCTGTTAAGAGTGGCTTCCATAGTTGCAATGTGTTTTTATAGATGTTCTATTGATAATTCTTGTGCATGCCAATTGTGGAAACAGAGGTTTCCTTTCTCTGACGAGTCAAAATGGAAATAATATTTCTGATACTCATGATTGGAAGTGAAGCCACACAAAGTTGCTGCTACACTTTCTGTACAGATGGCATCCATTGATGCGTTGATAACAAATGTAATGAAACATGTCATCAATCCACAATACTAGCTTTTCATAATCACCATTCATAATAAAGCATTGCTCTGTATCTTCAGGGAAAAAAAAAAAAGAAACAGCTGTATGTACAGTCTCTCAGGTTTGTGAGCATTCAAGTATATCTTTGCCCTGAGAGGAGGCAGAGGGCAATATGAATAAAATTTAAGTGGTGCTTTCAAGATTAAAGCAACTGGAATCAAGTTCCTCAGAGTTCTGTATTAAGTCCTCTGAAGTATAGTCTTTCTATGAAGTTTCGGAAACACACACTACAAACAATGTAAATATATTAAATCCATTTTGTTACTGTGTAAATAAACATTAGGACCTTCAGACTTGTATAAGAAGATAATTTTACATTAATTTCTTGTCTTCCATTCAAAATGAATAACTCCCTTCTATTTGCAAGTGTGTAACTTCCTGGAAGCAGCTGCATTAACAGAAAAGTATATTTTATTAAAAGAATAATGTTCCTTTTGGTATCTTTCAGTTTAATTTAATAGGTAGAGAAAAGATTTAAAGATGGAATTATAAGAAAAGCTAGAGAGGCCATCTCTTCTCTGATGGCTTATACACATCTGATGCGGAGGGGTTTGTTCTAAGCAGTGGGAATAAAGAAATGCTGCACTTTAAAACTATGTATTATGCAGGTCTTTGGCAGATTTTCTAGCAATGTGATCTCATTTCAATGTTATTTCCTTTATTATAATAGCATTGCAGCATCTCTACATGTCCTTGTTTGTGTTTCTTTCTGCAGAATGGTCTGCCTTCAGAACAAAACCGCTATGTCTTTAACGGTGATTTTGTTGACAGAGGGAAAAATTCTATAGAAATACTTATAATCCTGTTTGCATTTCTTCTTATCTACCCCAACGATTTACACCTGAATAGAGGAAACCATGAAGACTACATCATGAACCTGAGGTAAATTATTTTTTTGTGGGGGAGAGTGAGGGAAGGGAGGGAGGAAGAAGTATGTGGCTTTTCACTAGAAACATTGGAAGTTTTGAATGCTACCTCAGCCACTGTGATGCTCTAAAACAAAAATAATGTTTTATTAGGTATTCAGGTGTAGCTTTGCATCTTGAAGATGTGTGAAGGAGGCAAAGAACATCCTCATTACACACAGACACTTGAACAGGAATCCTGTCTTATTTCTGACCTGATCACAATCTTTTGAAGTCAATAGTCTTAGCACAGTTTCCTGAGTATCAAATTCTGGGGAGGGGAATGGATGGAAGGATGATATTTTAGTTAAAGAATTGTCTTTTTTTCTACATCATACCAAAAGACATAATAATATGTGATCTAATGGAAGCACTAAAGCAGGAGGTGATATTTCACTTAACTTTAGGCTGTCACTTCCCAAACACAAGGGGCAGGTGATTATCTTAGCTTCTACACAGTGGAGGTCCTGCTTAGACCCTGTTTTCTAGTGCAGACATTTGTACTCAGCTCACATATGTGAGAAGAATTTCATAGTCCTATTCCCTATAATCTAAGCCACCCCAGTAAGTCTTTGGGTGACTGTCTGGTGGGTAACCTGTCATTTGATGCATGCACACAGAATATATTGCTGTTTTAACATAGCCATAAGCCTGCGTTAGAGACCTATGTTCAAATCCCATTCATGATCCACATAAGATTAATTTTTACATGATACTTCCCTTTTCAGGAAATGAAAACAAAATGAAAACAAAAAAACCCCAAAACAAACAAAAACCACAATAACAAGAAACCAACAAAACCCAACAGCAACGAAAATAAAAAAACCCCACATACACAAAAAAAATCCCAAACAAAAAAAAATCCACAAAACGAACAAAACACAAGCAAACCATCCACAACACAAACAAAGATCATTTACTTTGTGTAGAAGGTAGGAAAATTCCCATCCAAAATAGTGGAAAATATTAACTAAGTCTGTGATGGTATGGATTGCAAAGGTGCATTCCTGTGTATGGCTCTTCGCTGCTCATTTTGATTAGCAGTGCTGCACACCAGTAAATTTAAAAGCTGAGAGTGAGGGTGTTGTGAAAATGACCCTTGCACCAAGGATATCTTGGTGTTAAAAGAACAAGATATCCAAATCCTTGTACCTTGTGGGTGAAAAGACAGGACAGACTTCTGCACCAGTGCAGGTTAGGGGTTGACCTGCTGGAAAGCAGCTCCACAGAGTAGGACCTGGGAGTCCTTGTGGACAAGTTAACCATGGGCCAGCAGTGTGCTCTCATAGCCGAGAAGGCCAGTGGTCTCCTGGGATGCATTAAGAAGAGCGTGACTAGCACGTCGAGAAAGGTTCTCCTTCCCCTCTACTCTGCCCTAGTGAGGCTACCTCTGGCATACTGTGCCCAGTTCTGGGCTCTCCACTTCAAGAGAGACAGGGAACTACTGGAGAGAGTCAATTGGAGGGCTACAAAGATGATCCAGGGACTGGAGCATCTCTCTTATGAGGAAAGGCTGAGAGACCTGGTGCTGTTTAGTCTGGAGAAGACTGAGAGTGGATCTTCTCAATGCTTCTAAGTATCTAATGGGTGGGTGTCAAGAGGATGGGGCCAGTCTCTTTTCAGTGGTGCCCAGTGATATGACAAGGAGCAACAGGCACAAGCTGAAACACAGGACGTTCCACCTGAACATAAGGAAAAACTTCTTTACTGTGAGGGTGATGGAGCATTGCAATGGGCTGCCCAGGGAGGCTGTAGACCCTCAAAACCTGCCTGGACACATTCCTGTGCAACCTGATCTAGGCAAACCTGCTTTGGCAGCAGGGTTTGACTAGGAGATCTCCAGAGGTCCCTTCCAACTCCCACCATTCTGTGATTCTGTGATCTAGGACAAAAACTCTTGTAGAGGTTTTGTGGAAATTTTTGGCCATGATTGATTTGTGTCCTTTGAAATCTATCACTGGTATCTAAAAGGTAAAATTAAGCTATTTAATTTGCATGAGAAAAAGGACACTTAATAATTACTGTTCTAGATTCTGTTCCTGATCTCATGTATGTACAATAAATTAGTTTAACTCAATTAATGAGACAGAGCTGAAGAAAGCACATTTAAACTGAAGTGAGACAGAATGTCAGGGCTAGAAAACAGAAGAGGTCCTGGCAAACACTGTAACACAGAAGATCATGCAGAAGGAGCATACTGAAAACCAGCTAATGTTGCTGTCCTATTTTTAGATATGGCTTCACAAAAGAAGTTGCGAAGAAGTACAAGGTAAGTTTCCTTCTCCTTCCCCTATATTGTCTTCATAGTCTTGCACATGTAAAATGAAACCCATGTAAACAAGAAAACTTCCAACTAGTTTGTTTAGGTGTAGTACAGAATGACTGCAGTAATGTAGTTGAAATGAGCTTGGATTATCAGTGGAATAAACCTGCTTGGTGCAATCCTGTGTAATGTGCTCTAGGCAAACCTGCTTTGGTGGTGGAGGTTGGACTGGAAGATCTCTAGAGGTTCCCTTCCAACTCCCAACTGTGAACTGACAAAACTAAGCATTAGCCTTTTATGCTCAGAGATCTGTGGGATGAAATAACAAACACTGAAGAACACTCCACTCTATAAAGCAAAAAGAGGTGAACATGAAAAAAAAATGACATCCTACAGAGACAATCCAATGGCCCTAAAGTAAATGTCAGAACATGTTTGTCAGTGCTGCAGTTTGGGGTGTCTCCTGAATGGAACTGCTCATACAGACTGGCAGATACTTCAACAAATCTTGAATTTCAAATCAACATAACCTGCCAGAAATAAGATCTCATATAAGAGTGTGTTTTATAGGACCATGGGAAACAGATTTTGTGTCTTCTGCGAGAAGTCTTTAGCTGGCTTCCCCTCGCCACTATAATTGATAGCAAAGTTCTCATCCTACACGGAGGGATTTCAGACACCACAGATTTGGATTTCCTGAATGCACTTGAGAGAAGTAAGGTAAGAGATCATATTCATCTGGGAGCTAATTTTGTTGGTTTGTTGCTTGTTTGTTTTTTTAAAATTTAGCATTACAAATGCTAAGATCAAGTTGTTTTCATTGGGACAGGAAATGGCTGCTGTATAAGGCATGAACAGAGAAAGAGAGTCTTGTTTTTCTTCACAAACAGCATTTAGGAAGGAAGGTTTCAGTAGGTGTTGGGAGCCAGTTGTTTGGCTGCTGTAAAATAATGTGTCTTTTGACTTTAAAATAGCTAAAAGCACTTTAGGTACCTCCTTCCTGCAGTGATGACGCATTAGCCAAAAAAGTATGAAGAGTACTTAATTCTCAGGCATTTCTAAATATTTTAGAAATCAATCTATCCACATCTTTCTAACACTGCCTTTTGCCCTGGGGCTGTGGTTCTGCCATCTGTTGTGTGGGAGAAGTTCTCCACCTGTGAGGCTCCTTTGGCAGCAGCTGAGCTTTGCACATGTGGGAGAACCTTTCCAGCAGGATCAAACTTCAAGACTTGGCTCCAAGAAAACAGGAACTACCACTTTTCAGGGATTTAGAGGATAGAAATGTTTTGGGGGTTTTTTTTGGTTTTTTTTTTTTCCCCTGAAATGGTGAGCAAACACAGGCTCTTTCAAATCAGTGGAAAATGGTGTGAGATTTGGTCTCAGTTTGGACAACTAAATCAAGATGTCTGCTTGTGATCAGGCTGCTTATGCTCCTCGTAATCAATGGAGATCCAGGAGATCTGTTGGAGATCCAAGTCCTGTCATTGCTCAGGCATGGGTCTCCAGTGCTGTTCCTGGAAGTACCATGTAGCCTAGGGATGTCCCCTCTGGCCTCTGCCTGCCTCTGGAGAAAGTCTTGTCTTTGCAGGTCTCTTCCACTGGTCTCATTCAGGTCTGTGAGCTGAGTTCTGCCCATGCTTTCACCAAGGCTGGGCTCAGTGTGTAACTGATGCAGTGTCTGTGAAAAGCAGAATTAACAGGCCAAAGTTGCTGCCCTACGAGAGCATTGAGACGTGTGGGCCACAGCTCAGGGTGATACCACTCCAGGCCAACTAACGTGTATTAATTGGTACAGCTGGCAACTGACAGGTCTCAGATACTGGTCTGTGCATTGGGGAATAGCCAGGGTTTTGCATCAGTCCTTTTCTTTGTTGAAGAGTAGAATTGGGGGGGGGGGGGGGGGGATTTGTTGGGGATTTTGTTCAGAAATTAACTATTATGAGAAAATTTCAAATGAGAAGATACTTCCCAGAGCAGTCTGTATTAATGGGCATTGAGGGAGCCATAGCACACAGCTCCAAAAAAGTCAATGCCCATACATATTGGAGGTTTAACAATAAAAAACCTGCTGTAGTACTTCATCAATGTCATTGTGACACTCCCGATAGTCCATTTCTTCTCGCCAAGCTGATCTAGCAGCATGCTACTGTATCAGAACACTACTGAACACAGTTTCATCTTCAGTACATGTGTATTTTCAGCTTCCATTGAAGCTGGACACCCAAGTGTCATTCCTGAGGCCAGACCGTCCTTGAGGTACAGTGAGACCTTAGGATTGATTGTGGGATGGAATGAGTGTGTGTGTGTCTGGCTAAGAATGTGAGAGCAGCTCTGCAGAGGCTGATCACTGAGAGATACAAGGCAAAATTTCTGCAAGTGCCTAACACATGCAGCTTCCATCAGACCTGTGAGTTTAAGACATTATGAGAGTTAAATAGTGAGTCCAGGAAACAGGGACCAATATGCCTTTTAGCTGACATCTCTGAATCATCTCTATGTTCTCATAACTCTTTCAGTTTACTTGTTTGGTTTTCTTTAAGTTGAAATCTTTGATGCGGCCACCAAAGTCAGTGAGAGACCAACAAGACCAAGTGAAGCAGAGCATTTCCACAGCCAAACCCAGTAAGCACCTTGCCAACCAGAACATTCCTGGGAAAACACAACACATCTCTTCATCGGGCTCCACTGCACCTTCAGGCTCAAAGTTGCCTCCAGACCCCGCCCTGAAGGAATGGAAACAAGTAGGTGAAAATAAAGACAGACTGATACAAAGGCCCTCCTGCACAAAACTAGCAGGTGCTCTATTCAGGCAGCGTGTTTGAACCTGAGAGAACTGTCTCTTAGTAAGAAACCCATCATTCTTGGGAGTATACTAGTATACTATTAGTTATTTGGATGCTTTTTGCAGACCTGGTAATAAAAGCTTGTGATTTTTATCGTTCCCGATTTTCCGCCGTGTTTTCTTGGCTCCCGGGAAGCTGCTGAGTGTGCAATGTGTCTGCGCGCCCTCGGGTGGTTGGCTCTGCCGGTACAGGACCAGCTTGGCACTTTAAATAGGTCAGACTTTGCAATGCTTGGTAACAGCAAGAACCTTTTTCTGGCTGTGGTTTTGGCAGCTGAATACTTACACTGTCCGGAAAAAAAAAGCCAACTCCTTAGCCCTACAGGCTGATTACTCAAGTATGGGAAGTTTTTGTCCTCTGGCTGTTCATTTCTTCTTCAGTATTAGAGGCAATATGGAGCTCTTGTCATATCATACTTCTATCAATTTGTGACAATTGGAAAAGCTTGATTTGCATAGCAATTTAGAAGCTCCAAATTGAGTTTTATGTAAGTTTCTTTTTCTGAGCTTTTCTTCAGACAAGTGCATTAAGGGGCAGTTTCTTTTCCTTCTTGAGAAGTAAATCTCTCTGTAAATGTGATTTCCCAAGATACCTATCTGACCTACAAACTAACATAATGGGCACAAGGGAATCCCCCCATCCCCCCAGCCCAAATCTGACACTTTGCCCAGATAACCAAGCATCCAAAGAGGCACATTCACCAACACGAAGTGGACGGTGTTGGTGTAAAACTCATCCAGTGAGGTTTAAACAAACACATTTTGCCTAATGTTTGCTACTGACTAGAATTACTAGGTTAGGTGACTTTAAATCACAGTAAGTCATCCTTATGTCTGAGTCCTGCTAAAACACTAATATGTAGGATCTTGTTTTGAAACAGGAGCTAACAGAAGACAATAAAGCCAAAGGCTTTGGCATGTTTAGAGCATGCACTTCCAAGCTTAGTTTAGGTAAAACCACTGACCCATGTGGTTAGCAGGTCTGTGCTGGGAAATAGAAAATGCCACTCACACCTCCATGCAGGTTTTGTTCTCTTTGAAATAGCCCAGGTCCTAGTCCTTATCCACCTACCTGAGCATGAAAACCTCTGCTGTAAAAGGAGGTACATTTATGAAAAGATGTTTCACCTGGGAAAAAAAAGTTAATCCAAAATCTAGATAATGTTTCTTAAGAAAAGTAGAACATAAGTTTCATTCCAAAAGAATGCCCTGCTGAAAAGAAGGCATTGTTAACTCAGGTGTGTTTTCTCCATGTACTGTGGGGCTTTTGCTATGGCCAGTACTTTAGACAGCCATAGCCTATCAGTCCTACTATCAGTCCTCACTTGCTTGCGTTTGCTGTTTATAGATCCTTGACATTCTCTGGAGTGACCCAAGAAGCCAAAATGGCTGTACACCAAACAAGAGTCGAGGAGGAGGTTGTTACTTTGGTCCTGATGTCACTGCCAAGCTGTTTAAAAGGTATAACCTGAAGATGCTCATCAGGTCTCATGAATTTAAGCCAGAAGGTTATGAGATCAGCCACGATGGGAAGGTGAGATGCTTCCACATAAATTAGTTGAATTTCACAGGCATATTCACAACAGATTTGTCTGCAAAGGTGAATAAAAAAAAAAAAGAGTGGCTTCTTTAAAACAGATTTTGTGGAATTTTGTGCTTGATCGATATTAGAATAAATTGCAGAGTTATGACAAAATTCTTTACAGCTTCAGGGCATGAGGATTGGCTTATTACTCATGTGAAAACAAATGAACATCAACAGAATTCCTGATGAGAGTTATGTGTAAATACAGTGCAAGATATATTTCAGGGCTCTAGAAACCTTTTAATTTAATAATTTCTCTTCTAGCCCTGCTTTCTGACATGCTTTTATCAGGAGGCCAGCAAGAATCCTGCAAACAACATCTATCTTAGAGGTTCTTGTTAAACAGCATGTTATATGACACTGCTCTCTAAACTGAAGTCTTCCCATGACAGGCCAAAAACACAGGCCTGGAGCTCTGACTCAAAAAGTGTCAGCAATTTGGTGAACAAAAGAGTTGTTGATCTCCGGTTTTGTATGTAGACATTTAATGTTGTAACCTGCATGTTTTTCTAAGCTCAGTTTCAGAAATCTATCTCAAGAAGGGCTGTTCTAGCCAATCCAGTTTCTTTGTTTCCTGTGATCAGGTCATCACTATATTTTCTGCCTCTAACTATTACGAGGAGGGGAGCAACCGGGGAGCGTACATCAAGCTGAATCCTGAACTGATTCCTCGGTTTGTACAGTATCAAGTCAGCAAGCACACCCGCAGGCAGAATCTTCGGGAGAGGTAAACCCGCGTGTTGGATGCAGTGAACGTGTACTCAGCCTGTTGCTAGTACCTGCTACAAACCTGTAACTTGATTGGATAATTGAGTAGGCATCTCTTTTCCTTGGTTTTCCTCGGTTTTCCATTTTACCATTTAAATATTAATACAGTAGACCAAACGTGTTCTAAGTGCTCTAACTTGGGTTCCCGAGAAAGTCCCAAAGGTAATTAGCTGCGGTAAGGGGTTAGAACAGACAATTGTCAGGGACTCGTAAAGAGCCTGTGCCTGACTGTCCGGTCTGCTTTAAGGCTGCAGCACTAATCTGGACAAATCCTGTTATGAATCGAGTCCAAAAAGTTTATGATGACAGCTTTGCCATGCCTAGCACTGTGGTCAGATTTACTAAAGCAAAGCAGCTTAGAATTACCTGCATAAACTCATTTATCTCATCAATTCAGATTATTCTTATGGTTTGGGGTTTGTTTTTGCCGCCAGTGTTGTCTTTTAGGATGACCCTAAACATACTACATGTTCAAGGATACAAGAATTTGATAATGAATGTCAAAAAGCATGAAATTCTAGAGGATTTAAATCTTTTACTAGTCTGCTCTGCATTTTTTCCTCCTAGGGTGGGTACGATTGAATCATCTGCCTTGAAGTCCTTACGAGAGAAGATTTATGCTCACAGGTCTGAACTTACAAGTGCTTTTGCACAGTATGACCTCAACGGCACAGGTAACACTACCTCACTGTCTGGTTGCCACCATGGGGAAAACAGCTTCCGGGGGGGGGAGGCAGAGGGGGCAAACCCCATGGAAAGGGGTCCTGCCTGCCACTGTAAGGCTGCTTGCTCATATGTTCTTCCTGACCACAGAGGAGGAGAGGTGTTAGCAAGTGCTTACCTGCAGAAAACAAATTGAGAAGATAAAGCTTTTAAGTAGAAAAAAGTAAACAACTGAAACATAAGGGTAAATAAGGTGTTTGTTTTTGGGCAGAGAGTTTAAGCAGGCAGATCCAGCTCCAGAAGCTCAAAGGTCACCACCTTCATTTAGAGGTGTCTTCAGAAGATGTCAGTCAGGGAACTGGGGTCTCAGGTGAGGGGGAACTGCTCTCCTTCTGAGTCTGGGAGATACCCGATGAAAGTTGACTGGCTATGCCACTAACAGGCACACACTCACCCATCAGCTGAAGAAAAGTCAGCAGTAAATTGATACGTGAACCTTTTAGAAAGAACCAAGAAATTGATGATTTCTAGCACAAGTATAACTTTTCCACGATAGCTTCCCACTTGACTGGGTTGTCATCTGTGCACCGAAAAGGGCAAACAGTAGCATGATGGTAGTACCTGTGGAAATGTCTGCTCCAGTCCTGCTGCTCATTGTTACAAGGGTTTTTATCCCAGGGTTAGGAGAAAATGTTTTGCAACTGTTCTTAAAACCAGCAGAATGCATGCTGGTGACTGATGTGTGCTGTGTCACTTACTGCTTGTAACCATGAACTGACCTCTTCCGGCAGGCAGGATTTCTGTCAATGACTGGGCTGCAGCGATGGAGTCTGTCCTACAGCTGGAACTGCCCTGGAGGATGCTGCGGTCTCAGTTGGCACAGATGAACCCAGATGGAGAAGTTGACTTCATGTCATGTTTTTATGATTTGAAAATAGGTCAACCTATAAAAGAGGTAAGGAGGAAAACGCCTCCTTGCAAATCTTGGAGGAACAGCTTTTGATGCAACTTGAGGCACGAGACAGTGGTTTGGCCAATCAGGTAGACAGCTACAACTGAACTAGTTGCAGAGCTTCCTTTTATAGTCACCGGAGGGAAATGAGCATTGCTAGGGTACGAGTCATCATTCCCTGCTAAGGTAGAGCCTTAAAATAGGTTGGATGAATCACATGCCAGAACTGCTTCTTGCTTTCCGTTGACTTTCAAGGGCATTTGGATAACGGAGCTGAGGAGATGCGATCAATCCTACCCAAAGCACTCAACTCTTGCTCTTGCAAATGAGCTTTGTGGATGTGCTCCAGAGCCGTTCAGGCATCTGTGAGAGGGAGTCACATGTAGATGGACACTTACATGCTTAATGGTACCCGAGAACTCTTCTACAGAGTCAAAATGTTACTGAGTGCCTGTCTAAGGCTTTGGTTATTTATCCACCACCATCATTTCTACACAGCAGCAAAAGCCTTGTGTTGAGTGTACAGCATACAGAATCTTCCCTAGATTATCCCTATTTCCACAAATAATTACTGATGGTAGGAGGTGTGACAGGCTCCTTTCCGCCCTGCCCTGCCCTCTGAAAGAGACAGGTTTTAGCTGATTATTCCTCAGGGCAAGAACAAAGTATCATTCCAAGGACCTCAAGCATAAGGATATTTTGGGGGTTTTATCACTTGCCAAGTTAAACTGGGAAAGTAGATTTGCATAGTACATATTCTGTTGGTTAGACGAACTCAAACGAAGGTCTGAATGGTTTTCTGTATGCGATTTCTAAACCAGGCTCAGCCAGCTTTGGTGGAAACACTGTGCAGGTACAGAAAGGATCTGGAGATCATCTTTAACATCATTGACAAAGATCACTCAGGTAAGTCTAGGTGACTTCACTGTACCAGCACTGGGAAGCTTGTACTGGTTATCTTTCCCCTGTGTTTCCTCCTTATGGGTACCAAATATAGACAAACCAGAGGTGATGTCATTTCCAGTTTAGGGAAGACTAATTTAAGCAGTGAGGCTGCAACCATATAAGGAACAGTGCACAGAGCCTAACTTGAGAAAAAAATTCTCACATGTCCCATCTTTTGGAGGCTTTTTCTCCCTGTCACTCTCAGTATTTACTGTTTTCTCAGTTCCACTGTTGAAAGCATTACATCATTACCCAAAGTAAAAATGTACCTCAGCCATGGAACCACAAAGCTCACCCAAGCCATGGGAGGTGGGTAACTTCCTTGCAGTGAAGGCGTGTGCACACACGTGTTTGTGTGAGCAGGAAGGGGAAAGAGCACTGGAAAAAGCAACCTGCTCTTTGTCTCTTCTAGGTCTGATTTCTCTTGAGGAGTTTGGCCAGACTTGGAAACTCTTCACTTCTCACCTGGGCATTGATGTATGTGATGAATCCATTGACAAGTTAGTCCTCAGCATAGACTACAACAAAGATGGCCACATTGACTTCAATGAATTTTTAGAGGCCTTTCACGTGGTTCATAGGCTAGAAAAAAAGGCAAACTCGTGAAAAGGTAGCATGTCTTGGGGGCTGTCGTGGAAGCTCTTCACCTCCCTGTCGTAGTCATAAGCAGTCAGGGAAACCAGTTTCCAGACTGACACACACTAAAGAGGCTGCTCACTATGATAAGCATTGCGGTCACCATGTAAGCCTTTATTTAGTCCTTTCTGGATCACGTGTACCTGCCAGTGATGAGACAGAAGAGATGAAAACCCGCTACTTACTGTCCTGTTACTGCTGTGATAGTGCCTTTATTCTCCCCCTGGATGGCATCGCCCCCATCAATCTAATCTGTGAACACTGCCAAGGTTGCATCTAGAGCCCCATGGGAAGAGACACCTCAGTATGTTTCTTTCAGCAGCCCTTAGTGACAGCTGAGGAATAGCATTGGTGACCACAAGGAACGTATCAGACCCTCCCATGCGATATAATGGGCATGACAGAGGCCTTCTGACTGCCAATCCAAGAGAGGAAAAGAGGGAAGAAGAACCATCTAGTTAAAAGTGGTAGTTCTGCATTTAATCTTACTCTTTGCATGATGCAGTGGAATTAGACATTCCAGGTCCCTACCTGTCCTCCTTGAAGTTTACAGACACAACCTGAGGGACCTTAGTTTAAAGGTGTTTACACTTGCACTGGATTTCCTCTTGCCACTAATTACTTCTCCCTACATTTCTTGGGGTCTGGAGCTAAGGAATAGCCATAACTCATCACCTTAAGGAAAGCTAAATCTATAGCATGTTACCTAGCATATGAAAGATCATAAAATAAAGCTTTAGCTTTCACAGTCACATGGAAGTGTGGTGTCTTTTTCCCGGTACTTTGGTATCTACGCCTACCAGAGTACAACACCTGTTTCCCCAAGATGAACTGGATTTCTTTAAAACAAAGAGATGAGTAAAAACACAGAAGTAAACCAATTTTGATACTACCCAACCTACATATTCTTGCATATAGTTAAGCACAAGCCAAGTAAGGTAAACTGAGAAATACAGAAACTGATTTTTTCAAACACAGAAAGCTGGACAAGCCCAGTGCACCCAGCCTTCCCCCAGACTGACAGCCAATATTCCCATCCCTGCAAGCACCACCCCGACCACTCCCAGGGGGACAGGAGGGAGATCTGGACCCCATTCTCTTGCATACTGTACTCTGAAAGCAGCACACTGACGTAAAGTGAAGTGCAGCCAGGTCAGGAGCTTTCTGAAAGCAGTATTGCCTCCTTCAGCCTCAGTGAATATAATGTGCATAAATTGCTTTTAGGGTAGGAAAAGGTTCCAGCCTAGCCCATCTTTAAATTTTAATAGTGAAAGATAAGCTAAGTAAAGTGGTGAGGTTTTTATTTAATAACAGTGTTCAAAGTACAAAAAAAGCACATCCTTCCCAGTGTATCCACACAGGATGTAAGGGCAGCCCAAGCTTTTAAGTTACTGCCGTCTTTCTTAAATCTCATTTTTTACAATTAAATACAAAATACTTTTCCAGAAGTATTTGGTGTCTGGGTAGCTGACTGAATACCCGTGCACACACTTACTTCTATTGCCTAGGGGAGAGGGAGAGAAAAATCTTTACTAGGGCAAACAAAATTTACTGTTAAATTTTAATGGCACTGGTAATATTCAATGTGAATTTTTAGCATGCATTTATCCTGACCTACGCAGTGTGAGGATCAGCCCCACCGTAGTCCAGTGGAGTGAGAAAAAAGACTCCAGTGAAGATGGACAACCACACAGCACTTCCCCCCACCGATTTCCTTGCCGTGGGTGCGAAGTGACAAGGTAGAACGGGACAGTGCAGCTCTGGAGTCCTCCTTTGTCAGCCCCCAGAAAAGAGGCCGTAGCCAGGGTGTGAAGCAAGAGGTGGGAACTCAGACGTCTGACAGCCTCCAACTTAGACACCCCCCTCTAATGACCTGTTCCTGAAGCTACCCTAGGGGGAAGCTGAGCAATCACTTGCTGAAAGGGGGTGTAAAAGTGAGGCCACAGTGCAGTGCTTCACTCAGCCAGCAGCAAGAAGAGGCTTTCTGGGATGCAGTGAAGAAGTTCAAGAGGAGCTGAGTCACGGAGACAAAAAAAAGGAAGAAGCCTGCCCTGTCAGCTGCTAGCAGCACACAGCAGCCCCCTGACCCCGAACAGAAGAAGGAGGGGTGGCAGGGGGAGTAACTGTGAAACATCTAACGGCAGGAATAACAGCCACTTGAGATTGAAACTTTTGAGTGGGAGAGAGCCCAGCTACTTGTACTTACATCCAAACTGCTCAAGCTGAAGCTCTTCTTCCATAGGCCTCAGCCCCAATCCACTTTTTTTATCCCAGAAGTTTATGCAGCAGCTATTTAATAATACAGCTGTGAGTGGTCCTTTGAGCAGGGACTGAATCAGTGTGTAGCTGAGTGTCCAAACTCTTGCCCTGTGGGTACCGATACCACCACTGGTGGTGACTCTCCTCCCACTTTCTGGGCCGCTCTGCTCCAACCTCCAGACCAGACCAGAACATGCCCAATATCGGCCCTGGGCTGACCCAGGCTCCCCCTTCACTCAAGCCACTATCTGCTGCCAGAGGGGTGACACAATCCTGCAGTGCCCTGTGCTCGCAGGGGTGCAGCCCAGCTGTTTCACCACCCACCACAGAAAGTGACTGCCCCATTTTAGGTCAGCGAGGCACTGCACAGCTCGCCTTCACCTCCCAGGAACAAGCAGGGCTCTCTCCCTGTAGAAGGAGACCACAATTAGTGGGACAGAAGCCAGACAGGCTTTTTTTTCTACCTCAACCGTTAAATTTTCACGTCTACTTGTAGGAACAGCCGCTGAGTGAGACTGATGCCGCTTTCGATTTGTCTACTTTGACAAACTCGTGTCCTTTACAGAGCGGCAGGGCAAAGGAAACAGCCGTGAGGCAGCAGTCAGGGAGGAGCTGGGTTGAGGCCAGCATGCAGTATGTGCTCCGAGCTGGCCTGTGCCCCTGACTAGTCCCGTTTCTGTCCACAGTCATGTCTGTCTGACCCCAGAGCTGTGCAGGTGCTTCTGTCCCCACGGCTGCAAACTGCTCAGGGCAGCAGCGGCCATCAGATGGGAAAGAGCAGGTCTCGGGTGGGTCTATTTTAATTCATTAATGCCCTTGTTCCTGAGGCACAGGATGTGTCTGTTCACATTCACCTTCTTTCCACAACTGAGTTTCCATGGACTTGAAGCTGTCCGTGCCATCCTCTGCTGGGTCCCCAGGGAAGCCCGACAGCCAAGTCCAGCCTCTGCCGATTAGCTCCAACTGGAATGGTTCTTCAGTGTGAGCAGTAATGCAGCAGCAAGTTGCGGCTGTGCCCAACCTGGAAGTAACACCTCCCGTGGCCTTGTGTTTCAGAATCCCAACCTTTGCCACCAGCTGAAGATCACACAAATCCTTTCTGAATGCCTGTGCTCCATGTGATAATTGATCGCGATGATCATAAATACATGTAAATACATGTAAAGCCAGCTACACCACTCCTCATTTCTGAAAACAAGATCACACTGCAGGTAAAAACAATAAATAAATTAAATGCCTGAGGGAAGGTCATCTTGCATCTCTCATAATCCAAGATTAAATCAGAAAAGCAAAAAGAACTGCTACTGCTGACTTTTTGTATGATACTGGATAGATAGTACAAGAAACCGTTACACTGGGTTTTGTGTGCTGACGCTCTGCACTGTCATGTCACATCTCTCTGCTTAAACTAGAGAAAGGACTTTACTTTCATTTGCCGAGAAACAAGCTAAGTGATCTCTCAGAAGACATCTGAAAAGAAAAAAAAAAAAAAAAGAAACAAAGGGAAAACCCTACAAAAGAGGCATGATGCCAATAAAATGACTTCCACATGCAAGTGCTTACTGTACCTGACCCACACCTCCACACAAGCCCCTCAACAGGCCCACAGTTTTCATGGTGGTTAAAACAGCACATGTCTCTCTCAGAGCATCCAGCCCAAGGGCTCCTAGAACTTTGGGCTGCTAAACTCTTCTGGTCTCTGCAAAACCATGAAACCACCTCCTAAAGCCTCCCACACCTTCGCTCTCTTCAGCCAGCGTCCAGACACTGTTTCAGCAGCAGCAGCAGCAGCTGTGGAGGGGCAGCAGGCAGGGTGGCACAGCCAGCAGGTGCTCAGCCTCCACGGGACCATGGGTGCTGATGAATGGCAACGGAAACAGGGGATTAATTCCCTCTTTTTATCAAGTTATTTCAAGTATCTGTATAAAACTGGAACCAAAAACTCTATTCTCAACTATTACTACAAAAAAAAGTTTTCGAATCCTGTAAAAATGGCATAGTTATGTTTTGTAAGAGTGCAGGAGGTGGTCCTAACGGAAATAAGCTTCACAGGTTTGTTAGCTCAGAAAATACTTTTTAGAGGCCAGATCTGCTCTTTTCCCCTCTACCTGGCGAGACAGAATCTCTCCAACGCGTTCTGCTCACAGGGCAGCAGTGCTGGCACACCTTCCCAGGGCTGAGGGAGCCTGCGGCTGCCGCAGGGGCAAAAGCTACAGCCGCTTTCCTACGCTGTCAGACGGAGTCTGCTGGCTGGCACAAGCAAAACCCCAGCCGACACCTGGGGTAAAACGGGGCTTTGCCCTCCAGAGGCAGCTCACCTTTGCTGCCAGTTTAAATGGCTGCAGAGCCATTTCCTTCAGGACACACTTGCTCCCCTTGCAGCAGCTCGGGGCAGCTCCAGAAACTGGTTTCCAGTGGACAGATTGAAGGTGCAGGCGCTAACCTGGGAGCCATCTCAAGGAACACTTCCAGGCAGCCCATCCCTAACTACATGCACAAGTACGACTTCAAATTAAAAAATAAAATTAAATTAAAAAAAAGGGAAGAAATAAAAGGGAAACATCAAAGCCTGCCATAAACTCATGCTGCACTGGAAGCGTGGCAATTACGCCATCTTTAACTCGGAGGCTATTTGCAAGGGAAAGGACTGGGAGACTCGGAAAGGGTGCTTGAGTGGAAGAGGTTTATCTCGCTCCATTCAGAGGAAAGGATTACAGGCATAAAACTGTCTGTTGCCGTGGAGAAGCTGGAGTCTTGACATTTTGCCTCCAAAGCCTGGGGGATGCAGGGAAGGAAGCCATTTTGTTCAGATTAAAGACAGATGCAGCTTCCTGAGAGAGGCCACCCTGTCAAATTAGCGGACACTGTAAGACATTTGTCTCAACCAGTGTCTGCCCTGCGCCGACTCGGTGCAAACGAGATGTGAATCTGGGTATGTGTGTATTAGAATCACCCGGTTATTTCAAGTTATTCCTATTCCTCCAATTTACATTCCCCTGGATGTTTCACACTGTGCATTAGTGATTCACAATGATGTACATTTACACACAGCAGGAGAAAAATTAATGAATTCCATCACTTCCCTTATTTGGGAGACTTTTTGCCTGAGATACAGCTCCCTCGTTTTATTATGCCTTTTGATCTCCACAGAGTAATCCGTTTTCCCCTTGGCAGAACTGTATAATTCTTGATAATTTAATATGAATTACATTTATGCACTTTGGGCAGAATAAGCCTTATTATTTGTTATTTCTCACACGCTCTCTTCAAACCAGGCCAAATTCTACCTACCCGTTCCCCTCAGGTGGGGCACGCGCGTAGCATGACGATGAGTGTAATGTACTGAGGTAGTGCACGGCACACAAACATGCAGCAACCAAACCAGAGGGTTCATGACAGGGAAATGGGGAGAAAGTGCTTCTGAGCCTTCCCTGCCCCCAGCAAGGCATCGCTTATTGCATCGCGCAGCCTGTGCTAGGCAGGAAATCATGTAAATAAATAATTATTGCTTTTGTCAGGTATGTCATGGTGCCATAGGCCCCGCTTGGAGCGCTGTCGTAAAAAAAGTGGCAAATTCCTGTGGCTACGTCTTTCTCCAAGATAGTACCGGTAGCTCCGAATGATTTCTGGAAAGACACAAGCAAAGAAACAGGGAAAGTTAGGGGTGCAGGGTTATTTATTAGAATAAACCCGCCACATAATGATTTTGCAATTGCGCTGAATACTGGGAGCAATTCTCCTTTCTCTCATGAAAAGCCTTTATCAGGATTATTACAGGACCCATATGGCTGAGTTGGATCAGTGTTAAGTAAATGAGGAACATACAACTTTGGAGATTTCTGTCCTTTGGGGACTGCCGGTGGGATTACTCAAATATTGGTAGCTCTAATGCTTTGGTAAAGCAAAACTCCAATCTGCCCACTCGCTTCAGAGCTTGCTAGCCATTACAATTTTATTACCTTTAAAGTCTCCCACAATCCTTCAATTAGTTTTCCAAATATATTTCCAGAAGATACTTAAGTGATTTGGTCTGTCTTTGTAGAGAAAACATTAAGGATAAGATCAAGCTTGCCACACATATTAAAAAAAGAGCAGGGGACAATTTTCAAACGCGGAGGCTTCCCCCCACTGCCCTTTGAACTCACCAGCTCCTGCAGAAATAGGTCATTGGCCATATGCACGATTCGATCCACGTGGATGATGCCCCCGATGCTGTTCACCTCGATGTCAGAGAGGAACGTGAGGACAAGAATTGCTTCCACCAAGAGCTGCCTGTACTCAGGCTGGGGTACGTGGTTGAGCACCGACTCCACGTGCACAGCAAACTTGATTTCGCACGGGGTCATCTGGCAAGTTTGAGGGGAAACAAAAAGAAAAAACTGACAAATCCAAAAGACCAGTGCCCCACATCCTGCAAGCACTTCAACATACGCTCCTCTCTGCACACGGGGTAGGCTGACCGAAGCGAACAAAATATTTATGCGGCTTTAGCACTTAGAGAAACATTTTGTGTTGCTCGGCCCTGATCCTGCAAACCAGCTGCACAACCTCCAGAGGAGTGCTCCAGCCCTGCAACCCATCACACACAGGTTTTAGCTGCAGACAGGACTGCTGCTGCTGTACTGGCAAATTAACTCTTTGTTCCTCATGCTGCGGTCTCACGTGTTGTGCCTTGTAAGTCTCTTTCTGGCGTTGCAGGTTAGTTGTGAAGCCAAAACAACTGTCAAGTTTTCAAACCAGCCCCCTGCTTAAAGAGAATGCCTTTCCACACAGCCATACAGCTGTACTGTTTGCAGAGCAGCCCAATTTGCACTGGCACAGTTCTGTCAATGTTATCTGAAAGGCTGCTGCTGCTGCCGCTGCCTTAGGAGGTTTCCACTTACTTTGATTCCTTTAAATGGCAAAATTAGATACTGTCTAGGTCCAACGGGCTAAAAATATAAGCTTATTTAGCAACACAATAGGGATAAAGAAATCACTCAATTTGGGAAAAAAAAAAGTTTAAATTTAGCAGAAAATTCCAGCTCCAATCTTCAGCTGCTACCACCATCCCTCAGAAGAGAAGGAAACAAGTGACAAATCTGAGGGAACCAGACAGGAAACAGTCTCAGGCACAGAAGCACCTCTCTTGCACTGATGGACTGCTGTTCACACGTGTTAGGTTTATAGATGTGAATTCCAAACTTGCCAGAGCATATAAAGACAAGAGTGGAAATCCAGCTAAGGGGAAAAAAAAAAATAAAGGAAAAGCTATGGATTTAAAGAGTGAGAAACTCTGGCTAGATATAATCATCCTTTATTGGTATTTACTTTTGAGACTGTAATGCCAAAACACAGTGGCTGCTGTTGCAGAGTATTAAAAAAAGAACAAGTGGCAAGCAACATGTGTGCTTCACTTCAACAAGGCTGCGCTCCTTCCTCCTCCTCCTGCCCGAAGCACTGCCATCAACCACCCTCTTTCAAGCACTGTTCCGTGGGCACACAGGGTCAGTCAAGGTGGCCAGAGGACAGGCTCAGCAAAGGGGAAAACCTGCCACAAACCCACACCCAGGCCTGCCTGGCAGGAACTCATCTGCAAAGCCCCAGGGGAAGCTGGCAGAGGTGCTGAGGGAAGGCCCAGATCTTCTAACTTTCTTAAAACCAAGGATCTGCAACAGCAACCCCGCTGCATCTTACGCTGTCAAAACAAACATTCAGTTGCGGGGCTAGAAAATCGTTGGCATTTTACTGTACCTCTCTGGTGGTTGAGGAAGGAAGGACGTACCCATCAATGGAGAGACCATGGCACTGAAACAACAACATTTTGACAATGAACAGAAGTTACAGTTCTTGCAAGTAAATCTGAGGGTTCTCTGTTCCAAGCCAGCATATAAAAACTTTCAGCTTAAAAAAACCCAAAAAAACAAAACAAGCAAACAAACAAACAACCCAAAATTTCCAAACACCACCTGTTAAAAACATCGTTTCACCTTTGCTGAAGAAGTTATTATGCAACCTGGCAAACTCTAGAAACAGCCTGACATGACAGGTAGAGAGCGTGTTGTCATCCAGTTCATCTACTGATGGGAAGCAAAGTACTTAGAGAGCCACTACAGCAAGAGGCACACAAAGAAGGAAAACAGATCACTTAGAATGTTCTGTGGGAAAGGAGGTAGAAGTAAAAGGTAATGCAAAAGCACAACAACAGACCATGAAAGTGAGAAACTTTTATTTTTCATTTTCTCTGAAACGTTTAGTTAAGGGTTTCAGATCCAGGGTGCCACAACTCAAGAATGTCAACATGTTGCGATGCTTGGACATGGCCCACCAACAGTGGGGGAGAGGTGGTGTTAGAAATACCAAGTGGTATACAAGAAAAGAGTGACAAAAGCTAAATGGTGAGAAGACAGACAAAGGAATGACATATCTGGATACCTGAGGTACAAACGCACACCAAGAAGAGAGATCTTTTCTAATAGTCCAAAGAGATTTTAAGGAGGAAATACTGAAGGCATCTTAAATAAGCACAACTGACTTTAACAGCCAGAAAACCATTCCAATACTCCCAGCTATTGCATTAGGTCAGGACAGAAGCGATGCTCACTCTACTGAAAAATCCCATTAGCAAACAGCCATGAGGTCATGTATGACTCATCTTGGCTGACATCAACACTAAGAGCTTCAGCGTAAGTGATTTTAGAAGGACAAATCAACCTAAGCCGGTGATGCACATTTTTCTCAACTGTGTATGCCTGGACTGTGCTGCAAGGTGCCAAATGCTGGCTTTCATCCAGCAAAGCAGAAGAACAGGGGCATAATCACTCCACAATGAGTAAAAATTCATAATACCCCTCTCCTCCTTCCTGGAGAGCTGGCTTCAACCCATTTCCGTACCCCTGATCTCCAAGGTTTGGCAAGGACTTCCTTTTCACTTCAAACAAACGCAAAGTTAAGAATACCATAAAGCTCTGAAGAACCAGCAAGAGACCTCAAGCCATTCTGGAAGAGTCGATGCAGTTTCCTACTTCATTCCTCGCAGCCTTTTTGAACTGGGGCACATGAACTGTGCTGCCCCGCGGTGCCCCTCAGTGGCACTGGCCACCACCTGCATCAGGCCATGGGTGGTGGCAAACAGCCAGCGGTGGAACACGATTGTTCAGCCAAACTTCAGCGCCAGCTATTTGAGAAAAACACTTCCAAGCAAACGTGTGAACTTTCATGTTCACGAGACATGCTCCTACTAATGACTCTAGTCTACACCAGTCTTCCAGCTGAAGACCAGCTTCAACACCTGGCAACATGCCGCCTCTTGACCACCACCTCCCCAGTTTACGGTATAGCCCGCTTGCTTCCTGCCCCCCACAGCTGTCAACTTACCTTCTGAAGGATTTTCCACACTTTCTCATAAAAGCCAACAGGAACTCTGTTAATAGCACCATCAAGCCTCCTTCTGCGCAGCCACTGTCCTTTTCGGTCACCCCAGCTTGTTTCTCCACTGGAGCTTGTAGGAGAAGTACTAGTGGGAGACGATGGAGTACTGCTCCTCTGTAAGAAATGTTAAAGCCTTGGTTAGTTGCTTTCTACCACCCCAAGTGCTATGCCTGCTGAATACATTGTTCTGCTGCAGTGCTACCTCAGAAGCAGAGAAAAAAATACAAGCCATGATGTCATACGAGATAACAGAGCAGGCTTGATCCCTCTCTCTCCCCTTCACAAGCTTCCGGTACTTCAATCATTTCTCAGCAAACCAGACAAGCACTTCAACAAGGCATAACCAAGGAAACTTGCGGGTAGGTCTGACTGAGACTTCAGATTCAGTGTTGTAAGAGAACCAAAAGGTACATAAGTCCAGCAAGAGAGGTCTTCTGTGCAAAAAAGAAAGCTCTATTTAAGCAAGCAGATTAAAAACACTGACAGCCCCATCTCAAATCCCATCATCTCTGATTAAGAAACCACCTCAGCAAAATACTGGGGAAGGAGGAAAGTAAGACCAAAAACTGTGTTTGCAAAGGATAGGCTCACTGATTCTATGTAGCCAAGCTCTGTGAAAGACCAGCAAATGAAACCAGTCTATTTCCACTCCTGGTGTCAGTGAGGTATAGGTGGTGTTCCCTTGATGTTTTGATGCTATTCCTTTCCACTGCACACTGAGCAAGACAGACAGAACTTCACCCCCCCTGCTAAGGAAAGCTAGGAGATGCACGAGGTCAGCAGGAGGGTCGGTGCTGAAGGAGAGAAATCCATCTGCATACAATAATTAATACGGCTACTCAGGTGGTTCAGAGAAGCAAAGATCTCATTAAACAGTTCTGGGCACCACAGGGCTAGTGGTGCTCTGCAGTTGTGTATTTAGGACACCTGGGAGGTGTGGCATCAACAGCAAGTCCGCAGAAGTGGAGAACCATGAATCACAACCGTCAGTTCAAAACACACGTGTAGCTGCAAACTTGCCATCTCTTCGTGACAGATAGGGCGTCTCAGGCTTCTACATTTTTAAGTTGTTTCAATTGTTGAGGTTTGTGTTGGTAAAATATTTAAGCAATGACTTTCCTTCTTCACAGCGAGAACTTAGGAGCAGCTACAGTTCTCGGTCTTGAAAGAAGATGACTGCCAGAGGGGATACCCATGCCCATGCAGCCCTTGCCTCAGCAACCTGAAGCTATCCTGGGTTCATTACTGTCCAGGGACTGACAGCCTTTATCAATGCTACAGTACTTCTAAATACTGATGACACCTGTAACATAATCCACCATCAAGTAGATAACTCTGCTCTAGTGCTTTATCTGCTACAACTGCTTAAGCTTCTGAAGGACTAAGTGGATCTAACTGCGAGACTCAACTTCTATTAGAAGATTACTAATGAGAACTCATTCCCAATGAAGATGAACAAGATGAAGAGGCAGGGTTTGAAAACAGACTTTTTCCACAGAAGAAGTCACAGGAGGTGTCTAGAGCTAAGAACCTTGCACACACACACACAGGGTGAAGAGCAGGTGCAGAGCTGCAGACAGCGTTTTACCGTGGAAGTGAACATGCTGCTGGACATGGAGTGGCCCTCATGAAAGAACTACAAAACAAAAAACAGACACCAACACATCAGACAGACAGCCATGACAGAACAGGACACAAACAAGGTTAAGTAAACCCTCTGTGCAAGTACAGGAACAAGGGACAAGTTCAGGTGCTCAGGGGAAAACTGCAATAGCCCCTGCCCTCTTGCAATGCTGCACTTCAGCTGACCTCCAGGCAGCTGCTGTCCATTCCCAGGTCACCACGAAGTCAGACCTCACCGTGCCAGGAGCCCATCTGGCGGCCACCAGCTGCCCACACCACCCACCGAGCTCCAAGAACGGCCAACACAAACCACCACAGTTTGAGATGCAGACAGAAGCTTGAAATGGGGTTTTTTTGTAACACAAAGCTGATTCCCTCCCCAAGGCAAAATGGCACTGAATTAATATCTAGTGAATTATTCAGAGAATGCAGTGAGATGTGACAGGAAGCAGCACGAATGGCAAGGAGAGGGGGGAATAAAAATAAAACCAGCCAACTCCTCCTCTGTGGAAAATACCAAGTTTCCATCTAATGCAAAAGCAACGCAGGAAACACACTTCCAACCTCAACAAAGGTTCAAGTGTTTCAGCTCAGGCCCACCTCGGTATTTAAAACAAATGAATGCTGCCACCTAGTGCCGAGTCTGTCTTCCTTTCCAAAAGTCCCTGAAGTCAGATACCCACGGTGTGACTTCCAGCCCTGCTTGGACTGAACCCCTAAAGTCCCTTCAGGGCCGGTAGGAAGCATCAGGCAGCACCTTCACAGCCACAGTGGTACCAGGAGGCTTGGCCATGGCACAGCTCAAACATGGCAACCAGGTCTTGGGAGCCACACACTGTGTGTTTCTCAGGTGCCTTTGCCTTCCTGCCTGATTGTGTCCTGTGAAGAATCGAAGCTGATCTTGATTGTCACTATCAAACGCTCCGTGTCAAGAGCATGCAGAAATTCCACTCCTTTCTGGAGGCTCATTGAGTAAATCTCTTTCACACAATCAAAGGAAAACATGAAATACTTTCTTAGAAACTTACAGAAATGGCCTCAGATTAAATGAAACATGCTTGCTTGTAAGTAGGTTTCTAATGTAGAATCAGAGAATGGTTTGTGTTGGAAGGGACCTTTAAAGATCATCTAGTCCATGCCATTGTCAGGGACATCTTTCACTAGATAAGGTTGTTCAAAGTCCCATCCAACCTGACCTTTAACATGGGGCATCCACAACTTCTCCAGGCAACCTTTTTCAGGGTTTCACCACCTTCATTGTAAAAAATGTCTTCCTTACATCTAATATAAAGCTTCCTGCTTTCTATTTAAAACTGTTGCCCCTTGTCCTGTTGCTACAGCCCCTGGTAAAAGCTTCATCTTTCTCATAAGCCCCCCTTATATAATGAAAGGCTGCAATAAGGTCTCCCCCAGGCACTTCTCTTCTCCAGGCTGAATAACCCAGGCTAAAAAATACAGAAATGTCAGTCACATTCATTCAGAATATTTTGGCTGTATTTTCTGTGCTATTTCTCCATACACTCGGTTGCTGTGTAATTCCAAGCACTGAACTTAAAATACATATATATATAGAGAGAGTCTAGAAAATCATCCTCAATTCATGAATAAACAAGAGAAGAAGAAAACAAACCAAGATTTCTCTTCCAGGTATATCTTTTCCAAAAGGCACTCGGACCACTTGAGCAACTTGGGCAGAGTACAAGAATGAACACTGCATGAAAGTTTCACTTTGCATATCTTACTTTTCCTTAGCTAAAGATAATAGAAGAGCTGTTTTAAAGTTGATGCCATTAATGCATTCGAGTTTTTTCAAGTTCTTGTATATTCAAGCATGTGAAACAAGAACAAAAAAGGAAGCATATTTTTGGAGGAAACATCCCCTTGCTGCCTTCTATTTAGCCATCAGCTCTAAACCAAAGGATCTTAGGAAACTTCTGTCAATTTACTAAGAATAAAACCTAACATACACAGTTCCAGAACAGCTATATTTTCATATGAGCATTGACAGAAAACCCTCACCTGCTTCATCTCACTCTTCAACTTAGTAATACCACTTCTTTCTGTTTTGGTTGCTCCAGAATGCCCCATTTCATGAATAGAAATGGCGGGGCTGGATGAAGAGGAATCTACATGTCGCACTAAAAGAAGCAAATGGACAGTTTTAAATTCTATAGGTAGAAAAAAAAAAAGATGAAATTGTATCTAGAAGTTAAACACATATCCCTTATGAAGTGGACAATGCTCTTGGTGACAGGATCCTTTCAAATCACATCAATATAGTTCAAACCTGATTGCACGAAGCGAGGGACCTGATCCATATTTGGATATCAGGGTCCCATTTTCCAAAACACTGAACAATCATAGCTTTGTAAGACATCAGAGTTGCAACGAGTCTGTGAGGGCCTAAGAATGAACCCAGGAGACAGCTGATGTAACAGTCGGGAATATCTGGGCATCCCAGACATGCTCCTGGAAGGTGGGTTAGATATAACCTTTCTATGGTTTTCCTTCTGGTCACATAAAATTTCATTGTAAAAGTTTGCCTTCATATCACTGAAAACTTGATTCAATCTTATTTCAGTGCAGGATAGCTTCCATTATATTTGTTTTGTTTATTCCACAGCAAACACACCACATGTACTGGCAACCCATAACTAATACATTACCTATACCTCTATTTTATGTGCTGAGAGTGTAGATTCCTACTCATAAGACAATCTAACTTTGTAGTTCTCGCTTAACATATGCAAGTACCCAAGTGGACAACTTACAACTTCTTTCTACTCCAAACTCTTTTCCACTGAGAATATGGTGCAGGAGATTTTTCATATCAAAGGGGCTTAGATTCATCAAACTCTCTGAAGCTTCTTCACCTAGGAAAAAAATCAAACATCACTATAGGTGGCTTTATACCTTTTCCTAAGTAAACTGCTGGTGAATTCAAGTCAATCACATGTACCTTTGCTGCTAATGCTTCCTTTAAAAAAAAACCCCATGCGTAGAGTCACATTTCAAAGAAAATACGTTTCAGGACTAAAGAACAAACTGCATGTAAATAAAGCAATTTGCATTAGTGGCTATTATACCACAGAGCTTGTGTGAAATCTCACTGAAGCTGATGATAAGAAAGCAGTTGCTCCTTTGTAGAGCAAGATCACTTGGAAAGGCATTACAGCCATCTCTTCACAGCAGATGGCTTGTAGCTTTAAATTACAGAGCCAGAGTTACTCCATAAAGAAATGCATGCGTTTGGGAAGGCTTGTGTTTTGACTTGCTTACATTTGCATACACATGAGCACACACGTGTACACAGACCACTCTCCCATAGGAGAACATGGAAAAGGCAGCAATGAAGCTGAGGGCAGTGTACGAAGCATCTGGCACATGTACAGGTAAGGAATAACAAAAGGGACACCAGGAAAGACAGTCTTTGCACTGTGAACAAAGGAGTCTCCGCCGTTCAGCTACAGGTTTGGGGGAAACAGCTTTCTGCACATTCTTCATACAGAAACGGCGTTATCCCAGAAAATTGCTTGGCTCCATTTGTTACCTTCTTCTAAGGGAGAAACCTGCTACCTCCCAGTGGCAGCTACCCACTTAAGTTAGAGAGCTGCAGCATCTAAAGCGGGCTTCATCTAAGCAACTGACAGGGAACCCCTCGCTACACCATGAGGGAGATAACCAGGGAGATCAAAACCCCCTTTAGGGTGTGCTGGGGCATTACAAATGGTAATGTGAGGTGAGCCACAAAAATACGGCCCTAAGTGTCAGTATTTGACTATGTATTTGTCACATTAACTTGATTACTTCTCATGACTGATGCTTCTTAGACTTCTGACCCTCTTCCATCGGGAAAATCATTCAGTGATTTTTCAGATCTGTCTTCAGCCACGATTTCACTCTAGCTTCACTTTTCCCAAATGAGTTTTACAGTATTTTTCCCTTGCACCACTTGTTTGCTACTTCCCGGGTTTTTGTAGGGCATATGCAACAGCTTGGGGTCCTGTAAGAATCTTTCTTTACTGACCTCCTGGCAAAACAATGTTATCACCAGCTGTAATCTAAACAGGAAATATTTTCAACTAAGCACATAGAAAGAGAGAAGACTTACACACAAAAAAGACAGAAGATCAGAAGTTACATTGAATAAAAACTACCAGAACCGTGAATTAAGGCTCAAATATTCAGAAGATACCTTGAGTCCTAATTCTGATTGACGTTAGTGGCATTGGGTCCCTAAATATACATATGTGAAATTCAATGGCCTGGACCTAAAATATTTACTAAAAGTCAGGGGATTTAAGTATTTAGCATTCACTTCAGTTTGAGTAACTGGGGAATGGGGGGACAGGAATCTTTCATTAAGTCAAAACCAGAAGTTATTTTCAAAGTTTGTAACCATGCATGCTGAATGAGGAAGTTAATAAAAGGATTAAAACACATAGAAATGAAAAATCAACCACTGAGGAGAAGCAAAAACAATGCCATAGGTACCTTTATGGTAAAATTGCTCTTACCTGAGCATTTCAGACTTCGAGCCAGCTCAGTGGCCATCACCTGAATTATGAGACCAATGCGGAGCCTGAGCATCTCCACAAAAAGACTAGGCTGTGACCGCACGTACATCGCCAAGTACATAATTATTTCCTGTAAGGACAAACCCATAAGGGCAACCATTCAGAGCGGGTCCTCCTGGCCCTCCCAGTCATACAGCAACTGGGCACGGCTGAAAGAACCATTTTTACACAGGCTGCGTACCTGGGTCAGGACTGCAATGCTGATGTCTTGGCCGCTGGCTTCATAAATAAGATCTATGAGCTCCTCGGGTGGCAGCGGGCTGCAGGAAGGCAAACCACAGTTAGCAGTGACTCAGGCACCTGCTATTAACCTCTTGAACAAGCACTGGAACCAAATCACCCAAAACCATCGCTGCACCACAAAGGTGCCTACGATGCTGCCTGGGTGGCTACAATTCCTTCCGAAGGGAGAAGTTTAAAACCAAGGTAATAGCAGCAAACCAGTACTTGCAGGAAGATGAAGGGCAGGGTGCTTCTGTAACTGAGGCAGAGCTCCAACTTACGCAGTAATGATTTTCTCGCGGGGTTCTGGTGGCAGGCCCACTGTAAGTTGCTTGTGGTGAGACAGGAGGTCTGTGCATGCCTGTCATAACGGGACAGAGAGCAGGAGACCTTTCTCTGAGTTGTGGAAGTGATACAGCTTTTAATTCCCCCAAATTAAGCATTTCTTCAGCAATTTTTAAGTGCATTTCTATTAACTAACAGAAATGCAGATCCAGCAGAATAGTCTTTAACTAGCTGCCAAAGGAGGTCCACAGGGCTAGGAGAGTCTACTCAAACTGAGAGCAAAATCAGCAGCACAATGATTAGGGACTCCAGTGCGGCTGGGAGATCAATAAAGGATTTTATTGTTTTATCATTTAATAAACGTTTGTTCTTTAAGACAAAACCCATTTTTCATCAATGAAAAACTTGGCAGTATCAGCTAAAATAGAAATAAATCCTGTATACTAATATAAACAAAACCCCACCAAACATACTGTTAGGCACTCTGATACATTCTGAAATAGGTACTTCCCCTAGTAAGACAGCATTTATGTTTACCCTTTTATATCAACCTCCTTTAAACGTGGGTGTTCAGTTTTCCTGTTTTAGCATCCTGAATCAAAGACTTCACAGAGCAATGTTCCTTTGATTCTGAAGAGCCTATTTTCCTTCCCTTAACGTGGAACAAAACAGATCACCTCTACTCTTTTTCCTCCCCAATTCTTTGTCGGTGTTATCTCAACTTCACATACAGGGCTTTCTGTGAGCACACCTGTACTGCTCCTCCACCAGGTCTTGGGGATGGAAAAGGTTATGCACTTAATGAGATATCATGCAGGGTGAGGATCACAAATTGCTCCCTGCTGCAAGACTGTTGCTAATATAGGGCATCCCAGGTGAGACAGTCAGAGCTTTGAAAATGGCCAGGAATTGGAGAAAGAGCTCTTCAGAAATATACAGACATAAGTAAGAAATTAAACGAATACTTCAGAGTATTTGAGAGGAAATCAAACCTGTACTCTTACAGTGCATCTTTCTTGTTACCATGTAATAGTCGCAGACACTTTAATGCCCCCAGACACCCACATCCATGCACACGACAGACTGCCCAACGGGTTGGAAATTAGAACATGTTTATGCATCATCGCTAGCACCTTGACATACTAGTGCTCCTGAAGTGTTCATGCTATCACAATAGCAACAGACAATCACCAATGACAACTACAGCTTTCAAAGTACGTAATTAAGCTTCTCCAATTAACAGAGATGACATGAAGCCTTCACAATCATTTACAGGGTGACATTCTCAGTCCATGCCAACATTAGCAGAGTTCACAGTACAGATGAAAGGTAAAGATGTCAGACTGTAGATCAGGAAAGCCACCATCGTTTATTGAAAAGTGCTGTACTATGTATGTTGTGAAGACCAGAAGAAGGCAAGCACAAGCCCCACCACCAAACTGGTAGTTTTATCCGTTTCCAGGCAGGAAACTGAGCTAGCATTATTGATATTTCATACCTCAGCCAGGACTTCCACTCTCTTTTTGAGTATACCGGAAATATAACGGATTAAGCCCCATTCTTGATTGAGGCCAGCCTTTTTGTAGAGCTCGTTGAGTAGGCTGTGGACAGTGACGCCGTACTGTCCATCCAGCTCTGTGTCCCAGTCAGCGCCTCTGCCACAAAAGACACAGAAGGTAACTGTCATCAGATAAAATGCTAAGCTGCTTAACCTTACCACGCAACAAGGAGCCCGATTTTGATCGCACTGCTCATTTTTGGTGACAGAATTAAGTAGTACGTGGGCCTTCACCAGAGATCAGTTATATTCAGACAAAATCCTCTTGATACCAGGAACTTTCATATTAACTTGAGTACTCAGCCATGAGCTTGTGACTTCAAAGCAACTATGCAAAGGATTTCCCACCAGACTTCAAAGTGAGCATGCGCTCAGTTTGTTAGGGGAATGCTCCAAACCATGCTTTTTCAGAGCAGAACTCAGCAATATCTTCAGTACTGCTGAAGACTGCACCCCTTTTTCAGATGCCTCAGGGGACTCTTAAGTTTTTTGCTCTTTTTCTTTTTTGCCCTGCCTTTAACCGAGCCTCCATGCTGCTTATGCCATTACTGAAAAATCAAAGGAGATTTCCATTTCTCTCCCAGTTTTCAAATTCCCTGCATTATGGGTTCTCTTTGATAATGTTTTAAAGCGTCACAGAATGACCTTTCAACTCCTGCTGGAGGGACAGAGTCCACCAGAAGTCCACCTGTCTGCAAAACAGAGACTCTCATGGTGAAACAAGTCCAGAACAAGAAATTAAGGGTGTTGAACAACAAAATTAAGGGTAGTTGAACAACAAAATTTTATCTTTCCAGGCTTTCCTTTGCCCTCCAAGACAGGCTGCTAAACATTTCACTTGGGAAATCAAGAAGATGAGAGGAAAGGTCCTCACAGAGGAAAGACTAAAATAAAGACAATCTTTGTAGCAGTAAGGAAGATCTTGTGATTAACATGCTTGTCTTTGCACCCAAAGCTAACTTCCTGACAGGTCCCAGCAGTATCCTCCTGTATGGGATATAAAGCCCAGTAAAAGCACTCCAGAAGATGATTCTGTTGGTTTGTGTTTACATTTTGTTCCCATCAAACCTGTTTAAATAGCAGCTGTTTACTAACCCCAGCACCTGGGGTTAGACCGTTTCCAAGAATGTTTTGAAGAGCACCGAGTTTCAGCTGGTAGTACACTTAAGCATGCTGAGGAATTCAAGGAAAAACAGTGACTACTCGTTAAAATTGCACTTTCCTTTTAGTTAGAAAGTGTCAGGATGAAGTTTCCCTCCACTTCCTTTCCTGTGTATAAAAATCACACCAAATCTTTGTGAACTTAGAGCGCCACAAATATAGCAAGCTGTGTTCTCATGCATGGAAAGGATTGTGCATCTCACTTGCGAGCCCTGGACCCTGTGCGTATTCACAACTGTGCACCACTCAACTCTGAAATTAGCACAAGCATTTGTTTGTATCCAAATTATTTATGTAGTCGAGCTAACTGAAAATTCAGTGATTAAAGCACAAAATATTTTAACCTCTCCCCTCAAAACACAACCCTGAACAGTAGAAAACTTTTGCACAAGAATAATCAGCTGTGACCAAACTCAAAGATGATGATGTTTACACTTGGGCAACTCACTTTAGTATATGCAAGACATATAAAATATCTGCTTGATCATGGAGAGTTGGACATTCTTTCAGCTGCTCAACAAGCTTCCTGCAATCCAAATCACCACGAGCATCTTTAGGTAAGTGCAAAACATTTCCACGGCCCTGATAACAATGATGGATTAAAAAAAGAAAGAAAAAAAATTCAAAGAAATGATTTTGAAAAAAGTAGCAGATCAAATTCAAACTGTAACTTCCCATTAAACAATACAACAGACTTGCAACATAAGTCTGCATTTGAAATACAGACTCGTCACACAGTTCTTGCCAGACTACTGCAAACATCAACAGGAGACTAATCCCAGGAAACACAACACTCAGAATGGAACTAGTTTTGGGTCGAGCAACAAGGAAAGCTGTTTCTTGGATAAAACAAAGACATATTTTGTCAAAGAAGGAAACCTGCATGCTTTTTCCTGTCGTTTGTTGTTACTTGTAAAGAGAAAAGAAGAAGGATACTACCTTTTTTAGTTGAAATAGAATTTTTTGAGTTCCATCTCTAACCTGTGTATACATGGTGCTTTATGAATACATATGTTGCCATCATAAACTTTCTGAAACTGCCATGTCAACTAACCAAATGATGCAATGCTGTGGTGAGTTCTTGGGTGAAGTTTTGTTTAACAAGCTATTCAGCAATTTATATGCTCATAAAAAACCACTTCCAAAATCAAAGCCTGTCAAGCAGAATCCTTCAGGAGGCTGGATACAACCTCCTGTAACCATTCTCAGCAGTCACATACATGAAGGCAAAACTAGTGCCCAGCACAACCCCATCTTTGTGCCTCGGAGAGTGATTTGGCTGGTGCACTAAGGACATCTGCCCTTTCACACACACTCCCCTCATGTCCAGACATTACTATTAGTAGCATTTCTTGGAGAACATCTCTACAAGGCCACGAACATCCCATCCTTCCCTTTGTGTGTTCAATTTTTGGTATCTAAAGATGTTAAGTTCACCTTTGGCCTTCAAAAACAAGCATCTATGATACTATTTTCTGTTTTGCACACACAATCAAAAGATTTCCACTTGGTAATGTCTATTTTAGAATAAAAACCTTCACCCATCAGAAAACTAAATTCCAAAAGATGGGAGTAGACATCTGGTGCCCCAGGCAGAGTGGCTTGTCTGCCAAGAAAAATGAGAACTAGCATAGGGTTTGGCTGGGAAACACAGGAAAGGCCACTATATAGCATTCTAAAAGCACAGACAGCATAAAAATTCCCACAGCTTACCTTTGTCTCAAAGAAATGGGGGTTATCAACAAGATTCAGAGACTTCCGGTGAGTGTTCAGAACTTTAGTGGGAAGAGACATAGACACAGCTGGAAAGCAAAGCCATCAGGAAAAAAAAAAAAAAAAAAAAAAAGAAGTTGGTTTCAATAACATGAAAATTTAAAATACCTACATGAAGCAACGACTAGGTAAAAAAACAACAGAAATACCTCCCATAGTCAAAATATAGAGGCAACACTTAAGAGACACTATGACAAGCTCATGTTCGGAACCGTATCTCCTTGCAGGCTTGCTCCAAGAGCTCCTGAGATCAGTATGTCAGGGGCTCAGGTGCTACGTGCTCAACTCATACCTCTTGTAATGGCCCATGCCTCAGAAATCCTACAGCCCAACGACCTGACCCTGCTAAGCATTTTAAACATTTTGACAGGAAGTATGTGAAGAAAGTGGTTGAACTGGTAAGATATCATCATAACAATAGTAATGCTAAATGCAGGCTAATGTTCTGTTAGCTTCAAATGTTGAATTCAATAGAGGATCAGTAGAGGCACTTGAAAGATGGGAGAAAAGACTAACAAAAAAATCTTTAAAGTTATTAATTTACACTGAAGTTAAAGGAAGCCTTCCCTTAACAAGGACTACATATATACAAAACAATGCATATTTTGGAATCCATTTGCAAATTCAGACACAGCATTACTTGGAAGTAAATCCTCCACTCAACCTATTAGAAATGAAGCATTATTAGGAATACTGTCCTCCCTCTCTATTTGTTCTTGGGAATTTATAAAGTACATGCATGTACTTACATTTTTCTGGTACTGAAGCATTTAATTTCATCACAACTTTCTTAAAATAAGAAAGTATATTTTGTCTGCCTTTGTACAAAGACAAAAACAATGAATTCACTGACTTGGGCTCTAGAATTCTATCCATCTGAGAAGCTGTAGCAGTTTCCATAATATTAACTTTGATTAAATGTTACATTTCATAGCAGATTATCTATGTATGCACCAAGACATGGGATACTGCAGGAACATGACAGTAATGCTTTCTGACTCAGTCATCGTATAACATACTTGCGACACCAGTTCTTTTTAATCATCAGTATTCTGAAATGCTTGAACTTAGCCCTTGAAGGATGCAAAACAGGTTTGCTATTATTATCACTACATGAAAAACAGGGAGAAATACCTGGAACCTCCAAGCCCTTTGTCTTGGCCATTATTGACAGTATCTCTTCTGTGGAATGGTTTGCACTGAACACAGGTGATTGAGTCACAGTCTTTGAAGTTGGAGGCAGGTAGGACTTCAGTGCTGTACTCTGAAGGATATCATTTATATACTGATCCAACTCATCCTGGCTTTCTAGTGTTACACACATAAAATAGAAGGTTTATTAAAGGTAAAAATCATAATTTATCAGTGCTTTCTTTTTCAAACACACCACTCTATTCTCGCTTATAGAGAAGGGCACAACAAAAGAATATCATAAGCAAGAGATTTCTAAGCTGAACAAATTGGAAAGGCAAAAAGAAAAAATATGTTTCTGGCACTTTGAAAACAGTTACATTAGGATGTTGTTCTTCCCTTTGAAAGGAAACAAATGTCTTTTATCTTGCTGTTAGTTCACAGATCACAGATAGACTTGATGATCTGAAAGGTCTTTTCCAACATCAATGATTCTACAAATCTGTGATTCTTACCAGCTCTTCCACTCGAGCTCTTGTCTATAACCCCTCACAGTCACTTCCTACCTCCAGCCTCTTCCATAGGCACCCTCATTTGCTGACATACTCATCTTCATACTCATCTTCACTGCAGCAGTTACTGGTCACTGCCATACTATGAACGTAGAAAGAATATGCACAGACTCCTTCTCCAAATTAAGCCATATATACTGTTTTCAGACCGATGCATGAGAAACCTGAATGACTATCAACTGCACACTACACAGACTCTGTACCTACTTACTGTAGGTAAACCCAAACTCTGCTGATAGAACTTGACAGAGAGAAGACATGAAGTGAGAAAACACCACCTCTTTCACAGAAATCTGCTGGATAGCCTCCATCTTCACTGTCAGGACTACTGCGGCCTTCGTTAGGGTCCTCAAACAGTTTCACATCACAGTCTGGATCCAGGAAGCTCAGATAGGTATGAAAAGAAGTGGTAAGAAATTCTGATAGCTTGCCTATCTTCACCCTGCAATCAGGAACACATGACAAAGAACATGAACATCCACCACTTTGATACCAATTAAGGCTCACTGAGCTTTCAAAAACTCCTCCAAAATTTGAGACAGACATACTGTTAAACCCACCTTCAGTATCTGCAAAGCAGCAGATACTGATACTGAGAAAAACAAATGCAAAATAATAGGTCCAGCTGAGTACTTACTGCTCTAGCTACTAACTGAACTGAACTTTGTTATGCTAACACCTACAGGCCTAACTCAAAGCCTAATTATGCAGGGTGCTGTATGTTTATAAGAGAGATCCCAAACAAAGAACTAAACTCCAAGGATAACGCATGAGAAACTGGGACTAAGAAGTTTTTATCAGCAGGAATATCTCTTCATAGAACTGCAGTGCAGATAAAAAAATAGAAAGCACATTTGATTGTCAGAGGAAGATACTGATTGAGAGAGGACAAGCAGGAAGAGAAGAGGGAGGTATTGTGGCATCATATTAAATGGCTTTTATATGTAGATGAATGAAACACAAACTTACAAGTACTACATGAAATTTACATTTAAAACATGCCCAGTAACTGTGACAGATAATCAGGTTTTGCAACAGAAGACCATCCAAGGACAAATATTTGTATTTCCAAAGGTCTGACATTTGTTTTTTCTTATCCATTAACGGAAGTCAGAGATGGTTCATCCTTTGGGAAACAGATCTTTTCCATTGCACCTGAGGTCCAGCTACCATCAAATGACCCCATAAGTAAAGCTGAAAATTCTCTCTGCAGAGTGCTAGTACGAGGTCTGTGCACTATCACAAGATCAAAACTGAGGCATGTATAGGATTTAATTAAAAAACATCATGGGGAGACAACAATTTGAGGGTTCTGACATTACCTTGCACCTCCAAAATAACCGTCCTCTAATTTTCTTATGGTGGCAAGAACTGCTGGATGAATGTCAGTGCCATCATCAACTGAAAAAGAAAAATTGAAGAGTTGAAGAGTACCGACACATTAATTGGACATGATAAATTAAGAAAGTGGATTACTGCGTGTGCTCTATGAAGTTAATCATAGAAATGCAAAACAGAACCCACAACTGCTATCAATACTAGCTTATTCAAAAACCCCAAACAAACAAACAGAAAACAACCCTGAAACGAGTTCTACAGGGATTTATGAAGACAAAAACCAACCCACAAGTTTCAAAGGGATTTCTATCAAATTTCTTCAGACAGAAATAGTATGGTGATGATGGGAAGATGCAAGGCTATAAAGGGGGAGTAAAACCAAAATTAAATATTACCACGTCATCCAAATTCAGCATACACTTGAGAAAGCTAAACTGTACTTTTGA
This sequence comes from Todiramphus chloris collaris, assembly GCA_025345505.1. Taxonomy (NCBI): domain Eukaryota; kingdom Metazoa; phylum Chordata; class Aves; order Coraciiformes; family Alcedinidae; genus Todiramphus; species Todiramphus chloris. The sequence continues at coordinate 8,550,422 of JANVCC010000011.1, forward strand.
TGTCAGAACTCAGATGCTGAAATGGTCTCCCCTCAAACTGACTTCTACCCTACTCCCCTGCAGTTAACTACTCTGCTTAAAACAGAACAAATAAGTTTACCAAGCATTGTGTGGGTGATGGGAAACGTCAGGGTTGGTCTCCCTGTCATCCTCCAGCAAGAAGTGAGGTAAGCCAGCTCTGTCTTGAGCATCTCCACAATCATCTGATTGTCTAGAGCCAGATAGAAGTGATGCTGGTCAGTAAACTAGAAAACAGAGAAATAAGGCATATGAGTAGTTGTTAATGCTCTCCTTGTACTTTTTTCCATTTTCTCCCTTAAATCAATCACAAAAGTCATATGAGCTATTTTTGACCACAACACAAACTGCGTGGATTAACGTTAACAAGGCCTGTGACTGTGCAAAAGAAATACATGCTTGCCCAGAGATGATTTTTACAGGTGTAGGTGACCACGACAGAAGGAAGCCATACAAATAAAAAGCAGGCAATCCTGCCTATGAAGTAGAATCTTCCCAATAATGAATTACAGTAACCTATGATCTAGAAGATGGAATTACTCTAAAGATGGAAGCAAAAAAGCTAACAATAGCAACAAAACCAATAAATAGGCCTAATTGCATGCTGAGGACTGGGAACTAGTGACTGTATGTGTCCAGGGAACAATGTGAAAAATCAAGCAGAATACAGAAAATCTGCCAGTTACTCTGGAAAAGAGGTGCATTAAATGCACAATGGTAAACTGTGCTGTTCCCACTACAGAGGAAAGCCAAGAACCACTCTCAGAGGAAACCAGAAAAGCTGGACAAATGAAGCAAAGTATGTGAAAGCAGCCTCAACAAAACTTAAGGAATCATAGAGGCCTTGGGGAGGGGTAGAATATGAAATAAATAACAGTTAGTGAGACACATAGTGGTAAAGGAGGAAACACCCTGTATCAGAATCACAGAACGGTTTGGGTTGGAAAGGACCTTTAAAGGCCACCTAGTCCAAACCCCCTGCAGTAAGCAGGGACATCCTCAACTAGATCAGGTTGCTCAGAGCCTCATCAAGCCTCACCTGCAATGTCTCTAAGGATGGGGCCTCCACCATCTTCCTGCACAACCTGTTCCAGTGTTCTACCACTCTCATAGTAGCAAACTTCTTCCTAATGTCCAATCTAAATCTACCCTTCTCTAGCTTAAAACTATTGCCCCTTGTCCCATCACTATAAGCCCTTGTAAACAGTCCCTCTCCATCTTTCTTGTAGGCCCCCTTTAGACACTGCAAGGCTGCTATAAGGTCTCCCTGGAACCTTCTCTTCTCCAGGCTGAACAACCCCAACTACCTCAGCCTTTCCTTGTAGGAGAGTCCAGTCTCCAGAAATAATAGGAAAACACAGAAACTGTAGCTCTGTTAATAAACAAAGAATGGATGTAGGAAGAGAGGACACAAACAAGCTGAAACATTCTACGCTGGTTTTACTGACAGAAGTAACAAATTATGATCTGTAATACTATTTTCAACAAAGCGATAGGAGTCCAGCCTGAGTATGGGAAGCGAAGTCCAGCGAAATTACTTCACAGATCTTAAGGAATTAGCTGAAACAATCTCTAAGCCACTGGCAATTCAGGAAGAACAAGTCCCAAAAAAACAGAGAGAAAGAAACACACTGCCTGTCCTTAAAAACGAAAAGCCAGAATAACACAGACCACCTAAACTAATTTCAGAACCTGAAAGCACAGGAAAACAAAGCCAATTTGAGACTGATAAGGCAATTAAAAAAGGATAAAGCAAGATGCCCAAACAGTCATATGAAAAAACAATCTCAGCAAACTAGTGCAATTTCCTTCTTTGGAAGCAGTTAGTTGGTAGGTGCAAGAAAGTGTCTGACAACTCTCAATTTATGCAAATGTTCACACTACTGAGCTCAAGAAAACACATCTGAGGAAGCAGAACTGCCTGACAAACTGTTCTCAGAAGGCAGCTATTGACCATTTTTTTCAGAATGAGAGGGTATCTAAATGGGGTCAGCCTTTGCCCCACACCTAATCAATGTTTTCACGAGAGAACAGGATGAAATACAAACTACACACCCACAAAATTTGTGGACACTAGTAGATGAGTTAACTGCTAATTTCAGGAAGGTGAAATTAAACATTAATTCCACCTCCCTCCAAAAAAACATCTGGCTACAAAGTATCTGGGGAAATATCTGGCTACAAAGTACAACGAAAATCTTACAGAGGTTTTAGTCAAACATGGAATGTACAGCAACTGTGTGCTGCTAATGCAAAGATAAATGCCATTTTGGAATATATTAATACATAACTGATACACAGCAAGATTTTAGCAGGAATACTGCCTTCTATTTGCACAGCAGGATGTGGACAAAGAGGCATTTTGAAAAAAAACATGACTGTAAGGATTTTTTTGCTCATTTGCAAAAGTTAAAATTGGAGCGGGGGAGCACACAAGAAATAATCTGTTATAAAGCCGTTTGGGGAAGAATGGTAAGGGATCCACACTTTTTGCAGTAATCCGATGTTGTTTGGACATTATGAAGCATTGCAGAAGCCATCTATGGGGTCCACTGAATGTCTTCCACTGGCATTTAAAGACGACATTAGTTACACATCTATTCAGTAATGTGTGAGCATTCTTTATCCTGATCCAGCTGTACATGTTTAGAGTAGGTCACCCCTTGGCCTTCTAGTACAACCTTCTAAAGTAAGTTTACAGGAATAAGTGTGTCATATTTCATTAAATGTATTAAAAAAGGCATTCATTCTGGAAGGATCCAAACTTCCAGCTACATTGAAAAAGACACTAAACAGAAAACAAAGACAGAACGTCCCTTTGACAGTGCTATCGACCCTTTCAACAATATAATGAAAAGATTACATCTTATTCTCTTGGGGATTACAGTACTTGGCACGCTTATGTGAAACTAAATTTTCCATCAAAGCAATCAGTAGAAAGATATATTAAGTGACCTATTTTTGGAAAAACTATTTCATTAGCTAGAGTGTTGGTTCAGGCTGAGATCAGTAACAACCTTGTACTATTGATTTGCTGTGTTCTTCTAAGCCACAAGCCAAAGAAGCCAGACTCTGTAGGACAGACGAGAGATTTATCAGCACTTCTAACCACACTGATCATCCAACACTCTCAAAAACCCAGAAAGCAAAGCACATCTGCTTTATCAGCCCTGCTCTACCTAAAGTAGAGTGACAACATGTAAAATCAGAGTGCTTCACTAATGATTAGCCATTAAGCAAGCAGTGATTTCCCTGCAAGCTTTACATGCTCACCTGAGGGGTAAAAGCAAATATTTGATTTCTTATCATGTACAGCTTGGAGGTGCCTAACACTCCAATATGTCGGTGTGGCCGTCCACTTAATTTCATGTTCTTGTTCCGTCCTGTAAAGAAAAGAGAAAAGATTAAAAAAAAAAAAAAGTCTCACCTACCATTTCCTGTGTGGTTTTCCACAACCACCATTTTAGACAAGGAGACCTACTTCATTGATACCAGCAAGGCAGAAGACAGATAACCGAGTGGTCTATTTTGTAGCAACTACCAAATATATTAGCCAGAGATCTTCAAAGGCTTAATTAAAAATACAAATTTTAGTTTCGCTGACCATGGGATCTAGTCTTTTAATTGCAGTCATTGCTCAGCACCCAAAGCTTCCCCACCAAGGAAGACAGGAGGTTATGCCCTTTCATAAACAAGGCCATCAACATACAACAGAAATTGCAGTGCTGTCATTGTAGCACCTTAAAAACTCTTGCCTACAGAAGGCTAAATCCAAATACAGAGATAGGTTTTAATTCTTTTCATCAGGCTAATTAAGCACCATTTTTCTCCACAGAGTTTATCAGTGAATGATCCACACTGTACCCTTCACCTGAGCAGCCAGGAGTTGACTTGAATTTGTCTGACAAGGAATATGAGCTAACCAACCCATTCCTGAAAAAATACCACTGTGAACATTGCCACAAAAGTCACTGTTAGAAACAATACAGCCATGTGTCAAACCATCCTACTCACCCCCTGCCTAGTGAAAGAAAGCTATTATGAATTATTATGAAATAAACGTAAGCTTCAGCAAAGCCCTGCAAATGTTTTATTTGTTGAAAGTTCTTCAAGATAAAGAGACAGATTCTTTCCCAAAAGCAGCACATGCCATTTCCCTTCTCCATGTAAAGGGCACACTTTCTAAGACTTACTTGAAGGCCCCATTACTTTGGATGCTTCCAAAAAACCTGTCTGTTAAAACAAAAATCACAATGAAAAACACCACCGCAACAACAAAAAACCCAAACCCACCCCAGGAACAGCCTCATACTCGCCCTCAGCATTATGTGTAACTGCATTACCATGGGAACACGCTCCAGACTGACAGGGAAGCATGATATGGCTCCCCTTGTCCACTCTGCAAAGTAATCTTACCAGTGCTGATTAACCCCACCTCATTTTTACTTTGTAATAATATCCACAATTTTGAGTTCTGAGTTGCTGGCGTGCTTGAAGTAGGAAAACTAAGTTCAATTAGGAATACATGTAAAAAATTTTCCACCAAGACCCCATTCATTCCAGCAAGGATTATCAAAAGAGATGGTTCTCAAAAGACTTTCAATGACTATAGTTTTGGGGGCATTTATTTAAGCCAGCTGCCAGGCTATGGAGAAAACAGGTCTTGAGGGCCATTGCTGAGGAATCAGAATGCATTTAAGTCCTCTATTTAGAAAAGCCCTAAAGGCTTCTAAGTTTGCAAAACAGACAGAACGCTTCAGCAGCTTGACTCGGCTCAGGGTTGGAAGGAACATTAGCAAGAACCTGACAGCCCAAAGGTGCTCTGATAGCAGCCCAGCTTCCCTGACTTGGAGCAGAAAATTTCCTAGGCTGTCCACTAGGTAAAACAGCAACCACACTGCTGTTTCAAGACACAAAAACTGTACTTATACAGTACTCTGACTTTTTTCTGTGTTCTTCCAGGCATTTTTCTAAAGCCAGTTTTTCTGTAGAAGTTGTTCCCGCAGCACAAAAAGAAGCATTCTTGCCCAACTCCAAGGGCACAGGGAAACTTTATTTTGGACAGCTTTTCTAATGAGGTTTTTTTTTTTCTTTTTTTCCCTTTCTGTTGGGAGTCCCTTACTTAAGACAGAAGTTCTAATTTTGTTAAAGTTTCCTGTAGTAGAGAGGTTTCCACATTCAAATACCTACCCAGCATGGTGTAGAGGTTACTCAGGATGCGAGCTGGCTGCACTCTGAGTGGATGGATGTCAGCAATGCTCTGAACATTGATTCCATGGTCTTGCAAGAGATTCTTAATTTGATTAGATTCTGCCAAAACAGTTACTGCATAACAGAAAACAAAATCACTAGTAAGAAGCAACGTCCACTCTTTTTAACCGACCGTCTCTACCATCACCTGTCAACTAATACGTTTAGTCACTAAAAATGCACGAAGGCCTCACGACTTTCTTAACTTACAAGACAGTGAGACCAAAAGGGATTGCAAGAGGATATCAGACAGCTTTTGGCTCTCTTTGCTACTGAACATGTCATTCTTCTCCACTTTGGAACACAGGATAATTCAGGTTGGAAGAGTCCTCATGAGGTCTATACTCCAACCTTCTGCTCAAAGCAGGCTCAGCTTTATCAGTTTCTTCTGATTTCTTTCAGTACCACTGGTTTGGATCATACAGTCTTTTTTAGCAGACAGGGCTTTTCCACCATAAAACAAGGGGAAACACAATCTCGAAACTTTTGCTGTTTTATTACAGCTCACTGTAAGAACACAGCTGAGTCAATGGTCAACAGGCGCTATTACTTGTACAGCAATAAATGTTACAGAGGCCATAAAATGGCAGAGGTAGGGAAAAAACAACAGAGGTCCCAAAATCAGAAGAATCTGCAGTCCAGGCTCTGGACTGGGCCTCTTGTCATGCATGAAGTTTTGCCCATGCTAGGTGGCTTACTGGTTTGGAACTAATAATTCAGTATTCTTCTTTGCATTACAAATACTTGCCAAAGAACGCTAAAAATAAACAAGCACTTCTATTTCTACTGGAAACAAAGCACCTCAGAATAGCAAAATGCCACCCCCATGGTCCACCAACAGGCGGTAAACCCAGGTCACAGTGTCACTGACAAAGGCTGCTCCTGATAAACCAGGTGGGTGCTTTTCCAGACTGGTACAGGCCCTTGAAAAGCCTTTAAGACCCAATCAGCTGGAGTTTGCCCTCTACTTAATTTTCTGTGTTCGGCTGTTCCTGCACTGACTAAAGAAGCCAACCCCTGCAGCAGCCAAAAGACAGCCCTAAGCCTGGCTGCCTCATCTCCCTCCCTGGTTGCTCTCTGGTGCCTCTGAAAAGGGGCTGCACAGAAACCTAACTAAATTGACCCATCTCCCTTCACAGAATCACAGAATGGTAGGGGTTGGAACAGACCTCTAAAGATCATCTAGTCCAATCCCCCTGACAGAGCAGCATAGCCTACAGTAGATCACATAGGAACAAGCCCAGGCTGCTTTTGAAAGTCTCCAGAGATGGAGATTCCACCACTGCTCTGAGCAGCCTGTTCCAGTGCTCTGTTACCCTCAAAATGAAGAAGTATTTCCTCATGTTGAGGTCGAACTGTTTTCCAGTTTATGGCCATTGTCCCTAGTCCTGTCACTGGACAACTCTGAGAAGAGCTTGGCCCCATCTTCCTGACACCCACCCGTCAGATATTTGTAAACACTGATAAGATCCTCCCTCAGTCTCCTCTTCTCCAAGCTAAACAGACCCATTAGCCCTGCTCTTTCATAATAGAATCAACCAAGATTTCCGTTTCCACTACAAGATTAAGTTTGCTACTCTCCAGTCCCTGATGAGTTTTAAAATTTTAACAAGTATTTCTAAAAAAAAAGTTGTCAAACCTTATCTCCCCTCCTGGAAAAAGGCAACTGAGCAAACCACTCCATTGTCCTTCTCTAAGTATCATCAAAGCACCTACATCCCATGCAAAAATCCACATTGTTTTTAATCATGTCTTTCTTCTTTTCTATACATAGGGACTTGACCATCACATGATCCAATTCACACAGAATGTCCAGAAAACCCCCTCACCTTGTACTACAATGTCAGGTTTCAATCCAGTGGAGAATCTCCTGTTTAAAGGATCGATTTCACCCGCAGCAAGAAAACCCTAGAATAAATCCAAAAGAAAGAAAAAAGAAAGGAAACAAACAAAAATTAAGTAAAAAGCTTTTGATGACATCTAGAAGAAACTTTAACTAATCTTTGTACAAGAAAGCAGAACTTAAATCAGGTTTATCTACCCTGTCTACCAAGTAGTACATTCAATAAAAAAAATTTTTTTGAACAACAAGAAAACTGTTATGACTGACACAATCTGCATGTTCAGATTTCCTATTTTAGAGCTACAGCAACTGACACAATTTCACCAGGCCAGTGATTTATTTTATTTGTGTAGCTCCACTGGGATATTCAGTGGTTCCTTCAACAAGTCTATGGCTAATATGGGACAACTCTGTAGGCATTTTACACCACTGAGTAAGGCATAGCCTAATGGAGCTTGAAACAGTGCAAGATCCTAGCTCCAGGACAGCCAAGTCAGCCTCTAGCCTAGCCATGTATCAAGTCCATCTGACAACTCGCTCAGCTTGATAGAAACACACTATTCCACATCTATATAGAAAAAAACTAATCCAAAGCTCCTGAAAGCTCAGTCACCCCTCCGTGCTTCATGTACATGTTTCTACTGGAAAATACATTGACCCCCCTACCTGTCAACCAAACTGTACTTAAAACCCAAGCCATCTGAAAACAAAATGAAATACAAGCTCACCTACTATACAAGAATAATTACCTCTGCTAGTAGGCAGCTAAGGACATATAATGATTGGCCCCAAAGATGAGGCAACTTTCCCATTGGAACACGATCCACAGAGTGGGGATTTTCATACTCCTCATCCACCTGAAAACAAATGCATCAGAAAGAAAAATTACCCTGAAGTTGTGAAGAACAATCAACATCATGAAAGTATTTTAAAAAATATATATATATAGTCGATAATCTACCCTTTCTAACCTGCTGTTATCACTGACACCAAGATTCTCTTCATTTTACTTCTAAGTCTGCATTCTTTCTGGGACAAGAACTGTGCTTTCTTTTTGTACATAGTCCCACCCTTCAAAGCTGAAGGTTGAACGGAGACTCTGCATGCAAGTACAGCTTTGGTGTTAGCACCTCCACTTTCTTCTCACCATGCCTTTGCCACCTTCCTTCTGGGCAGGCTGTAGGCAAGAGTGTGCCGGCTTTCCAACCTCTTGCCAAGATGACACTGGAACTTCACTGATGTCTACCATGCTTCCTGAAGTAAAGGTGCTTTCCAAAAATGGCAAGTCTTTATTGCTGGTTTAGATTTATCAGCTACAGGAAAACTACAAACCCAACTTTGATCTTGACACCAATACTTTGTACATTGAAGTGGATGCTGCGGTTCCAGAATACCTTTTCTGGAGGGACTGCATACAGTTCAGGCATTAGCACTATCCCGTTCTTCTCTCTAATAAGTATTCCTTCCAGAGCCTCTCTATACTCTTGTACCTGGAAATATTTTTAAGGAGAATACACATTACAATCAGCAAAACGAAAACAGTAGTTTTAGAATTTTCCCATATTACTTTTTCTGCTGAAAGTTCATTTAAAAAATAAAAGGGGGCAAATCATTACTTGCTGATGGAAGATCAGGGTTCACATTCTCAGAGACAGTTCCAGCAACTCAATACATCAGCCTCACAAACACAAACACACATCTTCAACCAGTAACACGCTGATGCAGTACAAAAATTCTAACATATTCCTACCAAGAAGTCACTGTAACAAATCCTACAGAAGATTTGCAACAGATGACCATGCAGTGCCATGGATGCTTAACAATTTGCCCCATGGAAAACTTAACAGAAAATCCTCATGTTGTTGTGTTGTTAGATAACATATTATGAGCAAGAATATCAGACTGATACAAAATAAAGAACATTTTCTATTCTTTTTACCAGAACCCTTATTTTGTTCCATTTCTTAACTATCTCATTCCAAGTTTTTACTCACAGGGAAGCTGTTGTTAAGCACGACCAGCACCTGCCTCTGAAATCCTATTTCCTGTTTCTGCTATCCTTTTCTGAGTACAGTGGAACACACAGAGTAAGGTACCCATAGGTTCCTTATTATGGCACACTAGCATTTTCAGTGTCCTGTCCTTCTCCACCCTTCAGGGTGCTTCC